>CM053029.1:91932236-92515250 GCA_028564925.1 Lithobates sylvaticus
TCGTGGTCAGTCTTCAGGCAGGGCATAATTTCCTCTGTTTAGTGAGTTTGCCCGTGCTATCCAGCCACAGCATGCAGAGGAGGTGGTGGACTGGCTTACTAAACCTTCCTCATCCTCTGTCACGCAAGCAGAGACAAGTGTGCAGTCCCCTGCAGTTGCCAGAGTCGATAAACCTGCCTCCTTGTCCACATATATTCCTGCCATATCCCCAATATCAGCCATTGAGGAGTCAGCTGAGTTATTTGACCACAGCATCAGCCACTTGCTCCTTGATAATGCCCAGCCATTACTGGATTTAGATGTTGGTTCTGAAGTTGAGGATGACAGGAACATTAGCCTAGAGAGAGGGAGGAACACTGGTAGACAAATTGGCATTCGTTTCCCCAAGCCGAAGCATATTGCCAAGTTGTCTACAGTGGTATTGATGAAGATAGGGGAGATGGAGAAACTGAAGGTGAGGTGACACAACCCCAAGGAGGCCTATATCTAAAAAGAGTAGAGAGCAGCCACCAAATTCCATCACATTCTGCAGCTGTTATCTCCTGGCCCAATCCCAAAAGCTCAGCTGTCTGGGCCTTTTTCAGCACATCTGCAGCAGATCGCACTGTCTGCAAACTGTGTCTCAGGCACATCAAACGTGGCAAAAACACCAACCATTTTGGTACCACATTCTTAACAAGGCATTTAACGTCCAACCACTCAGCCCTTTGGCAAGAGCACCTAAAAGCCACAAAAGGGGCACAAATATATAGCAAGGCAGGGAGAGGTACCGATCCAAAAAAATAGAGGGCACTCTCCTTGTGGAGATGTTTCCCCTCTGGCAGCTGGCGCCATATGAGCTGTCAGCCTCATATATACATGAGAGCCGATTAGGGTGTACCAAGATGGCCACCGTTAGCATCAACGTGCTACTGCGCATGCACCGTGATGTCATGCAGCGACTCCACCCACCGAGATGGCAAAGCGTTGTCCAGAGGCACGCATGAAGTGCTGAGCACACACAGGGAGGGTACACGCTGCTGCTCCACGTGGGAATGCTGCTAAGAGCCTCTAGACAGGGGAAAGAAAGCTAAGGAGACTCGCTTATAAGATGTCCAGGTGAGACATGCCAACAGTTGGGGAAAAAAGAGGAGAATACATAGGCTCCTAGATCCCAAAAAAGATCCACAGAAAAACGGGGCTCCCATACTTATATGGCGCTTTTAGCAGCCCAAGTGATGGGACTCCATACTGCAGGAGAGCATGAACCTGCAATGGTTACACCATATGGTAGTGGGGCAGGGGCTGATCTGTGATCCTGCAGGTATAAGGGCAGGAAAAAGAAGGGGGGGGGCAACTCTTTTTTTATAGAGTTCTAAGTGGTCCTGTGGGTTGGTTGGGGGCGGAGCAACCAACCATCGGTATGCTGCCATGGAGGCACCAGGAAAACTATTTGCTTCCTGAAACCTTTCTTCCTTATCAGTAACTCTTTGCAGTGATGAATTATGATTTTGGATGGGAACTCCATCGTGAGTGATTTATATCCAGCTCCTTAAAGGAATAATGCCTTTATTGTCCAGCCTGTCAATGTAAGGGTGCGGTGTAGTCTGCAGTGACTTGGCCGTGGTGTTAATGGACACTTTTTGATTGTGATTCCATTTTAAAGTATGATTCAGGTTTAACAAGCAAATAAAGACTAATAAGCTTCTCTTCTTTTTTTTAGGCTATTCACCACTAAATGTAACAGTTGCTTGAAAGCAGTAATGCCATCGGAGCTCATTATGCGTGTCCTTGACAATGTCTACCATGTGGCTTGCTTCTACTGCTGTGAATGCGAGAAGAAACTGGAGCGAGGAGATGAGTTTGTCTTAAAAGAAGGACAGCTGCTATGTCGCAGCGACTATGAGAGGGAGAGAGAGATGCTCAGTGCATTTAGCTTAACGCCCGCAGGATCAGGTAAAGTCAGCACATACATACATACATTAAAGATATAACAGAACCAAAGGAGTTATCAACCCACTCAAGCTGCCTTCCAGTAGCCCTTTTAAGTGAGCTTTAATCAGTGGCAGCCCGTCCATTAGGGGTGCACAGGCTGCTTTTTTTTTAAGCACGTGATTAGAGCCAGAGGCTCTAATAGGCTTCAGAAAAGGGTGGGCTCGGGGAGCAGAGCTCTGCGCTCCAAGCCCACCCAGTTGTGTAAGAATAGCAAATTAATATTTGCTATTCTCACACTGATTCTCTTCCTGGCCAATCAGGAAGCGGGTCCAGAAACCTGATTGGCTAAAAGGACAGGCGTTCCTATTGGACGCCTAGGAGGAGGAGAGAGTAGATGCATGATGGAAGCGAGCGCGATGCAGAGGAGGAGGAGACGCCCGCCTGCCGCCCGTAGGATCACTTCCCGTCCGGAACATAGATGGGATAAGTGCAGGGCTGGACGATAGACCGCGAGACGGGTGCGGGTGACATGACCAAGCATGGGGGGGTGTGCGGGTGACCCGACCGAGCATGGAGGGGGGGTTCTGTATCATGTGACTGCTGTGATTGGCTCGCCTCTGGCAGCAATCATGTGTTTACTAGCCTGTCCCACTGGCTCCCAATCAGAAGCTCCCACTGGGAGCGCGCTTTCAGTACACAACCTCCTGCCCCCATGAACGCATATGTGCGGCACCTGGGCATTTAGGTCTATCTTTCTTGCCACTGCATATATGCATTACTTAGTCAGTATGAGGTTAAAAACCTATTAAAAAATAGAGAAGGTGGTAACATTAAAAGGGCCTCTTCCTTGCAGCTGCACTTTCACCCGGGCATTGATATACAGGGGTTGAATTACTAAAACTGGAGAGTGCAAAATCAGGTGCAGCTGTGCATGGTAGCCAATCAGCTTCTAAATTAAGCTTGTTCAATTAACCCCTTCACACCTAAGGTTAAACAAATCTAAATGTTTAAGCACAATTTTGTTAGTTAAACTGTACATATCATCACCACTATTTTGTGCATCCAGGTGGATCATAGCTTGTTTTTTTTCATGAAAAACTGGGCTTTCATTTGGTAGTAAATAGTTATGGATATCTCATGATTTTTTTTTTTTTATTATCAAAGGAAAACTGTCCCAAAATAGTAAAATATATATATATATATATATATATATATATATATTTTAAATGTAACTGTACATTTCTTGTTACTACCATAACCTACTACCAAAGAACAACCCACAATAAATTCTCATACTCATGACAATCGCAACAATACCACATATGTGTATGTTATTTGTTGTTTGTACCCATAGTACAGCCCAGAAGCAAAAGTGCGCATTTTGCTGTTTAAAAACACACTGACACTAACTGACACTGATGCTTATTAAAAAAAAATCCTGACCCTGACCTTTGACCCCTACTTGAACCAAACACTAACACTGGCACAGACCTAGATCAAACTTTGATCTAGTAATTTTTCTTTATTTTATTTTTTATTATTTATTTATTTAATAAAAATTTACAAACACTTTTTTTTTTCTCTTTCTGCAAGGAACGAGAAAGATACATTGTATCCTGCTTCATTCACAGAAAGAAAAAAAAAACACAGAGATGGGCTTCACAGTGATTGATCACTGTGGTAGTCAATCAGAAGCTACCACAGTGATCAGGTGACCCGGAATCGGGAGATCCGTGTCCCGATGGTTAGCTCTCGGTGAGACCCCGATCTCTGTGCTGAGATCGTGCCGTGCGGCGCACTCCCAGCACAAAGGGAGAAACAAATATATGCAGCTCCACGTAAAAAAGCCCATTGCAGTGAGGCCGTATATATGTGTTACATCAGTGTGATGGGGTTAAGCTTTGACCAAAAAAAAATGGACCCTGATTGGTTGCTTTGGAGAGCTGCACCAGATTTTGCACTCTCCAGTTTTAGTAAATCGACCTCACAGTTTTATTTTATCTGCTGCGCCACCTACTGGTGGACTTAGTTATATTTATTTACATCTAAATCCAAAAAATAAAATATGCACTCACTATGCACCCTTAGAGGTGTATTTCCAAAAAAATTGCAGATCGAGTCATCTTGTGAAACTTTATTCTGTGCGACTTGGTGCAAAATGTTTTTAGGAGCTCCTGGGCACCAAAATACGCTACTTTGTTTATGCTGTACTACTGGAGAAGACACTCGTTTGCATGAGCCCCTATGGCAGTGATGGCAAACCTTGGCACCCCAGAGGTTTTGGAACTACATTTCCTATTATGCTCTGGCACTCTGCAGTGTAGTGGAGCATCGTGGGAAATGTAGTTCCAAAACATCTGGGGTGCCAAGGTGTTGGGGCACCATCACTGCCCTAGGGTATTTTCCTCCAGGTCAAATGTTTTTCATTCCTAATGATTTCAATCATAGGAAATAATTATTTATTTCTTAGGATCATCAGCTCCATCTAGTGTCCCTAATGAAGTATTTTTTTCGATTCACTCAGTTCTACATGAATGAAAAATATTCAAATTGGAGAGAAGATAGCCTAATAACATTAGATTTTGGAACCACAAGAAAAATAAATAAAGGGCACTCCGACCTAGTGCATTATCCTAAAACCATAGTTTTATTATTAAAAAGTGGTAAGTAATATATTCACAAAATCACAATTGAGTTAAAGCTCATCAAAGTTCATTGTGTGGTACAACATCATTCAGTTTAAAGTGCATTAAAATCTAGGGCAGGAGGTGAAGACCCAATATGCTAATGCATTTCGAGGTTTAACCTCTTGGCTCACTTCTGAGTGCAGGAGAATTTGTGTTTGTAACATTAGATTTTGCCCCCATTCACACAGAACAAATCTACATGCAGTTTCACAGGATGAATAACTTTTTCAAAGTACACCCCTTAGTGGCTGCAAACCCTAACCCTAACTTCTCTTATTTGCTCTCTTTTGGTCTGTTAAAGTGGTTGTAAACCCTATACAACAGCTTTATGCTACAGGTAAGCCTATAGTAAGGTTTAGGAGATATCCCCTGTCCCCTGCATGTGCCAATGTCATCAGCACATGCGCACTGGGGCAAACTGAAGCAATGGCATGTATGTGCGTTTCAGTCTGTGTGCCGTTACGTCATCGCGGCTCTGGCCAATCACAGCGCCGGACCTGCGATACCCAGAAGTAACCCCCGGGAGAGATATCGCCGGCCGGAGGGGGAGACGAGGATGGCTGCGGGGGCTTCGATCTAAGATAAGTAATTCATAATGAGCTAGTATGCTATGCATACATGTGAATTAATCAGCGATGGGGCAAAGTCCTTTAGCAAGCAAGGTGAAAAGGCAAAAGAGCACCCCCTCCCAAGAGCTGGGAACTACTTCAACAGTAAAGAATTCAGGCCCTGCCCATTTTGCACTCCTGTCCTGCTGAAATGCCCAAGGTGGCTGCCCTAGTCTAGCCATTGAGCTGGTAACGTCTGTGTTCTCTGTCTGTGAACAAGGAGGGGTTATAGAGAAAGGAAGGGGTGGAGATGAGAAGGGGTCTGTGTTCTTTGTAATGTATCAGAAAACAAGTAGGCAGGGCTGACACCACGTGCTTAGAAATGTTTAAGCTGTGATGAAGGTAGGAATATTATATAGGAGGATAAAAAAAAAACAGGGGAAAGAAGACATGACTAGGCAATAAATGTTCCATGTCGCCTGTGATTTTAATTTTTTTTTCCTTTTAGTTAAAAGTGAGGATGAAGATGGATGTCACACCCATGGTAAAGGAAGCGATGATGCAAAAGATGTTAAACGCTCAAAAAGACCAAGGACAATACTGACCACACAGCAGAGAAGGGCATTCAAAGCATCATTTGAAGTGTCTTCCAAGCCATGCAGAAAGGTAGATGCAATCTAGCAAATATCTGTTGTAATAGGGTTGTGAAAAATACATCTGCATTACCCTAGGTGTTACGTGCCTCTACTGCTGTTTGAAACTAAAGTAGCTCAAAGTGATCCCTCTTATGGATGAACAAATTCTCTCTTGGAGGAGAGAATTGGGGAGAAGATAGCCTAATAGCATAATAACATTTGATTTTGCCCCCATTTTACAAAGAAAAAAGTGTACATGCTGTTAAAGATATTATTGAAATGGTTTTGTTATATCTGCTAGATAAGTACAACATTTACGTTTTGATTTCCAGAAAACATATGAGCTGATTAGTGATGGTGCAAAAACCCTTAGCATCCAAGGTAAAGGCACCCCTATCCAAGAGCTGGGAACTAATACATCTCTTTTGGAGGGACTATTACTCTCTTGGACTTTAATTTCACTGTCCACAACCAATAAACTGTTTGCAATATAGTATGTCTTTCTTTAAATGATCCAACTAATTATGTTAGAGCATATAAGAAGAGAAAAAATACTTAGCAAGTCATCAAATGTTTGTTTTATTATATAACTTATTTCAGAACATTTAAAGAATTTGGTATCTATGAGAAGCACAAGTACAAGCAGAGTGTGCTTAATGCACAACCGTACTTTTCCATTCAAGGTACAGTGATAGGCTTCTTGGATAGCTGGCCCATCCCCATCAACTCACTCCCTTGTTTCACCTGCAGGGGCTCCTCCAAAGTCCCTGTGTAATGTATGGTAAACTCTACATCAGAGCTTACACAAGCTTAAGGCCCCTTTCACACAGGCGGACCGTATGTCCGTTTTTTCATCCATTCGTTTTTGGATGAAAAACAGACATACATGTACCCTAATGGATAGCAGATGAACATCCGCTGACATCAGTCTTCGCTATCCTCCGTTTCTGATGACGGAGGAAAACCCTACTTTTCCATTCATCATCGGATCGGATGAAAACGGACTCTGCGGTCCATCTTCATCCGATCCCCCCATAGAGGAGAGCAGCACTCTGACAGGTTGGTCCCTGCACAGTGTGCAGAGACAGACCTGTCATCTGCCTGCTCAGCGTGGATCGACAGAGCGATCCCCCGCTGAGCAAAGCAGAGCCCGTACACGGACAAGTATGTGTGAAAGGGCCCTAAAGCAGATCTATTACCAGAAACATGTTCAATCTCCCAGAAGTCCCTGTGCACATAGCACTTGTCCCCGTTAAAATACAAGCAATGGATGTTGAAAATATATATATATATATATATATATATATTTATATTTATTTTATGTCATTGGGGGCTGTAGCGCTACCCCTCCCAAAGCCTGAAAACATTGGCGTTCCCATGGGAGGGAATTACAGCAAACACCAAGAGTCAGAGTCCTTCAGGGAAGAGAGTGGAATGTGTCAGCTTGTGTTGTGAATGATTGCAGCTCAACAAGACCACTTTCATTTACAAAAACACAAGCTGACAACAGCACAAGCCAGGTACTACACTTGCCCAAGACAGCCTAGTGCAGTACCAGGATTGGCTGTGATCAGCTTGTGTTTTTTTTTTTAATGAAAGTGATTTTTCGAGCTGCAATCATTCACGAAACAAGCTAATAGTTTACATTCTCTCTGTTGCCCTCAATAGCAGGCTACATACTCTGCAAATAGGACTGTACAGCAGAGTTCTGTCTGGCAGCTTAGAAGGAGGAGGGGCAGATGGATGTGCGGGCTTAGTGTGGACTGCATGTTATTGCCGCTTCTCTTCCTGAGATGCCACTCAGAACTCTGTTGATCAGTTTTGTTGGATATCTAGGCATGTGGGTGGGGCTAACATCTGACAATCCAGCTCAGCAAAACCTGCACAAATTTATATAGGAACAAGTACTATGTGCACAGGAACTCCTAGGGGGTTTAAAGGATCACTAAAGATATTTTTTTTTTTTAAATAACAAACATGTTATACTTACCTCCACTGTGCAGCTCGTCTTGCACAGAGTGGCCCCGAACCTGGTCTTCTGGGGTCCCTCGTGGCTGTCTCGGCTCCCCCCCCGCAAGGACTCAAAACCTTCATGTGAGCTCCCTGGCATGGTGTGGAGTGCTTGCGGGCGCGCTCCCGTGATACAGCCGACAGCCATAGCCTCTCACTGTATCACTCGGCCGCGCCGCGTCATTGGATGTAAAAATTACTGTAAAAATGTCACTGGCAGTGAAGGGGGGGGGGGTAAAAATCTGAAAAATATTAAGAGCTATTGAACTTGTTTCTGAACCATAATCTTCTCCAAGGTACTGTGATTAGTAAGGTAACTTCCAACCATTTTTTTTTTTCCTTCTTTCTCTTTCTAATACATTGAGCTACAATCCCTTGTTTACAGTAAGTTCCCTTTGGGGTAAACAGGGATTATATAACTGTTTAACTTCTTGCTGACCGCCCACTGTCAAATGACGGCAGGACGGTGCAGCTCTCGTGGCGGGCCGCCGTCATATGACGGCGCTCGCTTTTTGGCCACTAGGGGGCGCACGCATGCCCGCCGCGTAGCTGGGAAGCCGATGCGCGTGCCCGGCGGCCGCGATGACCGCCAGGCACCCGCGATTGCCCGGTAATCGAGCAGGACGTGGATCTGTGTGTGTAAACTCACAGATCCACGTCCTGTCAGAGGAGAGGAGACCGATGGTGTGTCCCTTGTACATAGGGACACCGATCGGTCCCCTCCCCCAGTCAATCCCCTCCCCCCACAGTTAGAATCACTCATATAGGGAACATATTAACCCCTGCAGCGCCCCCTAGTGTTAACCCCTTCCCTGCCAGTCACATTTATACAGTAATCAATGCATTTTTATAGCACGGATCGCTGTATAAATGTGAATGGTCCCAAAAATGTGTCAAAAGTGTCCAATATGTCCGCCGCAATGCCGCAGTCACGATAAAAATCGCAAATCACCGCCATTACTAGTAAAAAAAAAAAATAACAATAAAAATGCTATAAATCTTTCCCCTATTTTGTAGACGCTATAACTTTTGCGCAAACCAATCAATAGACGCTTATTGCGATTTTTTTTTAACCAAAAATATGTAGAAGAATACGTATCGGTCTAAACTGAGGAAAAAATTTGTTTAAAAAAATAAAATAAAAAATTGGATATTTATTATAATAAAAAAATATTGCGTTTTTTCAAACTTGTCCCTCTTAATTTGTTTATAGCGCAAGAAATAAAAACCGCAGAGGTGATCAAATACCACCAAAATAAAGCTCTATTTGTGGGGAAAAAATGATAAAAATTTTATTTGGGTACAGCCTTGCATGACCGCGCAATTGTCATTCAAAATGCGACAGCGCTGAAAGCTGAAAAATGGCCTGGTCAGGAAGGGGGTGTTCATACCTGGTAGGCAAGTGGTTAAACCACCTTAAAAGTTTTCAGTTTGACTATAGTATTTTATAGTAACTTACTTTAAGCACCTCTTTATTTTGGAATATTATTGTATATATGTATTTCTGTGACACACTGTTTCAATATGTAACTGTAAATATTATTCTTGTTTTACATTTGAATATTCAATAAAAAATCTTTAAAAGATAAAAAAAAAAAAATGCTGTGTTTATGTATCAATATACATAAATGTATCTATCACTGATCCCAAAATACTTACTTTTTATTGTGCAGGTGAGGGAGACACTGGCAGCAGAGACAGGGCTGACTGTTCGTGTTGTTCAGGTTTGGTTCCAGAACCAGAGAGCCAAGGTACAATGGACCAAAGTGTAACCCTAAAATTCCACTTTTCCTTCTATATGAGGAAATATATCAAATCAAAACATGTAATCTAGCCTAGATGGAACCAAGTATTTCAGAACTTGCCACTCGGCTTCTCACTCCCACTCAGTTTTAATTCAGCCCAAAGGTGTTCTATCGGGTTGAGGTCAGGACTCTCTGCAGGCCAGTCAAGCTCCTCCACCCCAAACTCGCTCTTTATGGACCTTGCTTTGTGCACTGGTGCGCAGTCATGTTGGAACAGGAAGGGGCCATCCCCAAACTGTTCCCACAAAGTTGGGAGCATAAAATTGTCCAAAATGTCTTGGTATGCTGACGCCTTAAGAGTTCCGTTCACTGGAACTAAGGGGCCAAGCCCAACCCCTGAAAAACAACCACACATCATAATCCCCCATCCACCCAATGATTTGGACCAGTGTACAAAGAGTCCTGACCGCAACCCGATAGAACACCTTTTGGGATGAATTAGAGCGGAGACTGCGAGCCAGGCCTTTTGTCCACATCAGTGCCTGACCTCACAAATACGCTTCTGAAAGAATTGTCAAATATTCCCATAGACACACTCCTAAACCTTGTGGACAGCCTTCCCAGAAGAGTTGAAGCTGTTATAGCTGCAAAGGGTGGGCCAACTCAATATTGAACCCTTCGGACTTATGCCCCATACACACAGTCGGATTTTCCGACAGAAAATGTCCTATCGGACTTTTTCCGATCGTGTGTAGCGAATTCCGACAGACAAAGTGCCACGCATGCTCAGATCACATTACAAGACCAAAGCTATTGGCTACTAGCCTCTACGTAGTCCCGTCGTACGCAACGACATGTACGGGGCATAAGACTGGGATACCAGCCGCTGACTTAGCCCACCACATATCACTGAAAGGTCACTTTTGAGTAGACTAACCCTTTAAACATTTTTACTTGTATATCCACTAAAATATCACTTTTGGGTGTACTGATATTTTTCACCTGTATATGCTTGCACTAAATGTTCCCTTTGACCAGAATGCAGTCGCACCTCCAGAAATCTCAACAGGCCTGTCACTGCAGGAATCTTATAGCTACCATTCCCAGTTTTTCATCAATAATCATCATCACCATCATCATCACGGCATCATTCTACTTGGGGACTGAGGAGACAGCAGGTTGAGAAAGTCAGTCCAGTTCTACCCTTCCTTGACTATTGTTTCTCATTATTCTTGAGGGATTGTCAAAGTTTGTTGTAGCTAGGCATCTCTCAGAGCATGGGAGATTTGTAATGTAATGTTCTTAAAAAAGTAGAACACGGACAGGGTTAGCAAAATAGCACTTGTTCCCCTAGCCCTGCATATGCTGTACATGTCAAAGTACCTGTGATCATGACTCTAATACTAGTGCATTAGACCAGAGAGGAACCTTTTGTGAGTCAAGACCCCACTGGGCCCCAAAGATACGTTTTTAATCCATGCAATTCATTATCCTTGGACATACTGTACATCTTTTTGGGTCCAAGAAAAGGCGAAATTTACATTAGGAATCCCAGTGCATTAGAATATCAAAACTTGCAGTTTCAACTTACAATGGGCTGAACTTAGAGTGTGTCTCAAACCTTTTCTTTATTTTGGATAGAAAGGTGAGGGGTTAAAACTCCTGTCAGATGTATTGCTGTCTGTGTCACTGCCAGCGTGATCCACAATCTCTATTTTACCTGGTGACAACTGTCTCTATGACTTAAAGCGGAGGTCCACCCTAAAACAAAAAATTACATGAATATTCTCAAAAAAATATTAAAAAAAACATCTGGAAAAAAAAATTGTTTTTACTTACCAGAAACCCCTGTTGCTAGGCAGTCTTCCTAATCGGCCTCTTCCTATTCCGCTGCGCTGTTGCTTTAGTTCCTCCTCTTCGGCGAGTGGCCCCGTTGCCTTCTGGGACATGTGTTTGTATGCGCAGTAGGAAACAGGCAATGAAGCCTCAAGGCTCCACTGCCTGTTTCCCTTAGTTAGGATGGCAGCGCCGGCACCCGATCCGATGGACGGACCGGCCTCGGGGGGGCGACATTGCAGGCCCGCTGAACAGGTAAGTGCCCTTATTAAAAGTCAGCAGCTACAGTGTTTGTAGTTGTTGACTTTTAAAAAAAAAATGTCCGGACCTCCTCTTTAAAGTGATGAAAAATCCTCAATTTTTAACTAGCACAGAAATAGGGGGAAAATGTTATAATGGGGACAACGGACTAAAAAGGCATTTACGTTAGAGAGATTTCCTCTCACTTCCTGTTGTGTCTACAGGACAGGAAGTGAAGGGAAACAACCCCAGTTGGACACGGATAGCAAAAACATGGATAGAAGTTTTAACTATTCTTTACTCTCTCCAAAATACTGTACATTTTAAAAAGTTTTAACTTTAAATAAACTTCAATTATACTTGCCTATACATGCCAAAAATCATTTTTATAGCCCCTTGGATTTAACTGCTCATATCTATACACTCTCTGTGCAACCACTTCTTTTTAGATGAAGAAGATAGCACGGAGGCAGCAACAACAAGACCACGACCAGCTGGCAACACAACGCCTGGGATCCACCTGCAGGAACCGTAGGAACAGCAGACAAAGCAATGAAGACAGTGAAGGTGAGAAAAGTCAAAAGACTACAAAAGTTCAAGCACACAGAGATTTATAAGTAATTTATATGTCTAGTGTAAATTTCCCAGCACTTCATGCACAGCCTGCCATAAAAGTGAATGGCTGTACGCTCTTGTAAATGCTGATGTTTCTTGGTATAAGTTTTTACTTGCACATGCATGCTCAATGTATTCTCTGAAAATAGAAGAGTTTCATTGGGAAATACGTCAAACACACATATGCAGGAAAACACCAATGCAAAGATGCATAAGTATGTAGAAGGGTAGTGCCGCATCCAGCTATTCAGTTTTATGGCCGGTATCAAATTTTTGATAGAAAATTACTTAGAACCCCCAAACATTATATATATATTTTTTAACACCCTAGAGAATAAAATGGTGGTCGTTGTAATACTTTCTGTCACACCGTATTTGCGCAGCGGTCTAACAAGGGCACTTTTTGGGGAAAAAATACACATTTTTTTATAAAAAAATAAGACAACAGTAAAGTTAGCCCAATTTTTTTTTTATATTGTGAAAGATAATGTTATGCCAAGTAAATTGATACTCAACATGTCAAAATTGCTCCCGCTCGTGGAATGGCAACAAACTTTTACCCTTAAAAATCTCCATAGGCGACGTTTAAAAAATTCTACAGGTTGCATGTTTTGAGTTACAGAGAAGGTCTAGGGCTAGAATTATTACTCTAACGATCACAGCGATACCTCACATGTGTGGTTTGAACACTGTTTTTATATGCGGGCGCTACTCGCGTATGCGTTCGCTTCTGCGTGCGAGCTTGGCAGGACAAGAAAAAAATTTTTTTCTTAATTTTACCTTTTTTTAACTTTTTTTCCTGGTGCCTCCATGGCAGCATACATGTGATAGAGCTCCGCCTCTACTCCGCCTTCAGGACTAGTGAATAGCATAAATTAAAGGGCATAGCCCCTCCCCCAACATTCTCCTTTTTTTCCTCATTCCTCTTGACTGGTGAAGAGTAGCAGTATGTATGTCCATACCTCTGCAGTCGGCAGCGTCCGCCGGGTTAAGCCTCTCCCGTGCGCAGTCCCTGTTCTTGGGTCCGCTCAATGAACTGATAAGACTGGGAACCCCTTTAGGTTTTCCTTTTGCTTCCATGTCTGCACTGTTTTTGAGCCCTGGTGGTTAAAGCTTATAGGTTTAAAAAAAAAAAAAAATGTCCCCTTTAAGACATTTCTTCCTGGTCTGCACATGTGCAGTGTTTTTTTTGCTTATGTTGCCTTGTTTTTGTTTCTTTTTTTTTAAATTATAGGTTTTTTAATTAAAAAAAAATCTCCCTTTTTTAGCTTTAAAGTGTTGGCTCTAAAATTGGACTCAGGACTGCTCTGCATATCAGGTGTATGTCCTGCAGTCCAGATTACTTCAGGGTTCTCACTCTCTGGCCGTGGCCTTGGTTTTGTTTCTTTTTTTTTCGAGTTCCATTAGGTTTGCCTTCAACTTTGTGGTACAGGGGCCTGCCTGATTGCTTGCAAATTGGGGGTGATTAGATTGGACCACATATTGTATGTTTTTTTTTATAGATCTGAGGGAGATCTATAGACGGGGGTTGTATGGAGCTGGCCATTCACCATGCAATTTTCTTGTTCGATTTAAAAATTTGGTTTGCCTTCAACTGTGTGGTACAGGGGCCTGCCTGATTGCATGCAAATTGGGGGTGATTAGATTTGACCACATATTGTATGTTTTTTTTTATAGATCTGAGGGAGATCTATAGACGGGGGTTGGGTAGTGTATGGCCAGCCTTATACTTTTATCTCACTCCTATTGCGTTGACTTCGTTTAAAAATTTGGTGTGCAATAGACTCTATTTCTTTTTGCTTCTTACTTCGCCTTACTACAGCTGATCCTCCTGCCCATTATTTACCATGAGCCATTCGTCACAAAGCCAAGATCCTCTCATATCCAATAGGTATGTGGACCACCTGTACGTGAGTATTTAAAAAAAAAAAAAAAAAAAAAGAGTGCGCCACTGACAAACTTTGTTTGTTTCAGCCCTGTTCCTTCAAAGCGGTCCAGAAAGTCCTCAAGGCGCTATGACAATGATGATAGTCCTGAGCGAAGACCGCCCTCTTTTCATCATAAATCTTCCAGAAGATCAGGATCTTATAGACGTCGTCATTCGCCTTCACCTCCACCGCGGGCGTCAAGGAAAAAATGTTGGGCTTGTGGCGCGGTTCCACTCCCTGATAAGCTCGTCTGCAGAGACTGTCTCAGGGACTACGCAGCTAACCGGGAATTAGAAGGCCAGCAGGTGGTTGACCTGCTTAAGCAAACCATGAGAGACTCTCTTTCTGAACTGACGGCCATGATTCCAGCTCACCCGGTTTCACAAGCTGCCCAGGTGTTGGATTTGGACCCCGACATTTCGGGCCCATCAGCTGTTAGTACTCCTTTGCCTCCATCAGGAAAAAACAGCTAAACAAATCCCACCGGTAGATTCATCCGAGGAGTCCTCAGATGATACAGAACTGTCTGGTTTCAATTTCTCCCTGGTTCAACCCTTTGTACAAGCGGTGAGGAGCGACATTGCCTGGGAAGACACGGAAGGGCCTCCTCAAAATCAAAAACCTATTTCTCACTCCTCAAGAGAAACCAAATCTTCTTCCCATTAATGGGGGAGATCATAGAGGATGAGTGGAACAAAACTGATAGAGTTTTCTGTAGCACGTTTATGCAAAATGTATCCACTGGCAGATTCGGATACTCAGTTCAATTACTGTGGTTGATGCGGCTGTAGTGCGTCTGGCAAAAAATGTAACAATGCCAATGGAGGATTCAACGTCTTTCAAGGATCCCCTAGATAGCTCCATTTGAGGTCTAGATCAATACATCTATCTAGAAGCAGGGGTGGCTTGCAGACCAGCCATTGCGCTGACATCTGTTTCCAATGCCATCAGGGCTTGGACGGAAAATATTGAGACATCCCTGCACCAAGACGTTCCCAAAGATGACATAATCAAAGCTCTGGAGGAGCTTAAGTTGGCGGATTTCGTGGGAGAAGCTGCAATTGACACAATCCGGTGTTCAGCCAATTCAATGCTGCAACTCTGTTATGGCAAACGGGCCTTATGGCTAAAGCCTTGGACAGCCGATCTAGCATCAAAGCAGAATTGGTGCAAGATTTCCCTTGATGGAAAATCTTTTGTTTGGCGAGAAACTCGACAAAGTAATCTCCAGAGTAACAGGGGCAAATCTGGCTTACTTCCTCAGGACAGGAAGGTCCGGAGAACAAAGGCCTATTTATCACGATTCCGGCAATCAAATTCTAGAGACTTCAGGCAGTCTCGCCCCTTTAGGGACAACAAGAAATCGTGGAGAGGCACCCAGACTTCTTTTCTGGGAGCCAGAAAGTACAAGTCCCTCACTGCTCCCCAGGAGGGGACAAAATCCTTTTGAAGTCAGCGGGGAGGAAACGCCCCCAGTGGGAGCCCGGTTAAAAAAACGTTTTCCCCATCTGTGCCTCCAAATGTCAAGACCCATGGGTCCTAGCAACGATCCGGTATGGTCACTTCTGGACTTTCTCTCAGCAGCCTCCTCACACGTCCTTCAAAGAGACAGTTACCAGCCTCCCCACAGAAGGCACTGGCCTTAAACCAATTTTTTTTTGGAGTCCCTGCAGCGTCAAGGGGCAGCAATACCTGTCCCCCCATCAGATCGATTTTACAGGTTTTTCTTCCACCCTTTTCCTGGTGCAGAAAAAAACAGGTGACTGGAGACCTGTAATAGATCTGAAAAAGCTAAATCAATACATCCATCTCGAAAGCTTCAAGATGGAGTCACTCCAAACGATCATACAAACCATACAACCAGGAGATTGATTCATCTCGATAGACCTGCAGGATGCGTACCTCCACATCTCTATTCTACCATCCTTCCAAAAATACTTAAGGTTCGCAGTGGGTCATGTCCACCTGCAATTTCAAGCTCTGCCCTTAGAGCTATGCACCTACCCTCTGGTGTTCACAAAAGTGTTGATATCTGTCTTGGCCCCTATGAGAGAGAGAGGGGGTTAAGAATTTATCACTACCTAAAAACTCGAGCCAGCTTTTAGTCCACAGGGAGATTCTTCTCCAGTCGTGGTCGGAGTTCGGGTGGCTGGTGAACCATCGGAAGAGCCAATTAGTTTCAACACAGCAGATGGTTTACTTAGGGGCAATGTTCGGTACGCTCCTAGGCACAGTCTCTTTACCCCAGATGAAGATGGAGGGCATCATTCAGAAGGTATCCAAGGTCATAGAGATCCCATCTATCAGCCTTGCAGTGTCTGAGCCTTATTGGCAAGATGTCCTCGTGCATACCTCTAGTTCCATGGTCTCACTAGCATCTGAGACACTTCCAGCGGGATTCTTAATGCAATGGAGACGACAACATCTGTCTCAGACAATCCGTTTAACAACGCTAATAAGCAGTGGTCATTACACTGGTGGATGAATCCAGAGAATCTCTCCCGGCTCTATCATTTGGGTTCCCACTCATGGTCCACAATTACGTCAGATGCGAGTGGCCAGGGGTGGGGTGCCCATTGCAGAGAATTCAGGGAAGATGGTCCTTGCCCACCAGAGGGACAGTGTCCAACGTCCTAGAAATGAGGGCAGCATTTCTAGCCTTAACCTCTTTTGCATCTCAGGTCAAGGGACAGAGAGTACTTCTATGTTTTGACACCAAGGTGGCGGTCTCGTACCTTCAGAAACAAGGGGGCACCCACAGCAAGACACTTCTGAGGGAAGTGGAACCTGTAATGCTCTGGGCAGAGAGGAACCTGGTAGACCTCAGGGCAATGTATCTCCCAGTCAAGATGAACACAGAGGCAGATGTCTTATCGAGGAGGTTTGGGGACAACGAGTGGTCTCTACATCCCCATGTGTTCATCCAAATCTCCAATCTAGGGCAGACCCCACTGGTGGATCTTTTGCTACGCATGAGAATTGCAAAATCAGGAGATTCTTCTCTCACCTTCCACATCCACAGGCGGAAGGAGTAGATGCGCTATCTTGTCCTTGGACCTTCAAGACAGCTTACGCCTCTCCTCCTCGCCCACTCATTTTGAGGTTTCTCCTCAGACTCCTGAACAAACCAGTTAAAGTGATAGCAGTGCTACCCTATTGGTCGAAGAGACCGTGGTTTCCACTAGCCATGCACCTCAGAGTGGATCATCCGATCAGAATTCCTCCCTTTCTGCAGTTGTTGACCCAGGGCAGGCTGGACCATCCAGACCCACAGAAGCTGGATCTTTGTGTATGGAAGTGGAAAGGAGGAGGTTTGAATCGTTAGGCTGTTCCCAAGAGGTCATATCCACCCTGTTAAAAGCTAGAAAGCCTACAACCAACACAATCTATGCAAGAATTTGGGACAAGTTCTTATCCTATGCCCCAGGAAAAGGATTTGATCCTATCTCTCTCTCTTTCCACTGCTGATGTTCTGAGTTTTCTGCAAACTGGTCTCGATTTGGGGCTCAGCCAGAGTTCCCTCAAGGTACAAGTGTCCGCAACTTCTGCAGCAACTAACACCAGGGGTCAGAAGACCCTCTAGTGGTTACGTTCCTCAGGGGAGTATTGAAGATGTGTCCCCCATCCAGACGTTCCTTTCCAAAGTGGGATCCTCCTAATATTGGAAGTCCTATCCACTCATCCGTTTGTACCGGTTGAAGAGGTCTCAATCTCCTCTTATGAGTTAGACATATCCAAAGTTCTCAGGGCCTACTTGGAAGCCACAGCAAGTTTCGGTTCAGCAAGTTTCGGCAAAAAAAAATGGTGTCACTTTTATTCGTATTGATCCCGGGGCTCTTACAACCGTAGAGTTCGGGAGTAAAGCGCTTCATGCTGCTATGTCTGTGTTTGATTAAAGTTTATTTTTGTTAAAGCATTAAACCCACCCATGTGAGCTAGTTATTTATCACATGTATGCTGCCAGAAAAAAAAAAATTGTATCATACTTACCGTAATTTTCCTTTCCTGGTGCCAATCCATGGCAGCATAAACTCCCACCCTCGGTATTCTATATTACGAAGAATGTTGGGGGAGGGGCTATGCCCTTTAATTTATGCTATTCACTAGTCCTGAAGGCGGAGTAGAGGCGGAGCTCTATCACATGTATGCTGCCATGGATTGGCACCAGGAAAGGAAAATTACAGTATCTCATAAAAAAAAATGGTGTCACTTTTATTCCTATTACAAGGAATGTAAACTTTGTAATAGAAAAAAGCATGACAGGTACTCTTAAATATGAGATCTGGGGTCCAAAAGACCTCAGATCTCATATTTAAAAGAAAAAAAATAAAAAAAAAAAGAAAAAAAAAATGTCCCTTTAGAGCATTTTGACGTTGCTTCCGCCTTGCAGTGATATGGAGACAGGTGGGGGCCATCTTCCTCTCACTCGTCTCCATACCTAACAGAAGAAAGGACCTAATCGCCTCCACCACTACCGACGGCTCCGGTGAGCGGTGGAGGGCACAGGAGCGCGGTGGGAGGGGGGGCCCCTCTCCCGCCGCTGATAAAAGTGATCTCGCTGCGAATCCGCTGAAAGTGGACCGCCCTCTGAAGAAGAGGATACTAGATGCTGCCATAAAAACGATATTCCTCTTCAAAGTAGAGTATTCCTCTACAATGTAATGAGAATTTAAATTGTAGTGCCACACCAAAGCTAGGCAATCCAGATACAACTTTATTCCATTAAAAGTCAGTGGTGCAGTCCAAAAAGTAGTCAATAGGTTTCAGGTAGGGTTGCCACCTCATCCCTTTAAACCCGAACACCTTTGAATTAGACAGGTTCTGAGGTTAATTAAATGCAGATAAGGCACCAAGTGAGTTTAATTACCACCTTAATCAGCCACAGAACCTGTGTAATTAATATGTGTTTGAGTTTAAAGGTATGAGATGGCAACACAAGTTTCAGGGGTCCATGAGCACCGCCTTCATCAGGTCTTGACTGACTACAATGTTAACACACCAGTAGTGAACTGGACCTAAAATTTTATTTTTTCCAGTGTGAATTGTAGGCACATGTCCTTTGAGCAGATTTTTTGGCTGACATTTAATGGAAATAGTTGTATCTGGCTCTCCTAGAAGTGGTGTGGCGCTTCAATTTCAATTCTTGGAAAAGAAGCATGACAAGTAAACATGCACCTGCCCACACCTGCTATCCAGACTAGCGACTAGCTTAACAGGTAGCTGAACATCCTCTAATAACCTACAGGCACACCTAAGTAGATCTTCTTACCTGATCCTCCGATCCTTCATGATGCTAGACCAGTCCCTAAAGCATCTATACCCCCCATGCGTTGATGGTCTAAGGTCCTGACATCATTAAGACCGAAGTAGGGTTCATAGTTGGATGTGAGGATGCAGAGGGAAGGTCCACTGCTGGAGCATGGGGGAGTGCTGGGAGAGCAGATGATCAGGTAAGTAAAAGTACTTTTACTCTCTTCTAGACTCAACCAGCAGTTAACCCTTACAAACCCTTGCAAATTTCCCAGACTTGGTCTTAAAGGAATAACATTACTGAGCTCTGCATTTTATCAACCTGACAAAGGGACATTGAGCATGCTATGATATTCTCTATGATCATCTATAAATATTACCATTAATTGCCTTTGTTGTTTAAACCCCCCCCCCCCCCCCCCAAAAAAAAAAGAAAAATGTATTGCATGGCTAATGAGGGACCTCACTTTAGCCTAAAGAGGCAAACTACTTTTCCCTTTCTTTTCCTATCTCCTGTTCTTTGCTTAATCTATTAGATGGTGGCAGTGGTATAGAAGGTGTTATTTTGCCATACTCCAGAATGGTCCAACAGTCTCTTCTTCCATTGGATCAGAGTGTCTTCAATACAGACCTGTACAGACAGGGCCTCACACCTCCTCAAATGCCCGGGGACCACCTTCATCCATATGGTGAGTATTTTGAAGTGGCAGTTCTTTTATTGGACACTACAGACAGCAATGATACACAATTAATATTCATTCATAAAGCTCAAGTTCACTTTTCTTTCCGCGACATAATTTTCTGAGCATTTTTACTTATAACATTTTGAATAAAATTGTAAATCTGAACAGAACTCATTTAAACCTTGTTTGTATCCAAACTAATCACTTAAAATAAACCCCCTACAATATCAAAGAAACAGCAAACCTGACATAAAGGGACCTGTTTGGGGCTACTTTCTAAGGATGTTATTTATGACCAGCTCTAATTAAAGAACAATTAAGAATTCAGCATTTATCACTGTATTTACTATACTTCGTGTATCATTCATGAAGCTGCTTTTTTTTTTGGGGGGGGGGAGTACAGCACAGCCCCCCTTGACATACAATGATCCCAAAGCATATCTAAACCCAAATACAAAAATGTTAAATATTGCAGACTACCAGATCTTAGATGTAGTGGCTGAATTTGTTTTTTTTCTTTTTTTGGGGGGGGGGGGGGGGGGATTTTTTACCTTATTTAGCTTGGTATTCTTGCTGAAAATGCACTTCATGTCCCTAGGTGTCTTCAATAACCTCTGCACCTCTGTATCTATGGAGGCAGGAATGGTTGTCACCCAAGCTGAACTTTAAACATGTCTGTCCTTGATCATCTCATTTACATGTAGATGGGGAGATTAGTAGCATAAAAAAAATGATAAGATTGTTTTTTTCTTTCAGTGACAGGGACACATTTCTGGAGACAGGTATTTTCTGTACTTGTTGAAAATGGTCTTAGCCTGAAAAATGAAAACGAATGCAGCCAGCCACCAGATCCAAAGACTAGTAAGCTGCAATAAATTACATTTTTGTTTTTGGGGTTAAGGTATCCATTAACCCCTTCCCATCCAGCCTCAGCGCCCCTTTAACAGGGTTTTTTTTCGCCAGGGGGCAGGAAGGATTGTACATGACTGGCTGTCACAGTGGTCACATGATCGAGAGCCAGTCTTGCTGGCTACTGATCAATCGCAGATAACAGGAGCAGTCTTTGACAGCTCAGTGATTGTGCAAGGTGCTCTTAGCACAGAAAGCTGTTCCGCCTGTGCAGGGCCGCTGTTAGGAATCACAGGGCCCGTACAGCCTACCTGACGACAGACAACCACCCCCCCCCCACCCCCTTTCTATCCTAGAACAAATCTTCTCCCCCCAAATCCCCACTGCCAGCACAAATCCCTCCCTCCTATTAGCCACGAATTCCCCCACCCTCTCCTGGCACAAAATCACCCCATCTCCCCTCCCAGCACAAATCTTCTTACTTCAATCCCCCTCCTAGGACAAATTCCCACAAATCCCTCCTAGCACAACCCCCTCTAAGTTACTTTTCCTAGCACAAATTCTTCCTCCCTACCAAATTTCCCCCTGGTACAAGCATCCCCTCGCCTCATTAAACCCTCCACCCCCTACCCCCCCTCCCTCCTCCTAGCACAAATCCCCACCACTTTTCCCAACACGGAGAGCCACCCATCTCCCTTCTCCAACTTACAGGGGGAAGGCAGCAGGAGGTGTGCTGTGTTCTGTCCTGTCCTATCAAAAGAGCATTCACCTACAATATACAGGACAATGGACCAGATTTTACTGTAGATCGCATTGCACTGTACACACACAGCGCCCCCTATCTCCTCCAAGGGCTGCTCTTCTCAGGAAATGTGGCTAGGGGGCGCTGTGTATACAGTGCAATGCGATCTACAGTAACATCAATCCGCTGTCTCATGTGCTGTATAGTGGAATGCTCTTCTGACAGGAAGGAGAGCAGAACACAGCGCACCTCCTCCTGGATGTCTCCTCTCTGCCTCCTGTCCCCTTGTCCCAGCTGTGAGTGCAGATGGGGTAAGGTGCTCATTGGTGGCCGGCCAGGCTCATCATCCCTCCGTGTCTCTCACCCAGTAGCTAAAAGCCGATGGGAGAGGGAGAAACCTGGGTGAGAGACACAGAGGGCATTGTTCTCCACTGATCCTCCTGCTGTCCGGGCCCCTCTGTGTGCTGGGGCCCCCTACAGGAGGACCGGTGGTCCCCCCTATCATGGCCCTGCGCCTGTGGACATGTATGTGCTGTATGTGGGCATTAAAACCTACCCTCTTTATTGCTGTACAAATACGTTATGTGGGCAGCAAGAGGATAAGAATGACAGGTGCAGACAATACTCTAGGCTTACAAGATTGTCTAATTTACATACTAGCTACTTAAACTGAGACACACTGTTAATAGGTTACACTAAACTCAATAAAACAAAACTTTACAAAGAATATCTATCTATTTTTTAAAAGAAACGCTGTATAGATTACGTCAGTATTTTCAATCTAATGTTTAGAAACAAACAATACATAACTAACACTACTACCCCAGGCTCAAGTGAAATAATCCTCAAGTAATCACCCACTTTAGGTGCCCCAGTCCACCTACCCTATAGAACAGGCATCATTGAATGGTGGACCGCGGTCTGAATTCGGACCAAGTTACTGTCCCATCCAGACCCGCTGCAGTTACGCCATTTAGAAGCTGGTTCTACCCCTCAGCCGCTGCTTGCAATTTAATCTTTGCAGAGCTGACATTGGGAGACCGCACAGCACTGGACAGAGGGCAGGAGCTGCCCCAGTTAACTGATTGGTTGCTAGGATGCAGGGCGATTCTAGCAACCAATCACAAGCTGGTTAACAAGAAAAGTTGTGCAACTCTGACCCTCCACCCGGAACTCTCCTGCTTCCCAATGTCAGCTATAGACCTGCCGTGTCTCTTGCCCTCTATCCTGTGTAGGTAGGAAGGTAGGACAGGGAAGAGGGCTATTTTACTGCTATGAAGGACAGGGGGGAAACCCGGGGATAATGTGAAGGAGGGCTGGAGACGGCAATGTAAAGGAGGGGGGTCATATAAGAGTGGGGCGAGGAATGTGAAGGGGGTGGGTCTGAGGACTGCAATGTGAAGGAGGGGGGTTATGTCAAGGGGGTGAGGACACTTCTGTGAAGGGGGATAGATGTGAAGTGGGGGCTTGTTATGTAAAAGGGGGGGGGGTCTTGATATGAAGGGAGGCTGTGATATAAAGGAAGGGGGGGTTGTGTTGTGCAAGGGGGACTCATAACACTAATGTAATAACAGGATTGTGATGTGAAGGATCTGAGGCTAAGTTCACATCACTGCATCCAGCATTCTGCATTTAGGCAGCCCATTCATTCTAATGGGCTGCCTTATATGCAGAGACAGAAGTCCCTGACCCTTTTTTTAAATTGTAGCAAACCAAGCTGCATGGTGCTGCTACACTATGCGGGTTGGCGCTCGCAAAAAATGTGCTGTGTTTGCCAAAGCACAGAGGTGCCATTAAGAATCAAACATGTGATTAGGACCTCTGCTGAAAGAAAATTTTACTGACCGGACCTCTGTGAATTTGAATTCAATGCCCCTGCTATAGAACTATGTGTGCTGAACCCTTCTATTTTTTTGTTTGGACTTTTCCAAGATTAATTTGCAAAATATTGGTAGAACGGTGCATGGGTAGCTGGGCACTGCCATATGGGACATGTACCAAAAGCCCCCTGCCTCCTTATTAAAAAGGTAGTGCTACCGTGCACTGGCAGCCTTGTTGCTGATGTTTGTTTACAGACATCAACTGGGGGTTCAGGCATGTGAAGCAGTTCATTGAACTACAAACAAACTGGATTTGGGCTGAACTCAACCCTAATTGTTAGGACCGGATCCTTGGAATGTAATTCATTAAAGTATGGGGACCAGTCACTCTAGTGGATTTCTTAGTTGTGTTTTCAGTGGCACTAGAAAGCAGAGAGGGTGAGGAAACCAGATACCCAAACCAGTAGTAATTCTGATTAATATCTTCTGTAGTAAGGCAGCAAAAGATCCCTAAAAGTGTGGTTCTTGGGTCTGCTTGGACATTCTATTTGCAACTGCAGGTTTTTAGTGTCTGTTCCCTCCTATCACCCAGTTTAGCTCCACGTTATTATTATAATTTTTATCATCCAGAATTTATATTAAACCAAAAGTTTGCACAGCGCTTTACAATATAAGGGGGTAAGTACAATTACAATACATTTCAATACAGAAGGAATAGGGGGGCCCTGCTCATTGAGCTTACAATCTAAAGGGAGGGGAAGATGGTACAAAAAGTAATAGCTGCAGGAGATTATCTAGTGGAGGCTACTCAAGTATGGCTTTTTAGGTGGGGTAGGCTTCCCTGAATAAAGGCTCGCCTATAGGCAGACAAGGTAGGAGCTGACTAGATATATTGGGGTATGGAGTTCCAGAGGATAGAAGAGATTCTGGAAAAGTTCTGGAAGCAGGTCTGAGAGGAGGTAACAAGGGAACTAGAGAGCAAGACATCCTGGGAAGAGCTGAGAGGACGATTTGGGTCATATCTGCAGATGAGGTTGGTGATATTCCAAATAATGACAAACACAAAGTCTCCTGCGCTTGAGAGTGGGCCCAAAGATACTTAATAGGCTATATTTTGATCCTGCCTTTAATGGATAAGTCTCGTCTTGTTGCCCTCAGACTGGGGAAGTCTGGAACTACTGAAACCACAAAACAAAACAGAGTATAATACTTAACACTTTTTTAATAATAAAAGCCATGTTTTTAGGATTGGTGCGCCCTCTGTTATGTTTTGAGGTTGGTGATATAGCTGGGGGCGATGTTGTGGATGGTTTTGTGTGTTGTGGTTAATATTTAGAATTTTATACATTGGACTGGTGAAAGCCAGTGAAGAGATTGGCAGAGAGGGGCAGCAGTCACGGAATTAGTTAGTAAGGTGTATAAGCCTGGCAGCAGCATTCATGTTAGACTGCAGGGGGGGTAACCTCTGTAAAGAAAGGCCAATGAGGAGGGAGTTGCAGTAGTCAAGGCAGGATATAACCAAGGAGTAAATAAGTTGTTACACAGGAAGTAGCAAATTCTGAAAATGTTGCGGAGCTTGAGGTGTCAAGATTGAGTCTATGATTACACCTAGCACCCTAGCATGTGTGGATGGACCAGTGGTTGTGCTATTGAGTTCAATGGTAAAGTCATGGGGTGGGGGGGGGGCTCGGGGAGGAGGACATAAAGCTCAGTTTTAGAAAGACTGAGATTGAGGAAGTAGTGTGACATCCATATTGATATGTTGCTCAGTAAATCTGTGATACGTGAGGAGACCAAGGGTGTGGGCTGGGGAGTAGAGAGATAGATCTGGGTGTCATTGGCCTACAGGTGGTACTGAAAACCATGGGAGGTTATCAACTGGCACAGGTAAGAAGTGTAGAGAGAGAATATGAGGGGCCCAAGGACAGAGCCTTGGGGTACCCCAACAGAGAGAGGAAGAGGAGCTGAGGAAATAGTGTTGTATGTGACACTGAAAGTGCACTGAGAAAGGTAAGAGGAGAAACAGGAAAGAGCAGAGCCGCAGAGGCCAGTGGAGTGGAGTTTATTGAGAAGGAGCAGTTGGTCAACTGTGTCAAAGGCAGCAGAAAGGCCTAAGAGTATGAATATGGAGTAATGGCCGTTGGTTTTAGCAGTTAGTAGGTCATTAGTACGTTTTAGTAGGGCAGTTTCAGCGGTTGTGGACAAGGCGTTCAAGAATTTTAAAGGCAAATGGGAGAAGGGAGATGGATCTTAATTTATTCATACAGGCGGGGTCTAGTGAGGGTTTTTTAAGTATGGTGGTAACCAGTGCATTTTTGAGAGGGGAGGGAAAGGTGCCAGAGGAGAGGGAGAGGTTGAAGATTTGGGTTAGAGAGTTTAGGATAGAGCAGGAAGGGGATCATAGTAATTGTGAGGGGACAGGATCCAGGGGACAGGTGGTGAGTTGGGCCTCAGAAAGGTGTATGGCAACTTCCTTAGTGGTAATGGGGTCGAAAGGAAGAAAGTATTGAGTGTGGTATTGCATCTGGTGTGTTGGTTGGAGAAGAAGGCTGGAGGTTCAATAGCTCATCATGCATTGTGTTGATTTTGTTTTTGGAATGACTGGCAATCTCATGGGCAGTAAGTAAGTTGGTGGGTGAAGATAGTGGGGGTGAAGTAAGGTGTTAAGGGTAGAAAAGAGTAGACATGGATTGGATGAGAGAGACAGATGAGAGTGGTGTAGTAGGTTTGTTTAGCAGTGTGGATGCAGGAGTTGTATTTGAGAAGGGCAGATTTGTGGAGTGTGGAGTTTTGCAGGGATTTCGTTTTATGCCATGCTCGCTCAAGAAGATGGCTGCATCTCTTGAGACATCTGGTGTCATCTGTTTGCCAGGGTTGTAGCAGGCGAAGCCTGGTTCTGCGTGTAGAGAGAGGAGCAGTAAGTTGTAGAATCCACATCTTTAGGGCCGGTTCACACTGGTCTAACATGTGCTCCGACTTCCAGAGCACGAGTTGCATGACATGTCAAAATCAATGGTTCCCTATGAGAGCCGTCCTAACTGGTCCGACTTGTGTCGGTCGGACTTTGAAAATGCCTCCTGCACTTTTTTGGTCTGACTCATCATCTTAACTGATCCTACTTGTGGCATGTGACTTGTGCTCTGAGGATCTTGAGGGGGAACGCCCCACGCCAAAATTGAAAAAAAAATGGCGTATGGTCCCCCCCCCCCAAGACCATACCAGACTGTATGGTCTGGTATGGACTTTGAGGGGAAACCCCACATCAAAAAAACAGTGTGGTGTCCCCCCCAAAATCCATGCCAGACCCTTATCCGAGCATGCAGCCTAGCAGGTCAGGAAAGGGGGGGTGGTCCTGGACCATACCAAGCCACATGCCCTCAACATGGGGGGGTGGGTGCTTTGGGGCAGGGGGGCTCTGCATCCCCCACCCAAAGCACCTTGCCTCCATGTTAATGGGGACAAGGACCTCTTCCCAACAAACCCCGGGCTGTGGTTGTGGGGGTCTGCAGGCAGGGAGCTTATCGCAATCTGGAAGCCCCCTTTAACAAGGGGGCCCCTAGATCCTGGCCCCCCATGTGAATAAGTATGGGGTACATTGTACCCCTACCCATTCACCCCAAAAAAAGAAGTGTAGTGGAAATAAAAACAAGAGACAGTTTTGACAAGTCCTTTATTAAAAATGAAGAATGCTCCTGTCTTAGCTCCAACCTGTCTTCTTTCTCCTGTTTTGTCACTGATATGTTTTTCGCTGGTCTTCTCCCTTTGTCTTGTCCCTCCGGTGATGTGTTCTTCCTCCAGTCTTCTCCCTCCACTGCTGTCTTCTCCGGCGCAGCTGGCTTCTGCCATTGTGTCATCTTCGATGTCTGCTAGCACTTATAGATATGGGGCATGGCCATCCGGTGACGTCACTGTGATGCTCTGCCCATTGTGACGTTGCATCATGTCACAAGTGGCAGAGCTTCATGGTGACATCATCGGGTGGCAGCTTAAAAGAGGAAAGCTGGTGTATATTTTGCGAGGCCCAGTCCTTAGGAGGATTCTGTTAAGCAGTGGCCATAACACAGGGATCCTACCATTTAGGTGGCTAGACCATACAGCCACTAGACCCTGCCTTCTATGGAAGCTCAGTCACTAGCCACCACAGCCTCCTCTCCCAAACTGGCTGCTTCTCCTTCTTTCAGTTCTTACTCTCAATCCCCCAGAAGGTGAACATAAGGGTTTACACTTAGTTTCCTGTACCCATTCACTGTAGGAGCATAAACTTATTCTCTCACTAAAATAATTCAGACCAAACAATTTAATTGGAGAAAACGAAAGAGTTGCGCTAAACCGGTGGGATTATAATGACTATCAGGGCCCAATATTAAACACAAGAACACAGACATAAATCTAATGATGTGCATGTAATAAAAAATTAATAGTGAAAAACCAAAGGTCTGTGATAAATTCCCCTCTGTAAACTAATAATTTAGTGAATAAATAAGACTAGACCCGTATAAAATCGAAGGGTCTAGACCACAAAACCCATAATTCATTAAATTATCACATGTGAATATATGCATAAATGTGCAAAACAAAAATTTGTTTGCCAATCATATATAACACCAGTGAATATTGCACATATCGTGTTAAATTAATACCAATTGAAAATTAATGAAAGACAAATAAATTATATACAAAAATATACAAAAAATACATAAATAAATAAAACAATGGTGAAAGTCCTAAATTAATCTTTAGTGCATATACACCCGTGAGTGTCGGGAACTTAATATAATCAATGAGTGATAAAAGTTCATCCACAAAACGGGTCCTGTAGTAATTAATCTGATCGTGATCCACCACCAGTGTAGGTAAAATCAACTCTTACCAGAGCGCCACGACACCCCACTACAGAGTGTCATGTAAAGCATGTATAAGGGCTCCCTTATTATTTTCCATGTAAAAACCTCTATTGGATGAGCGCATTTTTTGCATTTTGTTTTGCACATTTATGCATATATTCACATGTGATAATTTAATGAATTATGGGTTTTGTGGTCTAGACCCTTCGATTTTATACGGGTCTAGTCTTATTTATTCACTTAATTATTAGTTTACAGAGGTGCATTTATCACAGATCTTTGGTTTTTCACTATTCATTTTTTATTTCATACACATCATTAGATTTAGGTCTGTGTTTTTGTGTTGAATATTGGGCCCTGATAGTCATTATCATCCCCCGGTTTAGCGCAACTCTTTCGTTTTCTCTATTTATTTTTACTGTGTTTTGTTGGCAGTAGAGTTGCAGCTGCCAACTGGGTAGTTTACCAGACTCACTTAATCGTATAGAATATAGCATTCCTTAGCGCAATTTCTTTTTCCCTTTTTTCCAAACAATTTAATTAACCAGCAACTTTTTTTTTTTTTTACTGAAGAATTTGTTGCCATTGGTAGATTCAATAATGCAATACAGTATGGTACAATCTCCAGTTACAGTGTAATTTTAATTCCCTTCTCATTAAGCAGTGGCGGATTTATCAGGGACACAGCTGTGGCGACTGGGTCCTGCAGTTCTGCTACTTCAGGGGTTGCCGTCCGCCTGCCTGTCTGCCGCCCGCTGACAGAGCTGAGGGGAGAGAAGGCAGAGCTGAGACCGTGGACCACCCCGCCTATCCAGAGAGAATGTAGGGAGGCGGGGGCAGTCACTGAAAGTTAGCGGACCAGCTGACACCAGTTAAGTGAAAGGGGAGAAGCTCTCTCCTCTGTGAATCGGCTGGAGGCACCATGTGACATAATTTTAAGGAGGAATCGATTGCTTGATCTAAGTAAGTGACAGATTGCCAGTGCAATCGATCCCAACCTCCACCACTTCTGCCTCTTACTGATCCCATCCCCCCACCACCACCGATGCCACCCCCCTCAACACCACCGCTGCCACCCCCCTCAACACTACCACTGCCACCCCCCCTCAACACCACCGGCCCTACCACCCCCCCTCAACACCGCCGCTGCCACCTCCCTCAACACTAATGCTGCCACCCCCTCAACACTACCACTGCCACCCCTCCTCAACACTGCTGTTGCCCCCCCAACACCGCCGCTGCCACCTCCCCTCAACACTGCCACTGCCACTCCCCCTCAATAATACCGCTGCCACCCCCCCTCAACACCACCGCTGTCACTGATGCCACCCTCCCCAACACCCCTTAAAAAAAAAGTGTCAAAATCATGCTTTTCCAGGGGGGGGGGGTTGGGTTTGGGGGGCCTTCATGATTTCTAGTTACGCCCCTGCCATTAAGTACCATGTTCGGGCTGTGCTGTGGTGTTCATACCTTTTAAGTTGCATTAGTATCCACTCATTAGTAGTTTGGGTTTACCTTAGTCCCATTTTTAGGGTCTTGCCAAGGGGTTACCCCCCTTTTGGTGCATTACAACATCTCCACTTGTATGGTCCCGTCAACTACCACGACCAACTAACCCCTGGCACAACCCCCTATACCATATACGGTATATCCCCACAACGGGAAGAATCACCATCATTTACACAGCTGCCCACACAGTTAGTTTTAGATTCCTCCATCTATACAAGCAAGGTGAATGGAGAAATCCCCCCTGCTGGACATTGTATTCTGACAGCAGCACCCTGATAGGCTGCAGCCACTGGTTGAGCAAAATTTCCCAAAGTGTTCTTTTGACAGAAGTCAATCAAAGGATTGATTTCTGTCAAGCAAGGACAGTAATCACACTCAAAATTTGTCTGCTAGTATAAAAAAAAATGAATAACCCAAGCTATCAATTCCTTCTAAATTGTAGTGGCAAGAAGCAATGATTAACCTGTTCATCTGCACTTTTGCATGAGCTTAGGCTAACTACAGCCTAAGGCCCCTTTAAGACAGAGTTGAATTTGCACTGGTCCCCGCTGAGCAGGCAGATGACAGGCCTGTGTCCCCTCCGCTTTGCAGAGCAGACACGGACACAGCCCGCTGTTCTCTATGAGGTGGAAACGGATTGCATGTCTGTTTACATTTGACTGACATTCCATCCGCTCTGCCAGACAGATGGCAAACGTATCCCCATTCATCTGTTTTTAGCGGACCGGATCTGATGCTGGTGGGTGACAGCGGACACGTGTCTGCTGACATCCGCTGCCCCATAGAGAACAATGGGTGGGCCGATGAAAAACGAACCGGCAGACCCTATAGGTCCGCTGGTGTGAAAGGGGCCTAACTGTTTCAAGTAGACACAAATGAACTAGGGGCACCATTGTTTAAGGTAGGGTGTCAATAAACCAAGTGCTGGTATCCTGTAAAACAGGCGCATCCAGATATGTATGGATCTGCACAAAGATCACCAGACTATACACTAAATGAAAGTAAATGTGTTTTTTAAGAAAGAAATTATTTAAAATATCACAATAAATACAAACGTTCAATACACCAAAGAATACAAAACCCAGTAAAACTAAATAAAGTGTACCTCCTAATCAGTGGAAGTGAGAACAATTAAGGAACCTACATAAACTAACTAAACTAGACTATGTAAAGATGGCAGATTAAATAGGGCAGAGCAGGATCAGGCTGATGACCAAGGGATAAGCCAAAATGAGGAGAAGATACACGGGAGCAGGTACGAGCAGGTAGCAGCAGGAGCAGGATCAGGAACAGAGGCAGGAGCCGAATCACAAGTCATAGGGAGCAAAGTACATGGGACGAGCAGGTAAAACACTGAGGCATTATGGAATAGTAGAGGAAAGACTTTATATCCTACCATCAGCCAGCATTGGGTGAAGACTAATTGCTTGCATCTGCTGGCTGCTGGGAGACACCTACTGGTGGATGGACACTGGGACTACACCCTTCAGGTCCAGGAACTACAGTGCCATCAGCAGGTGATACAGTTTCTGACACAGGGTTCCTACTATAAATAATGGTAATGTTACCAAAGAATGATGATACTGACCATATTTAACTAGCCATACAGTCTTCTAACTAAGTGAATTGCTTTATTCCAACAGACACAGATAGTGTTTTCCACGACATGGACAGTGAAGGTTTGAATTATCTTGGAGGATCTTTGCTGACATCTTCGGAAAGCACCAACATACAAGCCCGCATTGGACCCATTGACCGCCTGTACTCCATGCAGAGCTCCTATTTTGCCTCCTGACATGATAAATGACGTGATTTGTGGATGCTTCAGATGGTGTACTGGAAAAAAAATGTCACATTTGAAACATGAACTATACTATAAATAGATTTGTCTGTTTTAGGTTTAGTAATAATTTCTATTTAGTCCAAGAACATATTGTACCTATATTGCATGGTGCAAAGATAAATTCACTGCAGAGAGCAATGACATCACCATATTGCACTTGCACCTGTGATGTAGCCATGGATAAAGGAAATCGGAAGCCTCTATGCATATGCTTGTGGTTGCTGAAGCTTCTCCAAAAAGTAAAGGAATAATGTGTGGAGCCCCTAGAATCCTGAATTGGAGTAGTGGACTACTTTGCTTGAGCCTTGCCCAGCCTGCAGCTAGTGTGCAGGGGCTTTGGTGATGTATTTGAGATTAATTTTCCATAATCCTACCTTACCATGCATTCACAATGAATTAATTGGAGAAATAATAGAAAAAGCACAAACTGATCTCATATTTATCTTGACGTTGATGTAAACCCAACCACTAAAATCTCAGCTGTAGCAATGTTAACGTAATTTTAAAACGTAAGCTTTAAAATTTTTAAATCTGCAGCTTTCATTAAAATGATTTACTTGATGATTCAGCCACAGAAATCATTGTTCAGGTACTTTTTGTTATATGATGACAATGCTCTGTCCCAGGGGTCAAGTCCTGGGAAGAAAAGTGTTGGAACTCACCCAAGATTACCCCCCTCCCCACCTCAAAAATGTGTGGAAAAAATATATAATATACGTACTCCATTTTTTTTAAATAAAGTGCAACATTTATTGTAAAGTGACAGTTTACGAGTACACCTCCAAAATTCACAATTCACATGCATTAAACAAATAAATATAGAACAGAAGTAACAACAAAATAATTTAACCTGTATGCTATACTAACAACAACAAAAAACACCACAATTTGTGATAATGGTTCAATGCAGCTTCACTGTGCCCATCATTGTAGCCTCACTGTGCCCATCATTGCAGCCTCACTGTACCCATTAATGCAAACTCATTGTGCCCATTAGAATGCAGACTCACTGTGCCCATCATGGCAGCCTCACTGTGCCCATCATGGTAGCCTCACTGTGCCCATCATGGTAGCCTCACTGTGTCCATCAATGCACCCTCACTGTGCCCATCAATGCACCCTCACTGTGCCCATCATTGCAGCCTCACTGTGCCCACCATTGCAGCCTCACTGTGTCCATCATTGGAGCCTCACTGTGTGCAATAATGCAGCCTCACTGTGCCCTTTTATTGCAGCCTCACTGTGCCCATAATTGCAGCCTCACTTTGACCATCAATGCAGACTCATAGTGCCCATTATTGCAGCCTCAATGTTCCCATCATTGCAGCATCACTGTGCCCATAAATGCAGCCTCAACATGCCCATCATTGCAGCCTCACTGTGCCCATTATTGCAGTCTGATCGTGCCCATCATTGCAGCCTCACTGTGCCCATAACTGCGGCCTCAATGATGTCCCTCTCAGAGGCAGAGTGTAGTGTGTGTAGTTAGTACTGCAGCAAGGGTTAATAGATCATTGGGCACTCGCCGAGCTCACGCTGTTCACCGCCTGACTGACACGGTTCTATACCGCCAGCCCAGGCAGCATTGAACACACCAGGAGTGGCGCCTGTAGTCCCACCCACTGCTAGAAAGTGGTGGGCGGGACTACGGGCACCACTCCCGCTGTGTTCAATGCTGCCTAGCGGTAAAGAACCATGTCAGTCAGTCCGAGACCGACATTCCAGGGGTGAACAGCGTGAGCCCGGCGAGTGCCCAATGATCTATTAACCCTTTCTGTAGTACTACACACACACTACACTCTGTCACTGAGAGCGACATCATTTTTTAAGAGGGGGAGGGAGGGGAAGACTCTGCACCTGAGCCTTCCATGATCGGCCCGCTACACCCACAGTGCAAAGGGAATGTCGTTCCTGCTGTTTAAAAAGTACAGTAAAGACGTTCCCATGTGTTCCTACAGGACTCGAGCCCTGCTCTGTCCCTATTTTCAGGTTGTGTTCCTGCCTGGTTACCCAGTCATACAGGCTTTCTATGAAGACTACAAGTGGTTGTTTTAGCACACATTACACAAGCATGGTCCACTCTTGTCACCATGAGGTAACCCACCATGCGAAATGCCATGGAGCCATCACTGGATTGCATATGGACAGGAAGAGTGGCTGTAGGAGGTGCAGGTGATCAGCAGCACTGAGGTTTAATAAAGGAATGGAAAAAAGGTGAGGACAAGTATTTTATTTAAACTGACTTTTAAAGGAAAAAATAAATAAAAATAACAAACATGTCACACTTGCCAGCTCTGTGCAGTGATTTTGCACAAAACAGCTCCGATCTTCCTCTTCCAGGGTCACCAGTTGGCACTCTGGGCCCCTCCTCCTTGCCGAGTGTGATTTGCTATTGGGGGCACTTGTGCATGCTCGCTCCAGAGAGTCCATAAGACACAGAGGAGTGGGGCTCAGTCCTGCGCCCCTTCTCCTACCTCACTGACTGTGATTGACAGCAGCAGGAGACAAGGGGCAGCTGGACATTGAAGGTTTTTTACCTTCGTGCATAGAATGCATGAAGGTAAAAACTTCAGCCTTTACAACCACTTTAAGTCAGTTGTTTATGATACGCAGAGCTTTAGCCAACTAAATGTCATCCAGATAGTGTTTCTAACGCCTGTGTAAACTGAGTACACCATGATGCTTGTTCTCCTGAAAAAAATAAAAAATGTTCCTCCCCTGACTACTTACATACATTTTAAAGATCTGAGTAAACATAATTTCAGAGCCCTATCTGGTGCCTAGAGTTGACGTTTAGATAACTTTATGTTTGGAATTCATTTTATGAATCCAAATGTCAGTTTCAGAGGTATTGCTAGACACTGACACCCAGAGCACATGCCCCAGATATTCTCCTGAGCAGTGTTGGTCATCTTACTTTAAAAAAGTAATTATTTAAGTTACAAATTACTTCTCCCAAAAAGTAATTGCGTTAGTAACTCAGTTACTACATTGGAAAAGTAATTAGTTACGCAGCAAAGTAACTGACTTTTTTTTTTAATATATATTCTATACGTGTAACTAGGGGGCGGGTCTAGTATTACTGTAAGCAAGGGGCGCATTTATTATTATTATTATTATATATGGTGTAACCAAGGGGCTGCTCTATTATTACTCTAACCAAGGGGCAGATCTGTTATAGCGTGTAAGCAAGGGGCGGGTCTATTATTATTATATCGTGTAAGGGGCGGATGGCTACAGAAGAGGGCAAATGTTAAATGAATGGGCAGAGCTCGATATATAACAGTAATAATAATAAATGCGCCCCTTGCTTACAGTAATACTAGACTCGCCCCTTAGTTACACGATAGACGCCCCTTGCAGAGTATTAGGAGCGTGCGGCATCGCCTCGTACAATTACATGTTGCCTGCGCGGTGTAGAGTTCACTCAGAGCTGTTTAGGTTCGGCAATTTTTGGAAGCTCCGTAGTCCTTCGTACTGCGCCTGCGCAGTACAGGGGGGTCCTGTGGGGGAACTTTTTCGGCAGGACACCGGAATTACACTACTGCCATCTAGTGGCGGTAGATGTAATTGGGGTAACTAAGCCAAAGTAATGGGAACTGAGTTACCATGAGGGGAAAAGTAATCAGTTAGATTACTCGTTACCCTCTAAAGTAACTGCGTTAAGTAACTCCGTTTATTTTAACTCAGTTACTTACATCATTGCTCCTGAGTGCCCCAAGTGTCCTCGGCCATAGTTGCCATCATCCCAAGTATGCTCAGTTTTAGTAATCCATCTTAAACACAGCCATTGGCTGTATTTTCCCCTTACAATCCTTTTGAAGCCTATTGGATAGAAAATTAAAGAACCTGGCAGTTTTAGTTAAAGTGTTTGTAAAGTCACTATGTGACTTTACATGTTTCCCCTCCGAAGTATGCTGCCATTAGCGATAGTGTATGGTTTTTTTTTAAATGAAAAGGCTAAATACCTTTTCTCACACCGCTGCTGTGTGTTCACGTGATCATGTGACCACACAATGGTGGTGTGGAAAAAGGTATTTAGCCTTTTAATTTTTTTAAAAACACATACAGTATATTTGCTGCATATTGCAGCTGAATAGCGGCGGGAGGGGTGGGGAGGAGAGCCTCTCTCATGCTGACAGGCAGGGAGGGAGGGGGAGAAGGGAGAGACGAGAGACTCCCACAGCAGAGCAGCAGTCTGAAGGAGGCCCATAACCTGACCACAGTAATCATGGCTCAGCAGCCATGATTACCATGTTTAGCACAGACAGGGGAACACAGGAACAGGCAGAATCAACCAGGTATACTGTATTACATGATAGAAAGGGAAAAATTACACAGCACAACCATTGTGCTATAGATCATGCCTTAAAGGAACATGATCTCAGTTTTTTTTTTTTAAAAGGTTACAACCACTTAAGGGCCCTTTCACACTGGCTGTCCGATCAGGTCCGCCTGTCAGATTTTCAGGAGGACCTGATCGGACCCTCCAGTCTCCCCTATGGAGCAGCAGATGTCTGCTGACATCCTCCACTATCCGGTCTGATCCGGTCCACAAAATCCAGACGGATGGTGGTCCTATCTTTCTCCGTCTGGTGGATCGGATCAGATATGATTAGCTGAAAATGGACAGACGGTCCGTTTTCAGCCAATTTACCCATAGGGAAGAGCGGGACTGTGTCCCTCTACGCTCTGCACAGTAAGCAGAGACAGACCTGTCATCGGCCAGCTCAGCGGGGATCTGCGGAGCGATGATGAAAGGGGCCAAAAGTACTTTACCTACTTTACTTAAACCTCACAATGCATATTCGTTTTTCACTCAACAATATTAGCTCATTGATGATAAAATTAAAGAATCTATATGCACATTATGTTTTTAGAACATCATTTCACTTATCAGCTTATTAATTATTTTATTATTTCTTCTTTATACAGTACGTTTGATTTTTATGTTCAGTCATGAGGTATGAGACACAACATCACCCAATTTTTATTATAGTATACTTCAACATTTTAGTCTAGGTTTCTAGGGGTGCCCCAGATCTTTTAGGCACCAAGAAACTCCTCTGTTCAATGTTATGTTGGGCAATTTGGATTTCCAAAGGCTTCTTAAGAAATGTCTGTTTCTGCCTTATATCTGATTTTGCCATTGCCTGGGCAACCATAGCTTGACTGCCAGTGTTAGTGGCTGGAGCTGTTTTCTGCCCCGTCATTTCATCGGGAAAGGCTGCCTAGAGCTTCCAAAACCATTCTTTACAATTATGCATCATTTGCCGTTTTGTAATACACAACTTTTGACTTCAACTGGACTTTTGGTTCAGAAATTCAGAATTTTGGAAGTTTGGTTGAAATGCAAATGATCAAACTTTTCAGAAGTTTGCTCATCTTTACTGCGACTATTTGTATTGGAAGCCACACATGGATTCCACTCACTTCTTGCAGTCACTTCCTAATTCCTAAGAGTTGACTTAGATGCTGTTCCTGCTATAATTACATGATCAGTCCATGAGTTGTAATAGGTGAAACCTGCTGGGAGCAGCATCGAGGGAATCTCATAAGCAAGAAATTACTTTGCTGGTGAGCTGTCCCAAGAAAACAATAGCTGGCTGCAGAATGAACTAGGAATATTTATTAATATTAAATAAAATAAAAAAAGTAGGATATTAAAGTGGTGTTTCCACCAAAAAAAAAAAAAAATTGCTTAAAAATCATAAGAAATAAATAAATAAAATAATTGGAAAAAAAAATGTTTTACTCACCTCTAAATGCCTGTTGCTAGGGGGTCCCTCGTAGTCTGCCACCTTCAGTGCCCGGGCACTGACATCACTTCCCCTTAGCGCCGCACAGTCATCTGGGACCTTTTACGTTTCCCAGATGACTGAGCGTCGTATCACGCTCGCACATGCACAGCGGGTGCCCGGCTGTGAAGCCACAGCCGGCTGCCCAAAGTAAGAATGCCTGCGCCGCGAGCAGAGTGGGGAACGAGGGGGGCTTCGTTCCCCCGCATCGCTGGACCCTGGGACAGGTTAGTGTCTGATTATTAAAAGTCAGCAGCTACAGTATTTGTAGCTGCTGACTTTTACATTTTTTTTTTTTTTTTAGGGGCACCCCACTTTAAGTAGGATATTTTTATGTGTTATTTTTAAGTATTGATCTTTATTGTAGTGTTAAACTTCTATTATTTTACCTCCTGGCCTTCACCACAAGTTTCCGTAGTGTAGTGGTTATCACGTTCGCCTAACACGCGAAAGGTCCCCGGTTCGAGACCGGGCGGAAACACATTTTTTTCCTTCCGATGTGAGAGTATTAAAGTGATTGTAAGGCTTCGATTTGTTTTTATTTTTTTAAACAAACATGTTATACTTACCTCCACTGTGCAGTTTGTCGTGCACAGTGTGGACCTGATCCTCGACTTCTGGTGTCCGCTGGCGCTGGTAGCTCCTCCCTGTATCGTATAACCCCCTAGGAGAAGCGCTCTCCCGAGGAGTTATCTTGCGTGTGCTCTCCATAGACGCCGAATGTAGGACTTGGCCCCACCCCCCCTGTGCGTCACGTCATTGGATCTGATTGACAGCAGCAGGAGCCAATGGCTGCACTGTTATCAATCTATCCAATCAAGAGCCGAGGTAACGGGCAGAGGGGAAGAGCGAGTCTCCGGCAGAGGAATACAGGACTCAGGTGAGTAAGACGGGGGGCTGGGGCACCGGTCAGTGACAGAAGTTTTTTCACCTTAATGCATAGGATGCATGAGGGTTTACAACCCCTTTAAGGTCCAAGGCAATGCTGCACCTGCTACCGTGAACAAGCAGCCAAAAAAATAGGATCTAGTGACACAAAACTGCTGATGCATTTCTCAATTTTCATGCACCATAGGTCAGAGAGAAAGAACCCTGACATCTTCTCATTTAGAATGCCTATGCGCTTTATATTACTTCATTTTAAATAAATAGAAATTGTTAGTGAATGTCCCAGTGCATATTATTTTCACCTTCCTCCTTTGTGGGACAGACTAAAAGTTTAGTTATCATTTTCACTGGCTGTCCTATCCACAGACATAAAAAAATGTATTTCACAATTTGAGGCCTCCTGAAGACCGGACGTTTGCCCTTCTCTGCCAGACGCCTTTCCTCCTTGGCAGAAAAAACCTTAAGGCTTATAAATGCGTTTAAGGTGTTTAGGTACACTTGGGCGTTAATTAATTTCATTGGCCAGAATAACATATTCTGGCCATTGAAATGACTTAACGCTCAATGCTTTATGCACCTAGAGTTGATGTGTGCTAAGACACATTTACATGCATCAAACGTTTTTTTCTGCCAAAACGCAGCTGTTCCTAATAATGTTGGCAATGGGGTTTTTTCTGCCTCTAAAACCTGTAGGCGGGGCCAGACGGTTGGTACCCGGAGTGGAGAGAATGCACATGGAGACTTATGAGTGCAATAAAGTAGACATGTGCAATTCATTTTGTTCCGAATAGATTTTTTAACGAATTTCAACAAATTCATTAATTATGAATTTTCCATATCAACAAAAACCCGTTTAACGATTTTTTCCGAATATTAGACAATTTGAATATTGGAAAATTTGAATATTGGAAAATTCATAAATTCGCAAATTTAAGATACGGAAAGCCAAAAACCCGAAAATCTGAAATAATAACTAACTACTTATAACTTAACTAGTAAATTGTAGGTATTGGAATTTCCATTCAAATTTGGCTGTAAGTGAACGTAACAAATACGAATTTATCCGAATTTACGAATTATCCAAAATAACGAATGCCGTATCAAAACGAATGGAAAGGAACGAATTAATAATAATAAATTACAATAATAATAATAAAACATTTTTATTATTATTATTTATTATTAATTAATTCCGTGCCATTTGTTTAGATGCAACATTCGTTATTTTGGATAATTCGTAACTTTGGATAAATTTGTATTTTTTACGTTCACTTACAGCCAAATTTGAAAGGAAATTCCAATACCTATAATTTAATAGTTAGTTATTTTTAGTTAGTTTGTTTTTTCTTTCTTATTTTTGGATTTTTTGATTTTTGAATTTACAAATTTACTAATTTACGAATTGCGATCATAATGAATGAACTGCAAAACGAAAAAAAAAATGAATGAAACTAAAACGAAAATGAACAAATTTTTTGGCAGTGCACATGTCTACAATAAAAAGTGTATTAACATGAAAGTTCCAAGAATGCGGTAACAGGATCTGTGTAACACGGCCAAACCCGGCACAGCAGTACTTTACAGAAAATCTTGCAGACACAGTCTCAATATTACAGAGGACACTCTAAATGACTTACAATGCCCAGCAACTTCTATCAAAGGAGGGGGCTGGAAGGCGGTCTGGCAACAAGGCACCTGAAGATTGGAGGAGCTCCTGCTGGAGACACAGGCATGTAGTCCCTATTCTGTCCACTGGAGCCTTTACCTAAGCTAGACATGCTGTCCCTGACCAGCGGGTTCCTGTCACTGATCAAATGCGTGCCAACTGCTGTGGGACAGTGATATTTATTAGCACTGTCCACATTAAAGATGGCTACCAAGATCATCCAGGGCAGCAACATCCAATCAGGCAGCTACTCTCCTGATGACACCTATGGAGGCCTCAGAGGAACAAGAGTTAATCCTGTCCTCCACCCTGTTTGCATGACGACAGCCGTCACGGCGCCGCCTGTTCAGGGAGGTCGTACTACACCTGCCTACAACGCCTATGTGTGCATGGACACATAGGCTAACATGCAGGGACATTTAGAGGTAGAAAAGAAACCCCAGACACCCCTAACAGCAGCGTTACAAACGTCCAATGTGCATGAGGCCTGAAGGATAACTCCCTCTATCTGAGCACTTTTCATATTACACCCATATTTAGGATGTGACATGAAGTATGGTCAGAGTCTGCAGCCCCCACCATCAAACGGCCACCCTCTCTTCCAGAAGCCTGGGGTGCTTCTCCACGCTGGCTAATGTCAAGGTTGAAACCAGTGTGGCCTACACAGCCCCATTATTTATTCACAGGAATATGGAAAATAAAAAAACTGTGAATCCCAAATGCCACTGCAGGGACTTCTGAGGGTAATTCTCAATGGAGCATCGATGTGGCAACGTCACTTGCATTGACGCTTCTTCTAGCCCTGTAACTGAAGATCCGTACCTTGGTAAGAACCAGCGGCCTTAGAGTCTGCAGATCAGAACATTGCACCCATCATCCACTGATTGCAACACAATGCTTTCCAGGCTCCTATGCAAAAAATAATAATAAGCCAATTTTTTAAATTTGGGCGCATTTATTATTTTCATGCAAAATGTGGACTTAAAGTTTTCCTGTTGAGACATCATTGGTCTTCATTTTTTTTTGAATGATACTGAGCCATGTGTGGAGGAGTGATGGACATCTGATTCCAGTACACTGTATGAGGGGAGCACTTGGAGGGTCGCAGCTAGGCTCTTTTCCTTGACTCTAGAAACAGAAAAACAGAAGGTTTAGTAAACCTTTTCCTGGCTAGAGGCCATTAAAGCCTAGATGCCCAGGTTAATGTGACAATGACCCTATGGCTAAGTTGCCTAACTAAATAAATGTTATCCATCAAATCCATCAAATAAATGTTACATTTTTGGGGACATTTTAATCTGCGTCCTATTCGAGTAAATATCTAATTTAGTTGTTTTTCCTTAAGGACAAAAATGCTAATTAATAGAATTTTTGTACTCACCATAACATCCTTCTCTTGGAATAAAATGTTTATGTTATTTATTAAGGGCCGGTTCACACCAGTTCACACTGATGAGGACTTTGATGTAAGGGGGGTATTCTGATGAGGACTCTAATGTAAAGAAGACTCTGGTGAGAAAGGAGCAGACTGACACACATTTATTTGGAATTTCTTTGCTTTTACTGAAGTTATTTCTCTGTTGTTCTGAACCGTAGCATGCTGATTGCAAAGAACCTCCAAGTAAAACGTATTCGCTCATTTTCAAATATTTTTAAAATATATAATGCGGCCCTCAGACTGAAAAATTTGGAGACCCCTGAAGTATTCTTAATTTAAAATAGTACATTTTATTGCTCTCAGCCTCCTCTAAATCTCCAAATTCGTTCTTTTTTCTTGTTGCTGTGATCAGACTTCCTGTTAGAGGATGGCTACGTTTGTCCTCCATGGTTCTACTGCATGTAGTAACATAGCCACCCTTTCTTGTTCACTTCTGAGATGGACTATGGACTATGGGATTTATAGTGTGCACAGAGCAGTTCACATGACTGGAACGAACATGCACTAGAGAGGGTCAAGGGCTTACAGAGGAAGTTACAAGAAACCAAAAAAACACAGTAGGTAACAATTGAATAAAAAAATAGATTACAGGGTCATTAAAACTGTGTTCTGCCCAAAAAAAAAATTTTTTAAAGCCAGCAGCTACACATACTGCAGCTACTTGCTTTTAACAATAGGACACTAGGACACTTACCTGTCCTGGAGTCCAGCGATGTTGGCACTGCAGCTGATGTTTCCATCAGCTGTCGGGTGCTGCCGCCGCCATTGTGGGCAAGGGAACCTGGCAGTGTAGCCTTAAGGCTTCACGCCGGGAACCCTACTGCGCATGCACGAGGCCCAAATTCCTCTACTCTCTCCTACTGGCCCGGCGACAGGGGGAGGAGAAGGGAGCCCCGTGGGGATGTCACGGGCCCGTGGCCCCGGACTCCCGAAAGTGGGAACAGGATAGCTGTGAAAGACAGGTAACCTGTCCCCCCTCCCCCCCGAAAGGTGCCAATTGTGGATCCGGAGGGGGAGAGGAGACAAATGAGCGGAAGTTCAGCTTTTGGGTGGATCTCTGCTATAAGTTGGATATTGATTTGTGTTATTTTAAAGTATTGATCTTTATTATAGTGTTAAAATTCTATTATTTTACCTCCTGGCCCTCACCACAAGTTTCCGTAGTGTAGTGGCTATCACGTTCGCCTAACACGCGAAAGGTCCCCGGTTTGAGACCGGGCGGAAACAACTTTTCCTTCTGATGTGAGAGTACTAAAGTGATTGTAAGGCTTCTTTTTAATTTTTTTTAAATAACAAACATGTCATACTTACCTCCACTGTGCAGTTTGTTTCGTATCGTATAACCCCCTAGGAGAAGCGCTCTCTCGAGGGGTTACCTTGCGTTGCGGGAGCGCTTCCGAGTCCAGCATTTGGCATCCATAGACGCCGAATGTAGGAATCGGCCCCACCCCCCCGGCGCCATTGGATTTGATTGATAGCAGGCAATGGTCGCGCTGCTATCAATCTATCCAATCAAGAGCAGAGACAACGAGCAGAGAGGAAAAACGCGTCTCCGGTGGGGGAATACAGGACAGGTGAGTAAAACAGGGGGGGGGGGGGGGGCAGTCAGTGACAGAAGTTTTTTCACCTTAATTCATAGGATGCATTAAGGTAAAAAAACATGCGGGTTTACAACCCCTTTAAGGTCCAAGGCAACGCTGCACCTGCTACCATGAACAACCATGAGCAGCCAAAAAAATAGGATCAAGTTACACACAACACTGCCAATGCATTTCTCAATTTTCATACACCATATGTCAGAGAGAACCCACACATCTTCTAATTTAGAATGCCTATGCGCTTTAGATTACTTCATTTAAAATAAATGGAAATTGTTAGTGAATGACCTAGTGCATATTATTTTCAAATTCCTCCTTTGTGGGACAGACTAAAAGTTTAGTTATTATTTTCACAGGCTGTCCTATCCACAGAGGAGGAAGGACACTGAGGTATAAAAAATGTATTTCACAATTTGAGGCCTCATGAAGACCGGAAGTTTGCCCATCTCTCCCAGACGCCTTTCCTCCTTGGCAGAAAAAAAGCTTAAAGAGGAGGTCCACCTGAATTTTTTTTTTTAAAAGTCAGCAGCTACAAAGACTGCAGCTGCTGACTTTAATAAATAGACACTTACCTGTTCCAGGTTCCAGCGATGTCGGCAGAAGATGATGAGCGATCGATCGTCTCTCGGCTGCCCCGCCGCCATCCTCTGTCAGGGAATCAGGGAGTGAAGCTTGCGGCTTCACTGCCCATTTCCCTACTGCACATGCGCGAGTCACGCTGCGCGTCTTTATTGGTCCCTGTTGTGTCCTGGCCCGGGAACTGTGTTTCCCAAGACACAACGGGGCATCTTCGGATATGGGCAGGCCAGCTCCGGCTATCTAGTCCCGGAAGTGGGTGCAGATACCTGTATTATACAGGTATCTGCACCCCCCTCCCCCTGAAAGGTGCCAATTGTGGCACCACTTTAGGGTGGAGCTCCGCTTTAAGGCTTTTAAATGCGTGTAATGTGTTTAGGTACGCTTGGGCATTAAGTAATTTCATTGGCCAGAATAACATATTCTGGCTATTGAAATTACTTAACGCTCAACGCTTTATGCACCTAGAGTTGATGTGTGTTAAGACACATTTACATGCATCACGAAAATCCATTTAACAAATTTTTCCAAATTTTGGAATGTTTTAATATTGCAAAATTCGTAAATTCGCAATTTCACAAATTCAGAAATTCAGAAAGCCAAAAACCCGAAAATTTGAAAATCTGAAATAATAACGAACTAATAGCAACTTAACTATTAAATTATATTGAAATTATATTTCAAATTTGACTGTTAGTGAACGTAACAAATATGAATTTATCCAAAGTTACGAATTATCCAAAATAACACAGCCAACCCCGGCACAGCAGTACTTTACAGAAAATCTTGCAGACACGGTTTCAATATTACAGAGGACACTCTAAATGACTTACAATGCCCGGCAACATCTAACGAAGGTGGGGGCTCATCTAACGAAGAGAGGGTCAGGGGGTCACAGATGAAGTTACAAGAAAGCAAAAAAACACAGTATTAAACAATATTACAAATTATAACAAAATAGTTTACAGGGCCATTAAAGCAGTGTTCTGCCCAAAAAAAAAAAATTAAGAACCAGCAGCTTCACATACTGCAGCTGCTGGCTTTTAACAATAGGACACTTACCTGTCCTGGAGTCCAGCGATGTCAGCACCGAATCTGATGTTTCCATCAGCTGTCGGTGCTGCCGCCGCCATTGCGGTTAAGGGAACCCGGCAGTGTAGCCTTACGGCTTCACGCCGGGAACCCTACTGCGCATGCGCGAGGCCTCGCTCCTCTCTCCTACTGGCCCAGCGACAGGGGGAGGAGGAGGGAGCCCCACGGTAATGTCACGGGCCGTGGCCCGGACTCCCAGAAGTGGGAACAGGAAACCTGTCAAAGACAGGTATCCTGTCCCCCCTCCCCCCCGAAAGGTGCCAATTGTGGCACTGGAGGGGGAGAGGAGACAAATGAGCGGAAGTTCCACTTTTGGGTGGATCTCTACTTTAAGTTGGATATTGATTTGTGTTATTTTAAAGTATTGATCTTTATTATAGTGTTAAAATTCCATTATTTTACATCTTGGCCCTCACCACAAGTTTCCGTAGTGTAGTGGTTATCACGTTCGCCTAACACGCGAAAGGTCCCCGGTTCGAGACCGGGCGGAAACAACTTTTCCTTCTGATGTGAGAGTATTAAAGTGATTGTAAGGCTTCTTTTTAAAAAATTTTTAAATAACAAACATGTCATACTTACCTCCCCTGTGCAGTTTGTTTTGAACAGTGTGGCCCCCGATTCTCGACTTCTGGGGTCCCCTGGCGGTGCTGGTAGCTCCTCCCCATATCGTATAACCCCCTAGGAGAAGCACTCTCCCGAGGGGTTACCTTTTGCAGGAGCGCTCCCGATTCCTGCATTTGGCGTCCATAGACGCCGAATGTAGGACTCGTCCCTACTCACCCCCGGCGCCCACGTCATTGGATTTGATTGACAGCAGCCAATGGTTGCGCTGCTATCAATTTATCCAATCAAGAGCCGAGACAACGAGCAGAGGGGAGGAGGGCGTCTCCAGCGGGGGAATACAGGACTCAGGTGAGTAAAACAGGGGGGGGGGGACTGGGGGGCCGGTCAGTGACAGAAGTTTTTTCACCTTAATGCATAGGATGCATTAAGGTGAAAAAACATAAGGGTTTACAACCCCTTTAAGGTCCAAGGCAACGCTGCACCTGCTACCATGAACAACCATGAGCAGCCAAAAAAATAGGATTAAGTGACATACAACACTGCGGATGCATCTCTCAATTTTCATACACCACAGGTCAGAGAGAAGCCTGACATCTTCTCATTTAGAATGCCTATACGCTTTAGATTACTTCATTTAAAATAAATGGAAATTGTTAGTGGATGTCCTAGTGCATATTATTTTCACCTTCTTTCTTTGTGGGACAGACTAAAAGTTTAGTTATTATTTTCACTGGCTGTCCTATCCACAGAGGGGGAAGGACACTGAGGTATAAAAAAATGTATTTCACAATTTGAGGCCTCATGAAGACAGGACGTTTGCCCATCTCTCCCAGATGCCTTTCCTCCTTGGCAGAAAAAAAGCTTAAGGCTCATAAATGCGTGTAACGTGTTTAGATACGCTTGGGCGTTAAGTAATTTCATTGGCCAGAATAACATATGCTTTATGCACCTAGAGTTGATGTGCGTTAAGACGCATTTACATGCATCACAAAAACCCGTTTAACGATTTTTTCCAAATATTGGAAAATTTTAATATTGTAAAGCTCGTAAATTCGCAATTTCACTAATTCGGAAATTCAGAAAGCCAAAAACCCGAAAATTTGAAAATCTGAAATAACGAACTAATAATAACTTAACTATTAAATTATAGGTATTGGAATTTCCTTTCAAATTTGTCTGTTAGTGAACGTAAAGAAATACGAATTTATCTGAAGTTACGAATTATCCAAAATAACGAATGCCGTATCTACACGAATGGAAAGGAACAAATGATTAATAATAACAATAATAAAAACTTTTTATTATTATTGTTATTTAATATTAATTTGTTCCGTGTCATTTGTTTAGATGCGGCATTCGTTATTTTGGATAATTCGTAACTTTGGATAAATTTGTATTCGTTACTTTCACTAACAGCCAAATTTGAAAGGAAATTCCAATACCTATAATTTAATAGTTAGTTATTATTAGTTAGTTAGTTATTCTTTAAAATTTTGGGATTTTCGAATTTATGCTTTTACGAATTTACTAATTTTCAAATTTTACAAACTTTTGTGGCCCCCAACGAAACCCAGGGTGCCGCTCAGGACTAAGGATGAGCTCAGGTTTGTTATTTGTCCAATTTGTTTGTTTAAATTATTATACAAATATAAAACCTTACATCATTCCAAAAACATATATACAAATCATTGAAAAACACGAGAATTGATCTCTCCTATAATATATCATCTTAAAATATCAACCACCCCCCCACATCCCTTATATGAACATTCCCATTACATAATGTGAAAAAAAAATCTTTTCCTTTTTTCTCTCCCCCCCCCCTTCCCTTCTCCCTTTTCTTTCCTTTCCTCCTCCTTCCTCTATTATTGTGTATAGTGAGTCATTCCCCTTATCCCCTCCCAAGTTTTTTGAATACGCCTACCGAGTTTTCTATTGTATAAAGTATCTTTCCCCTTCCCTTTTATTTAAGAGGGAGTGATAGTCTCAACCCTCTACCCCCATTTCCCCTTATTCCTTACCTAATTTGTCAAATACCCCTACCGAGTTTTCTATTCCCAATCGCCTTTACTAAACCGTGAATTACAGTGTGAATCAAAAATGTGATTATAATTTTATTTTAACCACTTCAATACCGGGCCTATTCTGGCACTTCTCTCCTACATGTAAAAATCATAATTTTTTTGCTAGAAAATTACTCAGAAACCCAAAACATTATATATATATATATATATGTTTTTTTTAGCAGACACCCTAGGGAATAAAATGGCGGTCATTGCAGATTTTTATCTTGCACGGTATTTGCGCAATCATTTTTCAAACACCTTTTTTTTGGAAAAAAAACGGTTTCATGAATTAAAAAATAATATAACAGTAAAGTTAGCCCAATTCTTTGTATAATATAAAAGATGATGTTACGCCGAGTAAATAGATACCTAACATGTCACGCTTTAAAATTGCGCACACTCATGGAATGGCACCAAACTTTGGTACTTAAAAATCTCCATAGGCGACGCTTCGAAAATTTTTACAGGTTACCAGTTTAGAGTTACAGAGGAGGTCTAGTGCTAGAATTATTGCACATGCTCTAACGCACGCGGAGATACCTCACATGTTTGGTTTGAACGGCGTTTACATATGTGGGTGGAACTTAATGTGCGTTCACTTCTGAACACGAGCTACCTGGTGTTTACATTTTTTTTTTATTTTACTTAATTTTTTTTATTTTTAAATTTTTTTTTTGATCACTTTTATTCCTATTACAAGAAATGTAAACATCCCATGTAATAAGAATCTATTGTAACAGGTCCTCTTTATGGAGAGATGTGGGGTCAATAAGACCCGCATCTCTCCTCCAGGCTGGAAAGCATGAGATAGAGAATTTTTTTTTACCGATCTCATGCTGACAGCCGCGATCACCGCTTTGTTTACTTCCGGGAACCCGGGCGTGACCATCTGGTCACCTGAAATCTCTTTCGCTGTCATCCGGTGCCGGCCGATTCATTCTCCGGGCCCCCGATGGCACGGGAGAGCCCTATAAAAAACGATCAAGAGGCGGAACTGCAGATATGATGATTCTTACCATGCACAGAATCGCCAGCTGGAAAGAATGATATCTGAATGATGCCTGTAGCTGCAGGCATCGTTCAGATATCCCCTCACAAGGTCAAGGACGTCATATGACGCCCTAAGGTATTGAAGTGGTTAAGAGGGTGGATCCAGGGTAGGATAACTACATATAGCTCCCCCCTAGATTCCAACCTAAAGCCAACAAAAAAAAGGGGGGGGACAGGTGAGGAGGAGGAAACAGAAGGAGGGCCTCTAAATAACGCTCTCACTACCCATGTAACTCAAGGATTGTTTGAACTCTAACCAACTCCTATAAAATCTTGCTTCAGAGTCATTTTGTAAGTATATTAATTCTTCCATTAGCCTAGTTTTATCTACTTCCCTAAACCAATCATTTATCGTCTGTATTTTCTTTGATTTACATTGCTTCGGGATTACTTTGCTGCATTTAACAGGAATGTAATTGCTGCTCTATAGTTTTTCCTTGAGTCGCCCATCGCATGGAACAAATTTTACCAAGGGTCATGCCCAATTTCAGCCCTACTGATCTTCCTAATTAAGTATAACACTTCTTAATTACTTATAATACCATTAACTCACGTATTAAACTGGAACTCAGGCCGCAATTAGCCCGCGGGCCGGACATTGGACATGCCTGGACTATGGACTATGGGATTTATAGTGTGCACAGAGCAGTTCACATGATCGCATCGAACATGCACTGGAGAGGGTCAAGAGCTCACACAGGAAGTTACAAGAAAGCAGAAAAACACAGTAGGAAACAATTAAATAAAAAATAGATTACAGGGTGATTGATTAGTGGATATGTATGAATTATTTTTGCAAAACAATTATATTGTTTTGTGTTATTTTAAAGAATTGATCTTTATTGTAGTGTTAAAACTCCATTATTTTGCCCTGCTGGCCCTCACCAGAAGTTTCCGTAGTGTAGTGGTTATCACGTTCGCCTAACACGCGAAAGGTCCCCGGTTCGAGACCGGGCGGAAACACTTTTCCTTCTGATGGAGAGTATTAAGGTCCAAGGCAATACTGCACCTGCTACTGTGAGCTAGCAGCCAATAAAATAGGATCAAGTGACACACAACACTGCGGCTGCGTTTCTTAATTTTTATACACCATAGGTCAGAGAGAACCCTGACATCTTCTCATTTAGAATGCCTATACACTTTAGATTACTTCATTTTAAATAAATGGAAATTGTTAGTGGATGTCCTAGTGCATATTATTTTCACCTTCCTCCTTTGTGGGACAGACTAAAGGTTTAGTCATTATTTTCACAGGCTGTCCTATCCACAGAGGTGGAAGGACACTGAGGTATAAAAAAAGTAATCACAATTTGAGGCCTCATGAAGACCGGACATTTTTCCATCTCTGCCAGGTGCCTTTCCTCCTTTGCAGAAAAAAAGCTTAAGGCTTTGACTTAACGCTTTATGCACCTAGAGCTGATGTGCGTTAAGACATGCATCAAGCGTTTTTTCTCTGCCAAAACGCAGCTGCTCGGAGTGGAGAGAATGCACATGGAGACCTATGAGTGCAATAAAGTAGACATGTGCAATTCGTTTAGTTCCAAATTCGTTTTTTAACGAATTTCGACAAATTCTTTAAGTCTGAATTTTCCGAATTAACGAAAACCCGTTTAAAGATCTTTTCTGAATATTCAAAAATTGGAATATTGGAAAATTCGTAAATTCGTAAATTCGCAAATTCGGAAATCCAAAAACACAAAAACACGAAAATTCGAAAAACTGAAATTATAACTAACTAATAATAACTTAACCTATTAAATTATAGGTATTGGAATTTCCTTTCAAATTTGGCGGTTAGTGAATGTAATGAATACAAATTTATCCGAAGTTACGAATTATCTGATATAACGAATGCCGTATCTAAGCAAATGGAAAGGAACAAATTAATAATAATAAATAACAATAATAAAAACTTTTTTATTATTATTATTAATTAGTTCCGGGACATTTGTTTAGATGTGGCATTTGTTATTTTGAATACCGTATATACTCGAGTATAGGCCGTCCCGAGTATAAGCCGAGGCCCCTGATTTACCACAAAAAAATGGGAAAAGTTAATGACCCGTGTATAAGCCGAGGGGGGGAAATGGAGCAGCTACTGTAAGTGGAAAAGTGTGTCACCAAATGCCCATCTACATGTCCCCTGTGTCCTATACAACCCCCCCGTGTCCCCAGTGCAGCCTACCTGTGACAGATCGATCCGGTGTCCCGCGTCCCTCGGGGGCCGCTGTCCCTCGGTGTGCGGTGTCCAGTGTGCGGTGTGCAGTGTCCCTCGGTGTGCGGTGTCCAGTGTGCGGTGTCCGGTGTCCCTCGTACGCGCTGAGGCTCCAGGCGCCATTGCAGGTTTGAAAGCCGCGCCTCCTCCTCCTCCTCGTCCGTGATAGGAGGAACACTCGGTTTTCCAAGCAGTCATGTGCAGTGTTCCGCCTATCACGGATATTCTCTCATCCTCGTCCATGAGATGAGAATGAGAGAACATCCGTGATAGGCGGAACACTGCGCTGCTGGGAAAATTAGTGTCCGCCTATCACGGACGGGCGGGAGGAGGCGGCGCGGCTTTTGAACAGTGCCGTCTGTCTACATGACAAGCTGTTCATGTAGGCAGACTGCACTGACTCGAGTATAAGCCGAGAAGGGGACTTTCAGCCCTAAAAAAAAAGGGCTGAAAATCTCGGCTTATACTCGAGTATATACGGTAATTCGTAACTTTGAAAAAATTTGTATTGGTTACGTTCACTAACAGCTAAGTTTGAAAGAAAATTCCAATACCTATAATTTAATCGGTATTGGAATACAAGTTATTATTAGTTACTATAGTTAGTTAGTTAGTTAGTTATTCTTTTGAATTTTCTTTCTTATTTTTGGATTTTCGAATTTACGAATTTACGAATTTATAAATTTACGAATTACGATCATAACGAATGACCCGAAAAAATAAAAAATAAAAAATATGAATTAAACGAAAACTAAAGAGACCAAATCTTTCGGTAGTGTACATGTCTACAATAAAGTGTATTAACCACTTCAGCCCCGGACCAATTGGCAGCCAAAGGACCAGGCCCCTTTTTGCAATTCGGCACTGCGTCGCTTTAACTAACAATTGCGCGGTCATGCGACGTGGCTCCAAAACAAAATTGGCGTCCTTTTTTTCCCACAAATAGAGCTTTCTTTTGGTGGTATTTGATCGCCCCTGCGGTTTTTATTTTTTGCGCTATAAACAAAAATAGAGCGACAATTTTGAAAAAAATGCAATATTTTTTACTTTTTGCTATAATAAATATCCCCAAAAAATATATAAAAAAACATTTTTTTTCCTCAGTTTAGGCCGATACGTATTCTTCTACATATTTTTGGTAAAAAAAAATCGCAATTAGCGATTATTGATTAGTTTGCGCAAAAGTTATAGCGTTTACAAAATAGGGGATAGTTTTATAGCATTTTTATTAATATTTTTTTTTTTTTTTATTAGTAATGGCGGCGATCAGCGATTTTTATTGTGACTGCGACATTTTTGCGGACACATCGGACATTTTTGACACATTTTTGGGACATTTGTCATTTATACAGCAATCACTGCTATTTAAATAGCACTGATTCCTATGTAAATGACAGTTGTAGTTAGGGGGTTAACCACTAGGGGGCGGGGGAGGAGTCAGTGTGACGTGTTGTGTTTTTTTTTACAGTAGGGGGGCGTGGCTGTACGTCTGACATCATTGATCGGCGTTCCCGATGACAGGGAACCGCCGATCACTGACAGTCAGTGTAGGAAGCGCGGGGAGAGGTTTGTTTACATAGACCTCTCCCCGTTCTTCAGCTCCGTAACCCGATCGCGGGATACCAGCGGGATACCAGCGGCGATCGGGTCCGCTGGTCCCGCGGCCGTGGTCACGGAGCTCCCGACCGGGTGCCCCCCGGGCAGGTAAATTAAAGGGGACGTACAGGTACGTGCTTTTGCCTGCCCGTGCCATTCTGTTGACGTATATCTACAGGAGGCGGTCGGGAAGCGGTTAACATGAAAGTTCAGACAATGCGGTAACAGGATCTGTGTAACCCGGCCAAGCCCGGCACAGCAGTACTTTACAGAAAATCTTTGAGGCATTGATCCATCCGGATCAAGTGGGCTTCGTCCCAGGGAGGGAAGGGAGGGACAATGGAGTCAGGACTCTATTGGCCCTCCAGAGGATGAGGGATTCAGGGACCCCCAGTCTGCTCTTGTCTATAGATGCAGAAAAAGCATTTGACAGAGTAGACTGGGGGTTCATGTTTAGTACCCTAGAGTACATGGGGTTTGGGCCGAGATTCATTAGTCGTATTAGAGCCCTTTATGGGAGCCCTAAGGCAAATATTAAAGTAAATGGAGTTCTTTCCGCACTGTTTGAAATGAGGAACGGGACGAGGCAAGGTTGCCCCCTATCCCCTCTTCTTTTCGTCCTGACATTAGAGCCCCTATTGTCATCGATAAGAAAAAACCCCGACATAGAGGGATGTAAAGTGGAGGGGGAGTCCCATAAATAGGCTGCCTTCGCAGACGACATTTTGTTTTATGTAAGTAACCCTCGGAAGACGATGCCCATTCTTTTGAAGACCCTCACAGCATACGGAGCCCTTTCAAACTTCCGGGTTAACCCCGCAAAATCTCATATACTTAATATTAACGTAAATAAAACCGAGCAGCAGATTCTAAAGAAAGAACATAAATTTGTTTGGAAGAAGCAAATAAAATATTTGGGTATAGACTTAGCCAGCTCAACTGGAAAACTCTATAGAATTAACTACCTCCCCTTGCTAGATGAAGTGAAAAAAAAATGTAAGGAATACACTAGCAGGCCCTTGTCCTGGATCGGACGAGTAAATACTGTTAAAATGATGATACTTCCAGTAATAACGTATAAGCTACAGATGCTCCCACTCCCCTTACCCCAGCAATACCTTAGGAAGCTTAACTCAATACTGATGAATTTTGTATGGAAAAATAGGAAACATCGCACGTCGTTGAAACTTTTAAAACAGGGTAAGAATCAAGGGGGACTGGCGGCCCCCGATATAATTAGTTATTATCACGCAATTGCACTAACTAGAATCCCAGAGTGGGGGAAAATAAACTCAAGTAAAAGATGGGTACACTTAGAAAGGGCACTGAGTAAGGTTCACTTGGGAAGGATTATTTGGAACCCCCCGGGGTATAGAGCACTGGATGTTCACACACACATTATCACACGGCACACGTTTAAAATTTGGGACAAGGTATATAATCAGTTGAATGGTAATTATAACTCACCTTTATTAGCACTCAAGGAGAACGATTATTTCCCTCCTGGGAAAAAAGATATAGGAGGGAATTGGATAATTAAAGAGGAAACACAATTAGGGGACGTAATATTTGCGGGGACAACCACTGGCACTAAATGAAGGAAAAAAAAAAAAAAGAAAAAAAAGGAAAAGGGAGGGAAGAAAAAAGAAAAAAAAAGGGAATTGAAAGGAAGGGGAATAAATGAGAGGGGAGGATCTTGGGGTTTCCCACCCCAGCCCACGAGTGGAACAGGGGGCTTGTTTTTAAAAAGATGCAACAAGAGTTTTTGAATAAAAATTAAGTAAGATTAAGAGAATGTTAAGAGATCTAAAAAGATTAAGCCCCTATGATGACAAGACTAGATGGGACAGAGGTGAAGACCTCATTGACATAGTCCTACTTCAAAGGTTCTTCTGAGGGGAAAAAAAAAAAAAAAAAGACTAAGGATGAGCTCAGGTTTGTTATTAGTCCAATTTGTTTGTTTAAATTATTATACAAAATATAAAACCTTACATCATTCCAAAAACATATATACAAATCATTGAAAAACACGAGAATTGATCTCTCCTAGAATATATCATCTTAAAAAATCAACCACCCCCAACATCCCTTATATGAACATTCCCATTCCCTATTACATAATGTGAAAAAAAAATCTTATCCTTTTTTTTCTCCCCCCCCCCCCCCCCACCCCTTCCCTTCTCCCTTTTCTTTCCTTTCCTCCTCCTTCCTTTATTATTGTGTATAGTGAGTCATTCCCCTTATTCCCTCCCAAGTTTTTTTAATACGCCTACCGAGTTTTCTATTGTATAAAGTATCTTCCCCCTTCCCTTTTATTTAAGAGGGGGTGATAGTCTCAACCCTCTACCCCATTTCCCCTTATTCCTTCCCAAATTTGTCAAATACCCCTACCGAGTTTTCTATTCCCAATCGCCTTTACTAAACCGTGAATTACAGTGTGAATCAAAAATGTGATTATAATTTTATTTTAACCACTTCAATACCGGGCCTATTCTGGCACTTCTCCTACATGTAAAAATCATAATTTTTTTGCTAGAAAATTACTCAGAAACCTCAAACATTATATATATGTTTTTTTTTAGCAAACACCCTAGGGAATAAAATGGCGGTCATTGCATTTTTATCTTGCACGGTATTTGCGCAATCATTTTTCAAGCCCCTTTTTTTTGGAAAAAAAACGGTTTCATGAATTAAAAAATAATATAACAGTAAAGTTATCCCAATTTTTTTGTACAATATAAAAGATGATGTTACGCCGAGTAAATAGATACCTAACATGTCACACTTTAAAATTGCGCACACTCATGGAATGGCGCCAAACTTCGGTACTTAAAAATCTCCATAGGCGACGCTTCGAAATTTATTACAGGTTACCAGTTTAGAGTTACAGAGGAGGTCTAGTGCTAGAATTATTGCACATGCTCTATCGCACGTGGAGATACCTCACATGTGTGGTTTGAACGGCGTTTACATATGTGGGTGGGACTTAATGTGCGTTCACTTCTGAACACGAGCTACCGGGTGTTTACATTTTTTTTTTTATTTTACTTAATTTTTTTTATTATTTTTACACTTTTTTTTTACAATTTTTTTTTTTTATTACTTTTATTCCTATTACAAGAAATGTAAACATCCCATGTAATAAGAATCTATTGTAACAGGTCCTCTTTATGGAGAGATGCGGGGTCAATAAGACCCTGCATCTCTCCTCCAGGCTGGAAAGCATGAGATAATGAGAATTTTTTTTTACCGATCTCATGCTGACAGCTGCGATCACAGCTTTGTTTACTTCCGGGAACCCGGGCGTGACCATCTGGTCACCGGAAATCTCTATCGCCGTCATCCGATGGCACGGGAGAGCCCTATAAAACGATCAAGAGGCGGAACTGCCGATATGATGATTCTTACCATGCACAGAATCGCCGACTGGAAAGAATGATATCTGAATGATGCCTGTAGCTGCAGGCATTGTTCAGATATCCCCTCACAAAGTCAAGGACGTCATAGATTCCAACCTAAAGCCAACAAAAAAAAAGGGGGGGGGGGATGCTCTCACTACCCATGTAACTCAAGTAAATCAAGGATTGTTTGAACTCTAACCAACTCCTATAAAATCTTGCTTCAGAGTCATTTTGTATATATATTAATTCTTCCATTAGCCTAGTTTTATCTACTTCCCTAAACCAATCATTTATCGTCTGTATTTTCTTTGATTTACATTGCTTCGGGATTAATGCCTTTGCTGCATTTAACAGGAATGCAATTGCTGCTCTATAGTTTTTCCTTGAGTCGCCCATCGCATGGAACAAATTTTGCCAAGGGTCATGCTCAATTTCAGCCCTACTGATCTTCCTAATTAAGTATAACACTTCTTAATTACTTATAATACCATTAACTCACATATTAAACTGGAACTCAGGCCGCAATTAGCCCGCGGGCCGGACATTGGACATGTCTGGACTATGGACTATGGGATTTATAGTGTGCACAGAGCAGTTCACATGACTGGAACAAACATACACTGGAGAGGGTCAAGAGTTCACACGGGAAGTTACAAGAAAGCAGAAAAACACAGTAGGAAACAATTAAATAAAAAATAGATTACAGGGTGATTGGGTAGTGGATATGTATGAATTATTTTTGGAAAACAATTATATTGTTTTGTGTTATTTTAAAGAATTGATCTTTATTGTAGTGTTAAAACTCCATTATTTTGCCCTGCTGGCCCTCACTAGAAGTTTCCGTAGTGTAGTGGTTATCACGTTCGCCTAACACGCGAAAGGTCCCCGGTTCGAGACCGGGCGGAAACAACTTTTCCTTTTGATCTGAGAGTATTAAGGTCCAAGGCAACGCTGCACCTGCTACTGTGAACTAGCAGCCAATAAAATAGGATCAAGTTACACACAACACTGCCGATGCATTTCTCAATTTTCATACACCATAGGTCAGAGAGAACCCTGACATCCTCTCATTTAGAATGCCTATGCGCTTTAGATTACTTCATTTTAAATAAATGGAAATTTTTAGTGGATGTCCTAGTGCATATTATTTTCACCTTCCTCCTTCGTGGGACAGACTAAAGGTTTAGTTATTATTTTCACTGGCTGTCCTATCCACAGAGGGGGAAGGACACTGAGGTATAAAAAAATGTATTTCACAATTTGAGGCCTCATGAAGACCGGACGTTTGCCGATCTATCCCAGATGCCTTTCCTCATTGGCAGAATTTTTTTTTTAAGGCTTACTAATGCGTGTAATGTGTTTAGGTATGCTTGGGCGTTAATTCATTTTATTGGCTAGAATAACATATTCTGGCAATTGAAATGACTTAAAGGGGTTGTAAACCCTCGTGTTTTTTCACCTTAATGCATCCTATGCATTAAGATGAAAAAACACCTGGCAGTGACCGGCTCACCCATTTTACTTACCTGAAGCCCTGTATTTCTGTCAGCGAAGATGCGCTCTCCCTCGCTCCGCGGGGTCCTGGCTTTTTATTATTATTATTATTATTTATTATTAATTTCTTCCGGGCCATTTGTTTAGATGTGACATTCGTTATTTTGGATAATTCATAACTTTGGATAAATTTGTATTCGTTACGTTCACCAACAGCCAAATTTGAAAGGAAATTCCAATACATATAATTTAATAGTTAGTTATTATTAGTTAGTTAGGTAGTTATTTTGTTGAATTTTCGGATTTTCTTTCTTATTTTTGGATTTTTGATGATTGTAATTTACGAATTTACGAATACAATGCCCAGCAACTGCGAAAGGAGGCCGCTGGAAGGCGGTCTGGCAACAAGGCACCTGAAGATTGGAAGAGCTCCTGCTGGAGACACAGGCATTTAGTCCCTATTCTGTCCCTCCTCCACTGGAGTCTTTCCCTAAGCTAGACATGCTGTCCCTGACCAGGGGGTTCCAGTCAAAGACCAAATGCGTGCCAACTGCTGTGGGACAGTGATATTTATTAGCACTGCCTACATTAAAGATGGATAACAAGATCATCCAGGGCAGCAGTGTCCAATCCGGCAGCTACTCTCCTGTCCTCCACCCTGTTTGCATGACGACAGCCGTCACAGCGCCGCCTGTGCAGGGAGGCTGTAATACACCTGCCTACATGCCCCATCTCTAAACGCCTATGTGTGCATGGACACATAGGCTAACATGCAGGGACATTTAGAGGTAGAAAAAAAACCCCAGACACCCCTAACAGCAGCGTTACAAAAGTCCAATGTGCATGAGGCCTGAAGGATAACTCCATCTATCTGAGCACTTTTCATATTACACCCATGTTTAGGATGTGACATGAAGTATGGTCAGAGTCTGCAGCCCCCACCATCAAACAGCCATCCTCTCTTCCAGAAGCCTGGGGTGCTTCTCCACGCTGGCTAATGTCAAGATTGAAACCAGTGTGGCCTACACAGCCCCATTATTTATTCACAGGAATATTTGAACAAAAAAACTGTGAATCCCAAATGCCACTGCAGGGACTTGTAATTCTCAATGGAGCACAATGTGGCAACGTCACCCGCACTTGCAGTCCATTGATGCTTCTTCTAGCCCTGTAACTGAAGATACATACCTTGGTAAGGACCAGTGGCCTTAGAGTCTGCAGATCAGAACATTGCACCCATCATCCACTGATTGAAACACAATGCTTTCCAAGCTCCTATGCAAAAAAAAATAATAGGCCCATTTTTTTAATTTGGGCGCATTTATTATTTTCATGCAAAAGGTGGACTTGCGGTGAATCTTGTCAACTGATTAAAGTTTTCCTATTGAGATATCATTGGTCTGCGGCTTTTTTTTTTGGATGATACTGAGCCATGAGTGATGGACTCCAAGCCAGCATCTGATTCCAATATACTGTATGAGGGGAGCACTTAGAGCAGGGGTGTCAAACTCAATTTCATCGTGGGCCGCATCAGCATTGATTGTCCTCAAAAGGGCCGGTTGTAACTAAGATTAGATGTCCAGCGCATCCCCCTCCCCTTACATTAGATGTCAAGAGCCACCCCACCATCAGAAGTTGAGTCCCCTACTCTCCCTAACATCACAGTGCACCCCCTTTCCTTATGCTGCTGCTGGGAAGAAGCTGGATGCTTTGCTTAAAAAGCAGAAAGCAGGGGTCTGGAGGAAGACCAGAGGAGGGCTGGAGCTCTCCTGCACCTACGGGAGAGGTGCGAGGGCCACATGAAATGGCCTGGAGGGCCGTATTCGGCCCGCGGGCCTTGTGTTTGACATCTGTGACTTAGAGGGTCGGAGCTAGGCTCTTTTCCTTGACTCTAAAAACAGAAAAACTTAAGTTTTAGTAAACTTTTTCCTGGCCAGAGGCCATTAAAACCTAGATGCCTAGGTTTATGTGACAATGACCCTATGGCTAAGTTGCCTACCTAAACAAATGTTACATTTTTGGGGACATTTTAATCTGCATCCTATTTGAATAAATATCTCATTTAGTTGTTTTTCCTTATGGACACAAATGCTAATTAATATAATTTTTGTACTCACCATAACATTCTTCTCTTGGAATCCAGGGGGGGATTCTGATGAGGACTCTGATGTAAAGAAGACTCTGGTGAGAAAGGAGCAGACTGACACAGATTTATTTTGAATTTCTTTGCTTTTACTGAAGTTATTTCTCTGTTGTTCTGAATCATAGCATGCTGATTTCAAGAAACTCTAAGTAAAACTTATTCGCTCATTTGCAAATATTTATAAAATATATAATGTGGCCCTCAGACTGAAAAATTTGGAGACTCCTCATGTATTGTTAATTTAAAAAAGTAGATTTTATTGCTCACAGCCTCCTCTAAATCTCCAAATTTGTTCTTTTTTCTTGTTGTGATCTGACTTCCTGTTAGAGGATGGCTATGTTTGTTCTCCATGGTTCCACTGTATGTAGCCACACGTTCTTGTTCACTTCTGAGATTAACTATGGCAGGGGTGTTCAAACTTTTTTCAAAGAGGGCCAGATTTTATAAAGTGAACATGCGTGAGGGCCGACAAACAAATTTTCCTGGCAATTTAATCGGGGCATATGCTGGTGTTCTGCTGTTGGTACTTCAATCATCATGGCACCATGGTTGGTATGGTGTCAGAATGATTGAAGCGTATTATTTCTTATATTTCATTGTAATATAAATGAATAGTTTAACTCACCATAATGCAGAATCAGTGGGAGCCTTGAGTGTGTCACTTTCCACGTCGCCTGCCACCAGATGAGGAATGTCACTTGCCACACTGTCTGCTGGGTGGATCTAAATTCCAACCTAAAGCCAAAAAAAGGGGAGGGGACAGGGGAGGAGGAGGAAACAGAGGGAGGGCCTCTAAATAACGCTCTCACTACCCATGTAACTCAAGTGAATCAAGGATTGTTTGAACTATAACCAACTCTTCCAGGTCCTAAAAAATCTTGCTTCAGAGTCATTTTGTAAGTATATTAATTCTTCCATTAGCCTAGTTTTTTCTACTTCCCTAAACAAATCCTTTATTGTCTGTATTTTCTTAGATTTCCATTGCTTCGGGATTAATGCCTTTGCTGCATTTAAAAGGAATGGAGTAATTGCTGCTCTATACTTTTTTTTTTTTTGAGTCGCCCATCGCACGGAACAAACATTGCGAAGGGTCATGCCCAATTTCAGCCCTACTGATCTTCTTAATTAAGTATAATACTTCCTACCAATATGGCTATATCAAAGGGCATTGCCGTCATACATGAGCATGGGTTCCCATGTCTCCAACCCAGAGGTGAAATATCAAGATTTTGATGGAACATAATACCACTTAGTTAATCATTTATAATTCATTTCTTTTGTCCATGTGTCCATTGAAGTGGAATGTATGTAATCAATAACTTTACCTTTCAGTGTTTCTGGCAACGGCTGATTCAATTCCATTTCCCAACTCTCCATTTCAGGAAAAAACTCAAATCGTAAATAAAGAACTGTGAAGCAAAATAAGGGTCAGTGCCCATCAATGCAGCTTAATAAGTGTACAGCCTTCCTATTGCCATGAATGCAGCCTTACCATTGCCATGAATGCAGCCTTACCATTGCAATCAATGCAGCCTTACATGTGCCACGAATGCAGCCTCACATGGGCCACAAATGCAGCCTCACATGGGCCACAAATGCAGCCTCACATGGGCCACAAATGCAGCCTCACATGGGCCACAAATGCAGCCTCACATGTGCCACAAATGCAGCCTCACATGTGCCAAGAATGCAGCCTCACATGTGCCAAGAATGCAGCCTCACATGTGCCAAGAATGCAGTCTTACCATTGCCATCAGTGCAGCCTGATCGATGCCCATCTGCAGTCTCGGAGGGGACAGGGAGGGGGGCGGGATGAGTGCCGACAGATTACATACAGGAGAATCTCCTGTTTACGCGGCGGCCTCTTTAATACAAAGTCCTGCCTCCAATGATAGACAGAACAGTGATCCAACGGCAGCCCAGGAGATGGGACTTCCTATTACAGACGCTGCAGAGAAAACAGGAGATTTTCCTGTATGTAATCTGATGGCACTTGTCCCGCCTCCTCCCTGTCCCCTCAGAGGCCGCGCCGATAAATACGGTATATATTTTTTGTGGCCCTGGGGGCCACAAAATATATATATATATATATATATATATATATATATATATATATATATATATATATATATATCCATATATCCAAATTACCAGGGGGCAGTTTGAAACTGGAACCCGTGCCTGGACTATGGACTATGGGATTTATAGTGTGCACAGAGCAGTTCCCATGAGCGCAACGAACATTCACTGGAGCTCACACAGGAAGTTACAAGAAAGCAGAAAAACACAGTAGGAAACAATTAAATAAAAAATAGATTAAAGGTCCATTAGGTAGTGGATATGTATGAATTATTTTTGGAAAATATTGGGTGGATCTCTGCTTTAAGTTGAATATTATTTTGTGTTATTTTTAAGTATTGAAATGTATCTTTATTGTAGTGGTAAAATTCCATTATTGTACTTCCTGGCACTCACCAGAAGTTTCCGTAGTGTAGTGGTTATCACGTTCGCCTAACACGCGAAAGGTCCCCGGTTCGAGACCGGGCGGAAACAACTTTTCCTTTTGATGTGAGAGTATTAAAACGGTGGTTCACACAAAAATCGAACCTCAGAAACCCTCCCCCGGTGTCACATTTGGTACCTTTCAGCGGGGAGGGGGGTGCAGATACCTGTCTAAGCCCCTGATGAAGACATGTGGTGTGTCGTAATGCATAGGGATTGACCGGAAGCCTGTGAGAACCGGAAATGATGTAAGAGGTGCCTGTAACGCTGTTAAAATTACAGATCTGCTGATTTTTTCATTGCATTATTGTAAGTGCCCATTTGGCCTTTTTAATTAATAAATACTTTGTTCATACAATTTTGCGCTATGGGAGACTTTCTTTTATCCCTTATATGAACCCGCTGTGTATGAACATCTGTGCTGTTATACTGGAAGCCATTACCTGGAATATAGGACTAGGAGAGGCACCATTCACCACCATTGGATCCCGGGAGGTCCCCTAACCATATTAACCTACATAAGCCTTATACCATCTATATTGAGGTAAGCGCTTAGGGAATACTAAAGCCCCTTTCACACTGGGGTGGTGCGGGCGTCGGCCGTAAAGCAGCACTATATTTAGCGCTGCTTTACCGTCGGTTTAGCAGCGGTTTTCGGCCGATAACGGTGCGGTTTTAACCCCCGCTAGCGGCCGGAAAAGGATTAAAACCACCCGCAAAGCACCGCTGCAGCAGCACTTTGCCGGCGGTATAGCCGCGCTGCCCCATTGATTTCAATGGGTATGAGCGGTATAGGAGCGGTGAATTCACCGTTCCAAAGATGCTGCTAGCAGGACTTTTTCTACCGTCCTGCTAGCGCACCGCTCCAGTGTGAAAGCCCTCCGGCTTTCACACTGGAGTGAAAAGACCCGCTTTTTTCAGGCGCTATACAGGCGATATTTTTAGCGCTGTAGCACCTGAAAAACGCTTCAGTGTGAAAGGGGCCTAAATGTTATACACGAAGATTCCATATTGGAGGATACATACCTTTTGAAGACTTCATTTATAGCAACATTTTTGCACTGTTTTCATCTCATTTATTCAGACAATTTTACTCTGATCATTTGGGACTGGATTAATGTATTATTATTGATTTGCTTTTATGTCATTCATTCATTGGATATACACATAGTATTTAATACGTGTATCATATAGGACATTTTTTGCACAGGATTTACTTTATGTTTATTTTTGCACCACAATTGTATTTTTGCACTACAATAGTAATTTGGCACATCATTGCACAGTCACTATTTCTGTCAGCAATATTTGCACAGTTATTCACTATATATATATATATATATATATACCTCAGTACAGTTTAATTAGTTGCGCTGATCACTTCTTTTACCTTAACCCATTTTTAGTGCACTGTATACACTTTAGATCCAGCTGCTATTTTTTAAATGTATTTGCTCACACACTATATTCACTGTGATAAAGTACATTGTGCTATCAATTAATGCAGCCTTACCATTGCAATCAATGCAGCCTTACATGTGCCACGAATGCAGCCTCACATGTGCCACAAATGCAGCCTCACATGTGCCATGAATGCAGCCTCACATGTGCCACAAATGCAGCCTCACATGTGCCACAAATGCAGCCTCACATGTGCCACGAATGCAGCCTCCACGAATGCAGCCTCACATGTGCCACGAATGCAGCCTCACATGTGCCACGAATGCAGCCTCACATGTGCCACGAATGCAGCCTTACCATTGCCATCGGTGCAGCCTGATCAATGCCCATCTGTAGTCTCGGAGGGGACAGTTGGGATGAGCACCGACAGATTACATACAGGAGAATCTCTTGTTTACGTGGCGCCCTCTTAAATACAATGTCCTGCCTCCAATGATAGACAGGTCCAATGGCAGCCCAGGAGACGGGACTTCCTATTACAGAGGCCGCAGAGAAAACAGGAGATTTTCCTGTATGTCATCAGACGGCACTCGTCCTGCCCCCTCCCTGTCCCCTCAGAGGCAGCGTCGATAAATACGGTATATACCTTTTGTGGCCCTGGGGGCCGCAAAAAAAATATATATCCAAATTACCAGGGGGGCAGTTTGAAACTGGAACGCAATTGGCCCACGGGCTGGACTTTGGACATATTTGAAAGGAAATTCAAATAATTACTATAATTTAATAGTTATTATTAGTTAGTTAGTTGGTTAGTCTTTCAAATTTTCTGATTTTCTTTCTTATTTTGGATAGAAAAATGGATAGAAAACTGGCTAAAAGACAGAATTCAGAGAGTAGTGGTTAATGATTCTTACTCTGAATGGTCTAAGGTTATCAGTGGTGTACCCCAAGGTTCAGTGCTGGGACCCTTACTTTTTAATATCTTTATAAATGATATTGGGTCTGGGATCAAAAAGTAACATTTCTGTCTTTGCACACCAAGCTATGCAGTGGAATAACGTCCTTACAGGACGTTAATATGGATATTGTTTTGTGGTATTTTAAAGTATTGAGCTTTATTGTAGTGTTAAAACGCCATTATTTTACCCCCCTGGCCCTCACCAGAAGTTTCCGTAGTGTAGTGGTTATCACGTTCGCCTAACACGCGAAAGGTCCCCGGTTCGAGACCGGGCGGAAACAACTTTTCCTTTTGATGTGAGAGTACTTAAGGTCCAAGGCAACGCTGCACCTGCTGCTGTGAACTAGCAGCTAAAAAAAAATAGGATCAAGTGACACACAACAGTGCGGCTGCATTTCTCAATTTTCATACACCACAAATCTGAAAAAAATACGACATCTCATTTAGAATGCCTATGCGCTTTAGATCACTTCATTAAAAATAAATGGAAATTCTTAGTGGATGTCCTAGTGCATATTATTTTCTCCTTCGCAGAGGTAGATCCAGAGTCTAGTCTCGGGAGAGCCACTATATCTCAATATGACATGCTGATGCGGGTCCCTGAACGCACCTTGCATGCATTCTGGGATCCGCACGCAATACATATTGGGACAGTGTGGCTGTGTGTCTGGAGGGGACCCTGTTTTTTGCCAACAGTAAATATAATTTTTTTTTTTTAACCCAGGAATACCGTTCCTTTGCTTCATCTGAAATACAAGTCGCTAACTCCTTTCTCTAGCTGCTGCCTAAAATAGCAGTACGCTACCTAAACAAGACCCTCTCCAACATTTACGGTAAGGACCGTCGTCCAGGTGAGTAAAAGAAAATGTAAAAAAAGAGAACATTTATACTGGTATGTACTTCAGCCTTGTATGCCAGAAGTCCAAGTTGACATCAAGGCAACATATACAAAGCTATGAAAGCCCCAACCAATGTTGAAATTACTTTAGGAAATAAATACCAAGCAGTTTCCGTAGTGTAGTGGTTATCACGTTCGCCTCACACGCGAAAGGTCCCCGGTTCGAAACCGGGCGGAAACACTTTTTCTTACTGACCGAGCTGCAGCTGCTACCGTCAGCTTACAGCTAAACAAAAGTGACAGCCCTCTCAAGTGACAGACAACGTTGTGGCTGCATAAGTCACAAAGAAACACGCCTTGTTCACATTTAGTATGTTTATACACTTTAGATTTTTTTTTATAATTTCACAATTCAAAAGAACACAGAATAACCAACACTCATGGTTCAGTTTAATGGAAAAGCCGCAGACCAATTATGTCTCCACAGGCAAAACTTTACTCAGTCAACAAGCTTAAACTATATGTAAACCTAACATTTCATACTCCTGATAAGTGCCTGCTGTACCATGTACTTGTATAAGAAAATATCCTGTTCTCTTTGTATTGCTTCCTTTATGTGAAATCCCTGGTGTTCCTACCAGTCCATCTGCTTTCCCAATAAAAACTGACCACACTAAGCAGGAGAACAGACCGTGGTCAGTTCTCTAGCTATACTGGGAACGCAGTATGCTCTCATTCAATGATCAGACTTGTGCTGACACACCAACCCCTACATAGCCATTCACTGGGATGATCAATGGGCTGCTGTTTCTCCTCCCCCAGCTCTTACGCAACTTAGAACAGAGGGAATGTGATCACTTATAAATAAAGGAGAAAAAAAAAGCTATATATGATTTTATAATACACACACATATATATATATATATATATATATATATATATATATATATATATATATATATGTATGAACAGAAGAGTGTATATTGGGTGGCCTATAAATATACACTACTCAGCGCTGGATGCGTATCAACAGGTTTCGAAACAGGTCAATTGATATGATGCCTAAATATATAAATAAATAATTAAATATTCATAAATATATTAAAATTAAACTAAGCAGCTGTTTAAAATGAAACAATTATATAGAGGTGATAGTATAAAATCAAACATTAAAAATAGTGAGATAAAATACTAAAAACAGCGCTAAACAGTGAGATAGTGAAATCTTTCTGTGCAAGGTCCATGGACCTGTGTCATAAACAATAATGTATTAGTAGGTAGTCCTTGAGTATTTTTGAGAAACCAGTGCACAGTTCAATCGATAGTGACTTTTCTTGTATTTTGTGGTGTATATAGTTGTATATCCAAGCACCGTTATAGTCCCATTAGACAGCTTCACCACGTGAGACACTCTCCCCTCAGGGGGTTAAACTCACCGGAATGACAATTCAAACAGGCCTTAAGATATAAGATATCACTATGGCAACCACTGTACGGTATACGTCACACATCCTCCGTTATAAAAGGTCTGGTCACTTCCTCAGATTTAATACCAACGGCAAGGAATCAGGGGTTCAGGGGTACATCAGCTCGCAATAATGGTCATAAAAAACGGAGAGAATGGCATACATAGCGTAATCCTGTTTTATTGAACAACATTAAAATCAATGAACCCTACAAATTCCCCTTTAAGAAAGCAGCGTACATTCAGCATTCTTTGTAAACAGCATGTAAAAGTAATCACTTGCGTGTGGGGAATGAGTTGATAGCAATCCTCCACTTGGCCACAGCAGCAGTAACGTTCCTCCAGGATCAGCGTGTGTGTCTCTGCTGACACTTCGCGTCACTTCCCGGTAGGTGGTTAGTGGCGGTGGAGCGCAAACTACACTTCCGGTCAAACGTCGTGTAGGCCACACCCTTACGCGTTTCGTCACTTCCTGACTTCAACAGAGGGCGCTGTGGCCAAGTGGAGGATTGCTATCAACTCATTCCCCACACGCAAGTGATTACTTTTACATGCTGTTTACAAAGAATGCTGAATGTACGCTGCTTTCTTAAAGGGGAATTTGTAGGGTTCATTGATTTTAATGTTGTTCAATAAAACAGGATTACGCTATGTATGCCATTCTCTCCGTTTTTTATGACCATTATTGCGAGCTGATGTACCCCTGAACCCCTGATTCCTTGCTGTTGGTATTAAATCTGAGGAAGTGACCAGACCTTTTAGAACGGTGGATGTGTGACGTATCCCGTATAGTGGTTGCCATAGTGATATCTTATATCTTAAGGCCTGTTTGAATTGTCATTCCGGTGAGTTTAACCCCGAGGGGAGAGTGTCTCACGTGGTGAAGCTGTCTAATGGGACTATAACGGTGCTTGGATATACAACTATATACACCACAAAATACAAGAAAAGTCACTATCGATTGAACTGTGCACTGGTTTCTCAGAAATACTCAAGGACTACCTACTAATACATTATTGTTTATGACACAGGTCCATGGACCTTGCACAGAAAGATTTCACTATCTCACTGTTTAGCGCTGTTTTTAGTATTTTACCTCACTATTTTTAACGTTTGATTTTATACTATCACCTATATATATATATATATATATATATATATATATATATATATATATATATATATATATATTACACAGCCATACACACACGCGCAAATACTTTGCCTTTCATTTCTATTTTAAACTGAATAGGTTGTGCTACAAGGTGATCATTTACAATCACTTTAACCACTTCACCCCGGAAGGTTTTACCCCCTTCATGACCAGGCCATTTTTCATTTTTTGCAATATAGCAAGGCCCATCCCCCTTGAAGACCACCTCTACCCTCAAACCCACTCACCAGATTCTGGAAGCATGGCATGCAGTGGCAGAGGGAAGGCTTTCGCCCAGCTGTGTATTTGAGAAGAACAAAGGAGTCACCTCCAATGAACCAAAGGCGGGATCTGCATATAAAAGAGTTACTTTAGCTTATTTATATGCATATCACATTACAGTTGTATTTATATCCAAACTCCATGGCAAGCTGCATATGAATGCACAACCTACACGGGGCAGAGCCTTTGCTGGACAAAGCTGACTGAGGTGAAAATGTGTTAGGCCCCTTTCACACGGTCTGTCCGATCAAGTCCGCCTGTCCATTTTTCAGGTTTATCCGATTAGACCATCCATTCAGCCCTATGGAGAGGCGGATGTCAAAACGCACACATGTCCGCTGACACCCGCTATCCGATCCTGTCTGCCAAATCCAGACGGATGGTGGTTCCATTTACCATCCATCTGGCGGATCGGATGAAAATGGACAGGCGGTCCGTTTTCATCCAATCTTCCCATAGAGTAGAACGGGACTCTGACAGCGAGTCTCTGCACAGAGTGGAGACAGACCTGTCATCCGTCTTCTCAGCAGGGATCAACAGAATGATCCCCGCTGAGCTAGCGGAGTCTGTCAAAAGGGATCCGCCCCATGTGAAAGGGGCCTTACACTCCTGCACAATCTGGGACTGTTGAGAAGTACCGTATATACTTGAGTATAGGCCGACCCGAATATAAGCCGAGGCACCTAATTTTACCACAAACAACTGGGAAAACTTATTGACTCGAGTATAAGCCTAGGGTGAGAAATGCGCAGCTACTGTAAGTGGAAAAGAGGGTCAATGATGCCCATTTGCAGCCTCACTGTGCCCATGCAGATGGACACAGTTGACCGATTTGGGGCCCTGTATCTCAGGGTCACTTAGTGCTAGGAACCCCATCTTTAGATATGTTGTAGTGCTAATTCCACTGGGTTGGAATACAACATTTGGGGTTCCTAGCACCAAGTGTCCCCGAGATATGGGGCCCCAAATTCGGGTCAGAAAATCTCAAGCACTTTTCTGCAGCAGAGAATGACATTTTCTGAACCGACTTTGGGGCCCTGTATCTCGGGGCCACTTAGTGCTAGGAACCCCATCTTTGGATATGTTGTAGTGCTAGTTCAACTGGGTTTGAATGCCAAATTTGGGGTTCCTAGCTCCAAGTGTCCCCGAGATATGGGGCCCCAAATTCGGGTCAGAAAATGTCAAGCACTTTTTTCTGCAGCAGAGAATGACATTTTCCGAACTGACTTTGGGGCCCCGTATCTCGGGGCCACTTAGTGCTAGGAACCCCATATGTTATAGTGCTAGGTCCACTGGGTTGGCACACCAAATTTGGGACTCCTAGACCCAAGTGGCCCCGAGATACGGGCCCCCAAAGTCGGGTCGGAAATTTTTTTTTTTGCTGCAGAAAAGTGCTTGACTCGAGTATAAGCCGAGGGGGGCACTTTCAGCACAAAAAAATGTGCTGAAAAACTCGGCTTGTACTCGAGTATATACGGTATGCCATCCGGTGAAACAGGTCAGGAAGGTAGTGCTGGGAGCAGGACCAGAGCTGAAGCTTGTCAGATAACATTTTAACTGTTGCGATAACATCTGTGCATCTTTTCTTCTAGATTATACTGAACCATGTAAGGAGGGATGGACGCACCCGATTCCAGTATACGAGGGGAGAGCTTGGAGTGTTGGAGCGGTGCACTTTTCCATAACTTAATAAACAGAATAACTTACATCACTAAATTATGTTTGTTTAACCTTTTTCTGGTCAGAGGTCATTAAAGCCTAAATATTCAGGTCAACTTGAAAACAAGTTTTACATTTTCAAAGAACATTTTAATTGGTACACGGTTTTAATAAATACTTAATTTGTTTGTTTTACTTAGCAAATGGGCACAAAATAAATAAATAAAAAAAAAAAAAAAAAAAACTTTATTTTTTTTTTAATACTGCAATTGTATATTTTAATAACAGTATTAAAACAAAGGCACTCTACCACCTAGGCTGAAGTAGATGAAAAGATTTATATGTCCTCGACCACATTTTGTAAATGGACCTTTAGCCAGCATGATCAAGAACCACATTGATTATTTCCCGATCGTAGAAGAGGCTTTTGGCTGTTAGTTACAACATGGCCTGACAGCTAGGAGTGTGCACCTCTGCATGCTCCTAATTGTCATATGATGAATGCTACCATGGCAAAGGAGCACATACCGTATTTACCCGAAAATAAGTACAGGTCTTATATTAATTTGGGCAACAAAAGACACAGTAGGCCTTATTTTTGGGGTAGGTCTTACCATGTAATGTGCCGTCTTCTCTCCCCCTCTCTATCCCTGCCTGAAAGGAATCCCCAGTGTGAACCGAGTTAAAATGCTTGTAAAATCCTATAATCCACGCTATTACAGTAGTATATAATGTACAATGTGTGTGTTTCTGTAATATAATTGTGCCAAATACCTTCGTTATAGCGCTGCTCTGCGCTTCTGTGACCCGCCAGAGCTCTCTTCCCTGCAACTATATTACAGAAACACACACATTGTACATTATATAACTACTGTATTAGATTGGATTATAGAATTTTACAAGCTTTTTAAACTAGGGCTTATTTTCGGGGTATAGCTTATATTGCAGCCTTTCTGGAAAATAACGCTAGGTCTTATTTTCAGGAAAACACAGTACTAGGGACTGTTAGCCTACCGACTGCAGATGCCAAAAATTGTGGTCCGTCCTAATAACTACGGTAATTAGAAGGCAGTGTGTATACGTTTAACTGTATAATTTGATTACCATATGTTTCACCTATATGGTATGTGTGATGTTTATTCTAAAAAAAACAAAATATTTGCACAAAATTGGAAAATGACACATTTTCACACAAAACTATTAAATTATTTAGATTGCTTTATTAGTCCGATGTTAACAAAAACTAGAATAAAAAATCTGGATCATTATGACCCACCAAAAACATTAGCTAAGGGTCACCACACACGTTACAATTAACTTTAGATTTACCAAAATCATGTAGTGCGAAGACCTACCTAATCCAATCATCTTGCATCCAATTAGGCAGGCCCCCTTGCACTATATGTTGTTAGTAGATCTAAAGGAGATTGTACAATTAGATTGTAAGGTGTGTGGTGAGATTAGTTCAACACACAGGATGAGAACTGATAATGGGAAGGGTGATGTCAACTTAGGTTCTAAAGTGAAGTCATGATCCTCGCAAAGCTATATGCTGGTGTCTAGCTCTCTTGATGGATTTTCCACTTTGTACAAATGTTACTTTGGGAACCTATCTGCAAAAGTAGAATGGTGGCCAGCCTATTGACTTTTAAAAGTTTACATATTCTTCAGCAGTAAATACGCTTTAACACACACCCTCAATGACCTCTGTAGTCACAGGCACTGTGGAGCAGATAATCCTAAGGCCTGGTTCACAATGTTGCGGGTGCGGGAATCACACCAGTTCCCACATCTACAACCACCTGCAGCCAAAACGTGCTGCACTTCTTAATGGCACCTCTACGCATCTAAAAACTGCAGCGGCCGGTGTGAGAACCACCGTAAAATTGCATGGTGCAAAAGCACCATGTGAATTTCCTTCCGATGCCTTTTAAAAATGGTGCAGGAACCTTTTCCTACATTAAAGTCCATTTAAAATGAATGGGCTGCCATGTCTGTGCAAACACGGCACGCAGAGTCACAATAGTGTGAACCAGGAATAAAAGCAGAAAAACTGAACTCCTTCAGGGCCCATTGACACTATATCGTAATCTGGTAAAGCATGCACCACCACCTGCTTTAACACAGCTAATTTTAAAGCAAAAACACATTCACTTTAAATAACAGCTCAGCTTATTCTGCCCCCTCCCCCCTCCCTGAAGTGACTATCAGCCAGTTGGTTTTCAAAATTTTAATGTAAACAAAGAGCAGGTGGAGCGCAGAGTGCTAAGGCCAGATTTGCATGACCACAGGTCTTCTCTTAAAGATCTCTGGAGAATTAATTCCTCCACAGTAGCTGTAGCTACAGAGGTCAGTCTTGTTTAAAAGCTCATTTACTGCTTATTAAGAACCTAAAAGAATTTGAATGATCATCGCCTGGTTACAGTTTTTGCTTTAAATAAACAGCTGTCCAGTCTATAAATAATCTATCTAGGTTGTATAGTTTTTTTGTTAAAAAGGGAGCACCATCTTTTGAATACTGGAAGACAATCTGGACACTTTTTCCATTCCTTATCCACAATTCCAAAAACATAGGCACCATTGAAGTGAATGTGAACACGATGACAGGTCTTTGCAATGACTGTCTTCCATAATACTAATGATTCTTCATGTTCAGTGTCTGGATTGTGCTCTAGACAGCAGTCTGGTTATCTGGTCATAGTTCTGTGGGAATAATATAAAAAAAAAAAAAAAAAACAATTAAGGAAGAAGAAGGTGTTATGATGAAAAACTACAGAATTAAACCAGATTTTCAGAAAACAGACGACATTCCCCGAGTGTTTGCAACCTTGGCGGATGGGACCAGAACTACTGAGATGTTTAAAAAGCAAGAGGCTTCACTCGGGTGGAATGCCCTTTAACCACTTGACCTCTGGAAGAATTTTGCTATTTAGCACTGCGCTACCTTAAAGTGGTTGTACACTCTGTACAACCCCTTTTACCTACAGGTAAGCCTATATTAAGGCTTACCTGTAGGTGGTGGAAATATTTATGAAAAAGCGGAGTGCCGATGTCATCGGCGCATGCGCACTTTAGAAAGGGCACATCGTACCGTTTCTAATAGGGGTCATGCCGTGAATGGCGGCTCCCGCGCACATGCGCGGGAGTGGTGTCACGCGACTCCGGCCAGTCACAGAGCCAGAGTTTGCGGCCCCCGGAAGGAAGAGGGGCGAAGATGGACGCTAGCAGGGACAGCGGTGACATTGCAGGCTTCGGTTTCAGGTAAGTGACACATAATGGGCTACTATGCGATGCATAGTAGCCCATTATGCTTTACCTTTGCAGGGAAATAAAGAGGAAGTAAAACCCATCAGGGTTTACTTCCTCTTTAACTGGTAATTGTGCAGTCATACCCAAAGAAAAATGTATATCATTTTTTCACACTAATAGAGCTTTCTTTTGGTGGTATTTGATCACCACTGGGTTTTTTTATTTTGTTGCAATATAAACAAACAAACAAAAAAAAAAAAGAAGAAAAAAAAAAAAAAAAAACACACACAATATTTTTTACTTTCTGCTACAAAATGTATCCAATAACTTTTTACAAAAAAAAATAAATAAATAAAAAGATTTATTCATATTTTGGACAAAATATGCTCTTCTATATGTCTTTCATAAAAAAAAAAAATTAAAAAATCCCAATAAGTCTACTGTATATTGATTGGTTTGTGTGAAAGTTATAGTGACTACAAACTATGGTATATATACTGGATTTTTATTTAATTTTTTTTACTACTAATGGCAGCGATCAGCGACTTATAATGGGACTGCAATAGTGCAGCCGGCATTCTGGCATTGACTGACGCTGTGGGGGGGGGGGGGGGGGGACTGACATTAATACAGTGATCAGTGCTAATACTATAAACTGCCACGGCACTAATGATACTAGCTGGGAAGGGGTTAACATCTAGGGCAAGCAAGGGGTTAAATGTCTGCCGGACTATCTGTAATGTGTGTAAAGTGTTCTGCCTTTGCTAACAGTTCTCTTTGTTTCTTATCCATGTTCTCTCTGAACAGAGCTCTGTGTTGACTGTCAACACAGAGCTCTGGGCTGTGATTGAACACATGACCATGAATCGTTGGCCAGGATCTGCTGACAGGCTCCCACAGGGGGTGCTCATGCACACGCCCAGAACCTGGAAGCAGGCAGTGATGTACAGGTACGTTGCTTTGCTGTGTGGGCTGCCCGCCCACTGTATATGGGGGGGTGGTCCGCAAGTGGTTACACGGTAGTCTGAATTTTAGTGAACAGACAGATGCACCCCAATTGAGCCCATCAAGAGCGGCTTCTAGGTTACATATCTGTGAATCTGTCTGAGCGTTTATATTTTAGTAAATGCTCATGAAAAAATATATGAAAATAACTGAAGCCAGAGATAAGATAGATATGGAATCAAACCTTGTCCCACACCAATCGAAATGGAGAAATCTGTTTTGATACTTAACCACTTTAAGTGTTGCAGCTGTTTACTCCTTGTGGACCAGAAGTTGCGAGTAGAGTAACACCACTTTTGTTGAGAAAAAAATAAATAAAAAATTCCCCTCTGGGTGTTTTATGTACAATGCAAGGATTTTAAGAAACTTTGTTAAAGATTCCTAACTTCTGTTATTCTGAAGAAATCCCTGTGTGTTTGTCTGTCTCCATGTGGGAAAGCGAGTCTAATGGGAGTGGTTTCATATTTATCAATTAGCTGCAGCACCTGCAGGGCATTAATGAGGAAAGTTGCAGGGCCTGCATCCTTTAGACGTGATTTCCTATTGGGAGTATTTCACCAAAAATGACATTTTTGTTGCAGGGGGATGCCTGAAATCGGACTTAACCACTTCAGCCCCGGACCAATTGGCAGCCAAAGGACCAGGCCCCTTTTTGCGATTCGGCACTGCGTTGCTTTAACTGACAATTGCGCGGTCGTGCGACATGGCTCCCAAACAAAATTGGCGTTCTTTTTTTCCCCACAAATAGAGCTTTCATTTGGTGGTATTTGATCGCCCCTGCGGTTTTTATTTTTTGCGCTATAAACAAAAATAGAGCGACAATTTTGAAAACAATGCAATATTTTTTGCTTTTTGCTATAATAAATATCCCCAAAAAATATATAAAAACACATTTTTTTTCCTCAGTTTAGGCCGATACGTATTCTTCTACATATTTTTGGTAAAAAAAAAAAAATAAAAAAAAAAAAAAAAAAAAAAAAATCGCAATTAGCGATTATTGATTGGTTTGCGCAAAAGTTATAGCGTTCACAAAATAGGGGATAGTTTTATAGCATTTTTATTAATATTTTTTTTTTTTTTTTTTTTTTACTAGTAATGGCGGCGATCAGCGATTTTTATTGTGACTACGACATTATGGCGGACACATCGGACATTTTTGACACATTTTTGGGACCATTGTCATTTATACAGCAATCAATGCTATTTAAATGCATTGATTCCTGTATAAATGACAGTTGTAGTGAAATAGTTAACCACTAGTGGGAGGAGAGGGGTTATGGGCTGTGACGTGTGTGTGTTTTTTTACATTAGGGGGCGGGGCTGACATCTGACGTCATTGATCGGCTTTCCCGATGACCGGGAACAGCCGATCAATGACAGGCAGAGTAGGCCAATCACACAAGCAGGAAATTGAGTTTCTGGGGGGCGCTCTGTACACACTCTGTGTACAGAACACCGCCAGGTAGTCAAATTGCATTTCTTTTTCAGAATATTACAGCCACTGCACATTGAAAAGGAAAGGTAATTTTTAATAACATTCAATTACAATACGATTTGTGTCGCAATTGTATAAGGTATATTAATTTTTCTTTCTTTGCTATTTTTTTCCCCACGAAAGTAGAGTTACCCTTTAGGGACGAGCTAGGTGAATGAATACATGGACATACAGGAATCGATCAACTATGACACTACACGGTGCAGCCACAACATGAGCCCATCATTTTGACCCCTTTCACAATGAGGTGCTTTACAGGCGCTATAGTGCTAAAAATAGCGCCTGTAAAGAGCCTCTCCTTTCACTACAATGTGAAAGCCCGAGGGCTTTCACACTGGAGCGGTGCACTGGCAGGGTGCTCAAAAAAGTCCTGCAAGCAGCATCTTTGAGGCTCCTGCCCATTGAAATCAATGGGCAGAGCCACCGAAGCGCCGCTTTGCGGGCGCTTTTAACCCTTTTTTGGCTGTCAAAAGCCTCCGCAGTGGTCCTCGTTCACCGCTCCAGCGGCCGACATGGCTCCCGGAGTTACTCCCGGCACTGCGATTGGCCGGAGCCGCGATGACCTCACTTTCGCAAATGCGCGCGGAAGCCGCCAGTAACGGTGCAGTCTAACTGAAGCAAAAAGGTACGTACGTGCATGTGCTGATGACGTTGGCACATGCAAATACAGGGGATATCTGGGGTAGCCACAGGTAAGTCTAATTATACTGTAGCAAAAAGTGTTTGTAAAGGGTTTACAACCACTTTAAGGCATAAATTGAACGACATCCAACACGCAAATTGATTTTCATCTATGTTTTTGCTTCTTACCTCTTCCATGCTATTCTGTCATCTTGACACTCTCGGCACATTTCAAGAAGTCAGCGACATGTTGGGAGCACTTTTCCACCACTGTTGGGTTTAGTTTCAGACACTGTTCAAAGGCTGTAAAGGGTTCTACACATTGAGATCGGATCTTCTGTATGATGGGACTAGAAGACAAGAAATTAAATCAAGATCTGTAACATGTTTAATATGTGCCAAATCATACTAATGAAAAAATAAAAAAAAATATAAGAATAATGTTTATTTTTATTTTATTTTTTAAATCAATGGTTTTTGCTGCCATGAGATGTTTATTAAAGCCACTTGCTGACCAAGCCTTTTCTGGAACTTTTTATTTAATAGTTTAACCACTTACCCACTGGGCACGTAAACCCCCTTCCTAACCAGACCAATTTTCAGCTTTTGGTGCTCTTACACTTTGAATGACAATTACTCAGTCATGCAACACTGTACTCAAATAAATTTTTTGTCCTTTTTTCCCACACAAATAGAGCTTTCTTTTGGTGGTATTTAATCACCGCTGGGTTTATTTTTTGCGCTATAAATCAAAAAAAAAAAAAAAAGAAGACTGAAAATTCTGCAAAAAAATAAAAATAAAATAAATTAATTATTTGTTTCTATTAAAATGTATTGCAGAGTATTGCACAGTGCTGGCAGAGTATTGCACAGTGCTGGCAGAGTATTGCACAGTGCTGGCAGAGTAGCTGTCATTGTACAGCGCTGTGGGCACTACACATCCAGCCCACAGCGCTGCTGCCATCTCTCCCCCTCTCCGCTTCTCCCCTCTCACTGTACCGATCGGTACAGAGAGGGGAGGGAGGAACCGGCGTCATGGCGTGACGCTAGTTTGTTTACATGTGATCGCTCGTTTACCGGCCGTTTACCGTGATCCGTGATGCGCCAGGTCCGGATGTTCCCGAGTGCGCGCCCCAAGGGGCACGTGGGAGAAAGGTTCTGGGAGGACATCCCACGGACGTCCACACAGAATAAGCCGACCGCGCTGTAGCCGCCTTTCGGCTGTGGCCCGGTCGGCATGTGGTTAATGACCAGGCCATTTTTTGCGATAGGGCACAGCGTTGCTTTAACTGACAATTGCGCAGTCGTGCGACGTTCTACCTAAACAAAACTGACGTCCTTTCAACCCCCCCCAACAAATACAGCTTTCTTTTGGTGGCATTTGTCACCTCTGCAGTTTTTATTTTTTGCGCTATAAACAAAAAAAGAGCAACAATTTTAAAAATGTGTGTGTGTGTGTGTGTGTGTGTGTGTGTGTGTGTGTGTGTGTGTGTGTGTGTGTGTGTGTGTGTGTGTGTGTGTGTGTGTGTGTATATATATATGTGTGTGTATGTTATCCCCAAAAATGTTTTTAATAAAAAAAAAACAAAAAAAAAAAATGTCATCATTAGTTTAGGCCCATATGCATTCTTCTACAAATTTTTGGTAAATTATTTAATTTATCACCTTTATTCCTATTAGAAGGAATGTAAACATCCCCTGTAATAGAAATAAGGATGACAGGCCCTCCTTATTGAGAGATCTGGGGTCAAAGACCTTTGAACTTTTTTTTTTACTATGGCCCGGGAACCAGAAGTGACATTATGACGTTGCTCCGGTCCTCCAAGAGCATAGAGACGAGTGGTGGCCATCTTGGCTTCACTCTTCACCATACCTAGCTACCGCCAGCGTCTGATTGCTCCCGGGCTTCACCGAACGGTCAGGTGAGCCTGGGGACGACCGGGAAGTGATCCCACAGTAAATCCGCCTGCGGGACCATTTTTATCTAAAAGAGAATCGTCATTAGTGTAAAAAAAAAAAAATAATGTAATATATATATATATATATATATATATATATATATATATATATATATATATATATATATATATATATATATATATATATATATATATATATATATATATATATATAAAATGTTATGGCAGCCAGCTGCTGCTATAACCCTGCTATTTGATGTCAAACAAATTATGTATTTTTTACTACACTACCGACTGGCCAGTCGGCAAGTGGTTAAAAGCTGTACACATCAAAAGATTGAAAATTACAAAAACAAGCTGAAGCTTATCCAAGATTTTAGTGACTGGGTTTGAGTATACTTTACCTGAGACCTTCTCCAGCTGGCGGTATGTGCTAACCATACTTTTAATGCTGTTAGCTTTGCATTTAATATTTAACCACACAAGTGCTATATATTTTACGCATCATTATAACAAATGTTAAGTCTAAAAAATAAAATCAGATTCAGTCCTTATTGTATTTATAATAAGAAGAGCATTTAAATACATTCATGTTATTTAAATCCTAATCTTATATGGATTTTAAATCAATGAAAATGCAGTAATGGTTTTGAATAATGATGTAGCAATACCGCCACCTAGAGATCAGAGTATGTATGTAGCGAATACTGCTGGGAAACTTAAAGGCCACCTTTTAGAAAAATAATAGTAAAATGGCCATACAACACAATGTATATTTGCAGGTAAATAAAAATGTACATTGCACCCACGGTCTTTGGATGGTGGGTGCAATGCCAGGCCCCTTCAGACTGTTCCGCCAGCTCCTTGTTTGTACAGAGGTACATGCTTTCAGTTGGAAAGCTGATGGGATTGTTAACAGACTAGGATTGCAGTAATTATCGCTAGAGGCGTACCGAATGGAAATTTGGGTTTTAAAAAAAACATTTATATTTAATTGTATTATATTCAACTTTTTAATTAATATCATTAATTTAAACACTTCCCACCCAAGGTACGTCATATGACGTCCTGGACTTTGGGTGGGGATATCGGAATGATGGTTGCAGCTACAGCCATCATATAGATATCATCTTTTTCAAACGGCGATTCTGTGCACTGCAAGAACAATCATAGCAGCAGTTCAGCCGCTTGATCGTTCTTACAAGAGACAGGAGGGTTGCTTCTCCGGTCTCGCCCCCGTGCGATCGGCAAGCCGGAGACCAAATTAGTCGCCGCCGGAAGTTGAGCATAGAGATTTCTGGTGACCAGATGGTCCCCAGTAATTTCTATGACCCTCGGAGGCCCGGGCGCAACATTATGACGTCAGGTCCAGGCCAACAGATGTAAACAATGCCGGGGAGAGAGTTTTTATTTTGGACTTTCCAGCCTGAAGGAGAGCTCTGGGGTCTTATAGACCCCAGAGCTCTCCATAAAGAGGACCTGTTCCTATAACAAGGTATGTTTACATTCCTTGTAATAGGAATAAAAGTGATAAAAAAAAAAAAAATATTTAAAAAGCACCCCCCATCCCCGCATGCTCGCGCACAGAAGCGACGTATACATAAGTCGTGCCCACATATGTAAACGGCGTTCAAATCCCACATGCGAGGTATCGTCACGTTTGTTAGAGCAAGAGCACTAATTCTAGCCCAAGACCTCCTCTGTAACGCTAAACATGTAACCTGTAATAAAAAAAAAAAAATAAAATAAAAAAATATGTTAAAGCATCGCCTATGGAGATTTTTTAAGTACCAAAGTTTGGCGCTATTCCACGAGTGTGCATATTTTAAAGCGTGACATGTTAGGCATCGATTTACTTGGCGTAACATCATCTTTCACAATATACAAAAAAAATTGGGCTAACGTAACTGTTTTTTTTTGTTTTTTTTTTAATTCATGAAACAGTCTTCGTTCCCAAAAAAATGCATTTGAAAAATCGCTGCGCAGATACCATGTGACATAAAAAGTTGCAACAACTGCCATTTTATTCCCTAGGGTCTCTGCTAAAAAAAAACATATATAATGTTTGGGGGTTCCGAGTCATTTTTTAGAAAGAAAAATGTAGGAGCAAAGTGCCAGAATCGCCTTGGGCTGGAAGTGGTTAAATGAATATTAATTTATCGTCTGCCATTATTGGCAAGAAAAATGAATCCCTTTTTAAAAATTCTATGCATGTCTGCACACTGGTCTAATGAGCTTCCATTGTGGTGTTAAAAATCCTTTTTCTCTCTCATCGGCATTCTGCCGATAACACAGTTTTCGGCCGAAATGTTTCAGCGGTGGAAATTTTGGTGCATCTCTAATTATCGCACTCTGTTTGTATCAGATAGGACTAGGATAGTTCACAGAGATCTGTGAATGAACGAATGACAGAGCCGTAGCCCTTTTCTATATGCCCGGTTCACACCATACATACAGTAGGTGGCGTTTTGCAGAAAAATGGTGTGAAACAACCCTTAGGCTTAGTTCACTCATATGCAAATGATTTTGCACCCGATTTGCATAACGTGTAAACCAGACTGGGTTTGGATGGAGCCGCTGCACATACATACAGGCTGGTTGCAGTGCAAATTAAAAAAAAGGGTCCTGTGCATTTTTCAGTCGGGTTCAGGTGGGAATTTAGTGTCAAATTTGCACCTGAATCGCACCTGAACCGCTGAACAGAAATCGCACCGGACTCTGCACCGAAACCAGACCGCCTATATATGAACCCAGCCTGACAGGTGAAATGATAGCTACTCACTGTGATGAAGTACACTGGGCCACCTTGACCTTTAACTCATGACAATCGTGATGCCACGTCCCCGGCTTGTTTGTCACACACTGTCCATATTCATCCAGTTCATTACGGCAGTACTTGGCTGTGACCTCCAAAGCGGCCTGCCTTTGAGTGAAGAGAATGGAGAAGGCCTAGTTATTGCCAGAAGTTAACATATCTTTTAACAGAGCTATGCTTACAACATACTGCATCATTTTCATTGAGTCCTACAACAGTTTATATTCGACATAGATTTTCCGAATTACAATAGTAACGAATTAAAAAAAAAAAAAAAAAAATCTGAAATAAACGAAACAAAATTTTGTCCAAAATTCGATTTAAATCAAAATTCAAACACAAGAATAGAAAAAAAAAAAAAAAATAGAACAGAAAATAAATAAATGAATTTTATAGAAAATAAAAGAATAGAGTAAAATAGAACAGAAAAAGGATAGAAAATAAGAATAAAATAAAATGGAATAGAATAGAAAAAGGAATTTAATAGAAAAGAATAGAGAAATTAAGAGAACAGAAAAGAAAAGAATAGCATGGAATAGAATAGAATATTCCCTTGTAGAAAATAGACTATAGCCACCTTCCAAAATTCTAAATTTTAAAAGAATAGAATAAAACAAAATAGAGGAAAACAGAACTAAATAGAAAATAAAAAGGAATAGAATATAATAATAAAAAAAAAAAGAAGAAGAATAGAATAGGAAAAAACAGTAGAATAGAAGATATTAATTAAAATAGAAAAAATATACCGTATATACAGGGGGTCCCCGACTTAGGAACTGGGCGCTGCGGGGAACCTCCGCCATTTTCCGCCGTCCTTCGGGCGTTCTGCGCATCGGAAATGTCCGTAATTGTCCGTAATTGTCGGTCTGCACATGCGCGGCCGACTTACAAACATTTCCGAGTTAAGAACAGGCGGCCAGTCCCTAACGAGTTTGTAACTCGGGGACCCCCTGTACTCGAGTATAAGCCGACCCTAATATAAGCCGAGGCACCTAATTTTACCACAAAAAAATGGGAAAACGTATTGACTCGAGTATAAGCCTAGGGTGAGAAATGTGCAGCTACTGTAAGTGGAAAAGATGGTCAACAATGCCCATTTGCAGCCTCACTGTGCCCATTTGCAGCCATTGGTCCCCCGAACTTCAAACTCGGTAGTTAAGGGTTCCTAGATGCCCCCTAGCTGCAGCCAAAATTTGGGGTCTCTGAAACCAAAGGTTCCCAAAATGACATTGCTGCAGATGGACACAGTTGACCGACTTTGGGGCCCCGTATCTTGGGGCCACTTGGTGCTAAGAACCCCAAATTTGGTTTGCAAACCGAGTGAAACCAGCACTATAACATATCCAGTGGGGGTTCCTAGCACCAAGAGGCCCCCGAGATACGGGGCCCCAAAGTCGGTTCGGAAAATATAATTCTCTGCTGCAGAAAAATGCTTGACTCGAGTATAAGCCGAGGGGGGCACTTAAGGCACAAAAAAATAAAAAAATAAAAATGTGCTGAAAAACTCGGCTTATACTTGAGTATATACGGTAACCACCTTCCAAAATTCGAATTTCTAATTGAATGAATCAAATAAAATAGAAAATTAAAACAAAAAACAAACAATAGAATAGAAAGAATGTAACTGTCTTCAGAGATTCGAATTTGAATATAATAATATAAAAAAAGAATAGAATAGAAAACAATAGAACAGAATAGAATAAAATTGAACTCAAATAAAATAGATTAGAGTGGAATATAGCCATCTTCCAAAATTTGAATTTTGAACAGAATAGGAGATCAATGTCGCAATGAAAACCCCAAAAAAGTAGCGCTGGAACCTTTTTCTGAGTGACAACGATCAGAATAGTTCCATTGCCAGAAATGGGGGGCAACTTATCATGCGATTTTGAACTGTCAAATTGTATGACAAACCACACCAGTGTAGACACACATCTAAATCTACCCCAATGGTATACATATGTGTGAAAACAAAGCACATTCGTTTAACCCTGGTTCACACCAGTGCGGCTTTGAAATTGCTCTACTTCAGCGTGATTTCAAAGCCGCACATCAGTGTGGTTTGGATCCCCGATTTCATTGCTGCTTGCGATTTCTTTTAACAGCAAGTTGCAATTAAATCGCAGAAAAGAAGTGCACAAATCTTTTCAACGATTCAAATGGTTCCATTGCTGAAAATTGGTTGCAACTTGTAATTTTGCATGGACACAGCCACTGCTCCTAATACGACATCCATGTAGGTGTGGGTTCCCAAACTCATTCTGGGTGCATTCGGGGCCACGCACCCGCACCCGCATGGATGCCTGGAGTTCAGCGTCAATAAAAAAAAAAAGTTTCAAAAGTTAAAAGTTTCAGCTGACATTCTCGAAATCCCTTTAACAGGGTCTTTACACCCGATCATGTGAACATTGTCACATGAACATAGTCACATGATCAGCCGGACCTACTAGCTCCCAATCATTAGTAGAGACTGAGAGCTGTCTTTGACTGAGCTCTCAGCACAGAAGTCTCTGCCACCCATGGACACCTACACTATATTACCAAAAGTATTGGGACACCTGCCTTTACACACACATGAACTGTAATGGCATCCCAGTCTTAGCCCACATGGTTCGATATGGAGTTGTTCCACCCTTTGCAGCTATAACAGCTTCAACTCTTCTGGAAAGGCTGTCCACAAGGTTTAGGAGTGTGTCTATGGGAATGTTTGACCGTTCTTCCAAAAGCACATTTGTCAAGTCAGGCACTGATGTGGACGAGAAGGCCTGGCTCACAGTCTACACTCTAATCACCCCAAAGGTGTTCTATCGGGTTGAGGTCAGGACTCTGTGCAGGCAAGTCAAGTTCCTCCACCCCAAACTCGCTCATCCATGTCTTTATGGACCTTGCTTTGTGCACTGGTCCAAATCATTTGGTGGAGGGGGGATTATGGTGTGGGGTTGTTTTTCAGGGGTTGGGCTTGGCTTCTTAGTTCCAGTGAAGGGAACTCTAAGGCCCCTTTCACACGAGGCAGACTCCGCTTGCACGGAGCCCGCCTCTGTCCGTCGGCTCAGCGGGAGATCTATCCGTTGATCTCCGCTGAGCCGGCGGATGACAAGTCCCTCTCTGCTCACTGAGCGGGGAGGGGCTTGCGAGTGCCGCTGGTCTCTATGGAGAGATCGGATGAAAACGGACAGTGTGTCCGTTTTCATCAGATCTCACCCGATCCGATCCGCCAGCGACGGATCTGGACGTGGGGCCATACGTCTGCTTCTGGCGGATCGGACCGGGTCAGATGTCAGCAGACATGTCTCCGCTGACATCCGACGCTACATAGGCTAACATGGAGCGCCCGTTCAGATCCGCCGTCAAAACTGACAGGCGGATCTGAACGGTCCGTCCATGTGAAAGGGGCCTTAGGCTGCATTCACACCTGAGAGTTTTGTAGCTTGAAGCCTGAAGCTACAAAACGCTAGAGGGGGAAAAAAAATACATTATTCTCTATGGAGATAGTTCACATCTCCACTCCAAAACGCCTGAAGCCCTACGCCTGAAGCTCAAACAAGTTCCGGACCCTTTTTTGTCGAATCGGGCAGATTTGGGCATTTTTATTCTTTTTACATTAGTGACCTTTTGCTCTGCACAAAATTCGCGGTAAAAAACACCGCAAAAAATGCCGCAATTCGCGCGATTTTCTGCCTGAAAAGCTACGCTCAGGTGTGAATGCAGTCTAAAGGTGTCAGCATACCAAGACATTTTGCACAATTTCATGCTCCCAACTTTGTGGGAACAGTTTGGGGATGGCCCCTTCCTGTTCCAACATGACTGAGCACCAGTGCACAAAGCAAGGTCCATAAAGACATGGATGAGTGAGTTTGGGGTGGAGGAACTTGACTGGCCTACACAGAGTCCTGACCTCAACCCGATAGGACACCTTTGGGATGAATTAGAGCAGAGACTGCGAGCCAGGCCTTCTCGTTCAACATCAGTGCCTGACCTCACAAATGCCCTTCTGGAAGAATGGTCAAACATTCCGATTGACACACTCCTAAACCTTGTGGACAGCCTTCCCAGAAGAGCTGAAGCTCTTATAGCTGCAAGGGGTGGGACAACTCAATATTGAACCCTACGGACTAAAGGCCCATATGCACGATACGAACATTGGAAGTAAAATTTCATCTGACGCACGATCTGTCGATTTTCGAATCGTTAGTACGGTGCTTTCGACAGCGGAATCCGATTTTTCCTACGACAAAAGCTGGATGTGTAGACTATAACATTTTAATCGTACGTGAACACAACGTCCGATTTTCGTTTTCGTCCCGGGAAAAATAAAAATAAAAATCGTAAGAGCAAGTCTACACATGCTTAGAAACTTAAGAATACATACAAAACTATTCAACACATTGGGGGTTATTTACGAAAGGCAAATCCACTTTGCACTGAAAGTGCAGTCGCTGTAAATCTGAGAGTAAGATCTGAAATGAGGGGAAGCTCTGCTGATTTTACCATCCAATCATGTGCAAGCTAAAATGCTGTTTTTTTATTTTCCTTGCATGTCCCCCTCAGATCTACAGTGACTTTACTAACAAGTGCACTTTCAGTGCAAAGTGGATTTTCCTTTAGTAAATAACCCCCCATTACGTCACTTCTGACGTTGAATTCTGTCGTACAAGAAAACTTTTTATTTTTCTAAATTTTCGGTCTTTTTACCTTTTATTTAGCATAAAATAAAAAACCCAGGAGCGATTAAAGTGGTGTTTCCCCCAAAATGACAACATTATGTGTATTTACATTAAATCGGACAATGAAAAATAATTGAATAAAAAAAAAAAAGTTTCCACCCATTTCTCCCTGTTGCTAGGTGGTCCCACGAAATCTGCCTCTTCCTCAGCCCAGGCTAGAAACGTCACTTCCCCTCGGCAGTCAGTCATCTGGGACACGCGACAGGTCCCAGATGACTGGGCGCCATATCACGGTGTGTGGTGGCACCACTCACGCAGTAAGCAGGTGCCCACAGTAAGGATGCTGGCGGAGCGGGGAACAAGGGGGGCTTCGTTCCCCCGCATCGCTGGACCCTGGGACAGGTAAGTGTCCGATTCTTAAAAGTCAGCAGCTGCAGTATTTGTAGCTGCTGACTTTTAAAAAAAAAAATTTTTGATGGGCACACCAACACCAACGATAAAAATTTCACATTGTTACAGTGTAGCATGCCCGCGCAATTGTCATTCAAACTGTGACAGCGCTGAAAGCTGAAAAATGGCCTGGGCAGGAAGGGGGAGTAAAACCCCTTTCACACTGGAGACGTTTTTCAGGCGCTTTGGTGCCAAAAATAGCGCCTGTAAAAAGCCTTTCACACTGGGGCGCTGCACTGGCAGGGCTTCACAAAAAGTCCTGCCAGCAGATTCTTTGCAGCGCTGTACACCGCACCTCCACTGCTCCTCCCCATTGAAATCAATGGGCAGCACCACCAAAACTGCCGCTGCAGCAGCATTTTGCTGGCGGATTTAACCGTTTTTAGGCCGCGAGTGGGGGGGGGGGTTAAAACCACTGCATTAGCGGCCGAATAACGCAGCTAAAACGACGCTAAAAATAGCGCTGCTTTACCACCGACGCCTGGGTGCTTTCAATGTGAAAGGGCTCTAATGCCCCGTACACACGGTCGGAAATTCCGACCACAAAATGCGTCAGATTTTTTCCGACACTGGTGTTGCATACACGCGGTCGGACAAAGTTGTCGGAAAATCCGATCATCCTGAACGTGGTGACGTTCGTTGCGTACGACGGAACTACGTAGAGGCTATTAGCCAATAGCTTTGGTCTTGTAATGTGATCTGAGCATGCGTGGCACTTTGTCCGTCGGAATTCGCTACACACGATCGGAAAAAGTCAGATCGGACTTTGTTGTCGGAAAATTTGAGAGCAGGGTCTCAAATTTTTTCCGACGGAAAAAGTCCGATGGAGCCTACACACGGTCGGGATTTTCCGACAACATGGTCCAATAGGACATTTTCCGTCTGAAAATTCCGACCGTGTGTGCGGGGCATAAGTGCCCAGTATTGATGTAAAACTTGTAAACAAAAGGTTCCAGGAAAAGCCCAGTCGACAAGCAGTTAAATTGGATTTTGCTTGAACTCTGGGTTCCTTTCCATGTGAAGGCACATCAGGGAGAATGTAATGCCAAATCCAGGAAGAGATCAGGAAACAATGTAGCAGAATAGAGGATTATACATTGGAGGAGATCACAGCCACTTCACATACAATCTACACCCAGATCCATCAGCCACACTCTACTTACATGATCACTGACACCAGCTCACCCTTGAAGGCTTCACATGGTCACACTTTACTTCCTGTATGGGGGATGTGCGCCCTGTGATTGGCAGAACAAAAACAAAGAGGCGGAGAATTCGATCAGTGAGGGCGGCGTGTCTGATTAACCCATGTGTGGCTGAAACAAAGTGATCAGAGGGATTACCCAGCATGCATCTTCATAGCGAGCATATACCAAGGGGGTCCATGTGACATTTATATAATATGGATATATATGTACAGTATAATATATTATACAATATTACATATTATATTATTGTTTCATCATCTTTACATTTGTGGTGGAAAGACACACTTTACATTTGTATGAGATCGATGTACGATTCAATCAAAACGATTGAATAGCCATAACTTCCCTTCTGTGCGATTTAGACTCAGTAACGATCAGATTCGATCGGCCAGGGCGGAATATTATTGATCAGCAGCACTGAGATACTGTCTTCATGAATATGATCCTATTTCAAACAATCAGATTATAAGATTACATGGTGGAAACGGGTTGATGTTTATGATTGTAAATTATGATCATATCTTATCTGTCGATCAAAAATCCACTTCCCTGTGTTGATCAAATAAGTTGCCAACTATAAATTGATTATGCCTATTTTAAGAGATCGATTTGGAAAATAAATTGATCTTTTCAGTATCGTTTCCGATACGCAAATAATCGATCTATAGTTTTCTTCATTAGAAGTGAATTTTCAATATGAAATTTAAAGAGGAACTGCAGTCTGCTCACATAATTTGTAATAAAAACATCTTTGCCATTCTGAAACTTCCCTCCAACCACTTTGCATATTATTTTATATATAATGTCATTCTGTACTCGCCAAATATGCTGCAGAAATCTCCCTCCACTGAGTCTGGCTGCAGCCATTTTGACTGTGGGCAGGTCTGGTGCTACCACTAGGCAAACTAGGGAGCCAGCTAGGGCGCACTGCTGCCTAGGGCACCCCAGCCCCTGGTGTTCCTACTCTCTGCAGCAAGCAACTAATGCCCCGTACACACGGTCGTTAATTCCGACCACAAAAGCCGTCAGATTTTTTCCGACGGATTTTGTCCGACACTGGTGTTGCATATACACGGTCGGACAAAGTTGTTGGAAAATCCGATCATTCGGAACGTGGTGACGTTCGTTGCGTACAACGGAACTACGTAGAGGCTAGTAGCCAATAGTCTTGGTCTCCTAATTTGATCTGAGCATGCGTGGCACTTTGTCCGTCGGAATTCTCTACACACGATCGGAAAAAGTCTGATCGGATTTTGTTGTCGGAAAATTTGAAAGCAGGATCTCAATTTTTTTTCCGTCGGAAACTCCGAAGGAAAAAGTCCGATGGAGCCCACACACGGTCGGATTTTCCGACAACATGGTCCGATCGGACATTTTCCGTCTGAATTTCCGACCGTGTGTACGGGGCATTAGTCTCGGCGGCAGAGGACTATGTCTATGTCCCAACTCCTGAATGAATGGAAGCAAGCAAACATTTATTGATGGGCACTGGTAGGCTGAATTTGATGGGTGCTGGTGGACTGCATTTGATGGGAGCTTCATTAAAAATGTGGGGTATACATGGGCAGGACAAAGGAGGCGGAGTCAAGGATGGAGCCAATGGAGGGGGAGGTGGCAAAATGAGGTTTCGCCTAGGGTGTCAAAAATCCTTGCACCAGACCCGACTGTGGGCAGCTGAAGTTGCTGCCTGTTCACTTCCTGGATTTACACAGAGGCACACCTCCAGCTCTGCAGCTTTCATTGGCCCTGTTATGACTCATCCCTCCTCCCTTCATGGCAAACTCTCACGAGAGTGAGAGAGGAAGAGAGCTGTGTATGATGTCATAAGCCTAGGCTAATGACCAGACAAGAAACAGGAAGTGGGCTGTATAAGGGATTTACTGGCAGAAAATAAATGTTTTACTATCCAAAGTTAAAACAAAAAGGGCAGAGGATTTAATAGATGGAAAGATGAAAAAACGACTGAAGGTCCGCTTTAAATGAAATATACCAGCGATGTGACTCCCAATACTTATGGGAGATACAAATAAATATAAGTGTTGAAAAGTAGAATAATAATATCCCCTAATAAACCAAAAACTAAACCAAACACCCTTGACTGGTGCTACAAAATCCCTGTTGCCCGGCTGCGTGAGTAAGGCACAATGAGGGAGCGCTACATTTGAAAGCATTCTTACTTTCCAGCGTTTCTTCACACCTGCCTAAAACTTTTGCATAATAATGTATGTAAATGGCCTACATCTATAGCAAGGGCATTATTCAACTTTGGTCAAAGCTGTACAGTTTGTTTTTATCTACAGACGCCCCTTATCTGCATAGGAAGCTTTTTAACTACCTGAGATCCGCGCTATAGCCAAATGACGGCTACAGCGCGGATCTGATGTGCCGGGACGACGTCTATTGACGTCGTCCCGGCCACGAGCTGCCTGCGCGCCCCCTGAAGGGCGCGCGGCGTGATCTGTGATCAGCGAGTCTGTGAAACTCGCTGGATCACAGATCCGAGTAAGGGGTCGATCCCGACCCCTTACCACGTGATCAGCTGTCAGCCAATGACAGCTGATCATGAGATAATAATAGAGCCGGTAATCGGCTTTTTTTCCTTCTCGCGCTGACAGCGCGAGGAGAAAAAAAAAAAAGCCGATCACCGGCGGCAGTGAGAAGGACATCAGTCCCTCTCACTGCAATGTGCCCAATCCATTGTGCCCACCTTTGCCCCATTAAAGTGCCGCCTACCAGTGCCCACACTGCCATCTCTCAGTGCCCACAGTGCCATCTCTCAGTGCCATCTCTCAGTGCCCACAGTGCCAGTGCTGCACATCAGTGTCACCTGCCAGTGCTCATCTGTGTCACCTACCAGTGCCCATCAGTGCCACCTATCAGTGCCCATCAGTGCCCATCAGTGCCCATCGGTGCCACCCATCCGTGCCACCCATCCGTGCTACCCATCCGTGCCCATCAGTGCCATCTTTGCTGTCCCCATCAGTACCGACTTATCTGTCCCCACCAGTGCAGCCTATCAGTGCCCACCAGTGCAGCCTATCAGTGCCCACCTGTGCCGCCTCATCAGCGCTTATCAATGAAGCAGAAAAATTACCTGTTTGCAAAATTTTATAACAAACTATTAAACATGATTTATTTTTTTTTTTTAATGTTCCATCTTTTTTTGTTTGTTTAGCAAAAAATAAAAACCCCAGCTGTGATTAAATACCACCAAAAGAAAGCTCTATTTGTGGGAAAAAAATGATAAAAATTTCATTTGGGTACAGTGTTGTATGACCGCGCAATTGTCATTCCAAGTGCGTCAGCGCCGAAAGCTGAAAATTGGTCTGGTCACGAGGGGGGTTTAAGTGCAAAGTAATCAGGTGGTTAATAAAGATGAACTAATCCTTTAAAGTGCTATTATCACACATTTTGAGCTTGAGTGTTTTATTTTACCAGACATCCCAAGTCTTCCGCGAGCCACGGGAGTCTCCCGCATTTGGCTGCGGGCTCCTGGACACCCGTGAGCGCAGGGCGATCTCCCGGCTGGGCCTGTCACTCAGCCACAGACAGACAGGAGCATACTGATCGACCGAATGGAGTACGAACGCTTTGTATGTGGCTGAGTGACAGGCGGCTGTAAGGCGCTGTGTGCTGAGGAAGAGGAGGAAACAGCCCATACTGCTGTCTCCAGCCTGCTTTGGCTGATGCATGGGTACTTTTATTGGGGTCGGTTCGGCCGATTGAGCAGGGAAAGAGGGGGGTGGGCGGAGGCAGAGAGAAGACTTGCTCCGTCCCTGATCTGCAGGCCGTAGCAATTAAAAGGAAAAAAAACTTTCCCCTATCAAGCGGACTCTTTCTCCACTTTCGGCTGCCGCTGCGCAGTGATCTCCTGTGCGACAAGTACAGTCCCAGTCTGCCCAGCGGATTGATATAGAAGAGACTGGGACTGTCATGTACTTGTTGCACAGGAGATCACTGTGCAGCGGCAGTCGCACAGCAGATCACGGCGCCCAGTCTTCTCTCTGCCTCTGTCCACCCCCTTCCTTCTGGGGAATTCTCTGACTGGGATGGCTCACCAGCCCCATTGCAGCCAGACCCCTGGCCCCAGCAGCCAGACTCCAGGACCAGCAGGCCAGCTCCAGCAGCCAGACCCTTGGCCCTAGCAGCCAGACCCTTGGCCCCAGCAGCCAGACCCTTGGCCCTAGCAGCCAGACCCTTGGCCCCAGCAGCCAGACCCTTGGCCCTAGCAGCCAGACCCTTGGCCCCAGCAACCAGGCCCCAGCCCAAGCAGCAAGGGCCAGCAGCCAGACCCCTGGCCCCAGCAGCCAGACTCCAGGACCAGCAGGCCAGCTCCAGCAGTCAGACCATTGGTCCCAGCAGCCAGACCCTTGGCCCCAGCAGCCAGACCATTGGTCCCAGCAGCCAGACCCTTGGCCCCAGCAGCCAGACCCTTGGTCCCAGCAGCCAGACCCCCGACTCCAGCAACCAGGCCCCAGCCCAAGCAGCAAGGGCCTAGCAGCCAGACCCCTGGCCCCAGCAGCCAGACTCCAGGACCAGCAGGCCAGCTCCAGCAGTCAGACCCTTGGTCCCAGCAGCCAGACCCTTGGCCTCAGCAGCCAGACCCTTGGCTCCAGCAGCCAGGCCCCAGCAGCCGGCCCCATGGCCCCAGCAGTCGGCCCCCGGGACAGTCCCCGGATTGAGGACACTGTCCCCGGACCAAGTCTGTCCCCGGTTTTGAATTTGAACAGGTGCTGGGACAATTTCAAGGACAACCCGTGCAGAATAAAAAAAAATCTTAATTGCACCCCCCCCCCCTCCTCTGCCGCTCCTACTAGTTTATGGGGGTTTATTTTTTTACATTATTTGTGCCCCTTTCTGATGATCATGTTCTGGTCGGAGCGGAGGGAATATTTCTTAAGTTTCGGGCTCATGCTCATTCAGTTCCGCTCGCATGTTCTTCTGCCTTGGCTCAAGGCCCGGCCAGCCGCCTGCCTGTTTATCTCCTTACCTTCCCTGGTGGAGTGATCTTCCTCCGCTCCCCACCCAGTAGTACCTGGGGCCCAGAGAGTAAGACTTGACAGGCTGTGAGGCGGGCGGTGGCAGTGGAGATGGGCAAAGAGTCGCCGATTGCTGCCATTACTAGTAAAAAAAAAAAATGTCCCCGGATTTCATTTTAAAAATCTGGTCACCTTACCCTAGATGTTATCTCCTTCCCAGCAAGTGTCATTCGTACAGTGACAGTACATATTTTTAGCACTGATCACTGTATTAGTGTCACTGGTTCCCAAAAAAGTGTCAAAAATGTCACTAATGCCGCGTACACACGAGCGGAATGTCAGACAGAAAAAGTCTGACAGAATCTTTTCATCGGATATTCAGATCGTGTGTGTCTAACTTTTTTTTTTTGAAAATTCTGACGGACCTAGAAATAGAACATGTTCTAAATATTTCCGACTGAACCATTTCCTATCGGGAAAACCGCTCGTCTGTATGCTGGTCCAACGGACCAAAAACAACGCATGCTCTGAAGCAAGTACGAGACGGAAGCTATTGGCTATTGAACTTCCTTTTTCTAGTCCCGTCGTACGTGTTGTACGTCACCACGTTCTAGACGGTCGGACTTTCAGTGGAACTCCGTCGGAACTCTGTCGGAAAAACATTTGGAGTTTATTCTGACGGGAAAACCGGTCGTGTGTACGCAGCATTAGTGTCCGATTTGTCCACCGCAATATCGCAGTCCCGCTATGGGTCGCTGATTGCTGCCATTACTAGTAAAAAAAAAAATATGTCCCGGATTTCATTTTAAAAATCTGTTTACCTTAGGAAAGAGGGAAATTTTTCCAAATCAGGGACAGTTGGGAGCTATGCCTCTGTTCTATGTTATTGAAAGTCAACCAGCAGAGTCTGAGATGGGGAAATCGTATTATTCACATAGTATTCTAGATTCGGGGATTTATTGGATACATTCAATATTTTATAGATATATTTCTAATATACTGAATTAAAGTTTGTAAGGATTGTTGTAAAGGAGTTGTACAATAAAAGAGTTGTACAATAACAGTCCCTGTGGAGAGGTGACCCGACAATCTTTATTGGTAGCAGTACAGCGAGGGGACATGAGGCGGAAGCACCTCCCATCAGCAGAGACACAAGTCACATGACCTATCATCAGCGTAGCCAGGGCCACGTGACCTTCCTCCCCCGCAGCGTATGCCCGTTCCTGACTCCATCCGTTGCCGGCGGAAGCGGAAGTTGCGTTAGCCGGCGCTGACGCAGGCGGAAGTGTCAAGGGGAGACGGGAATGGCGGCGGCGGTGTCAGCCGGTGTCAACGGTGTGCCGGCACAGGACGAGCTTGTCCGCTCGGTCACCCTGTACCGCCGCCGGCCCCGGCTGCTGACGGGCACGGTGCTGCCGTTCTGTATTCTGTACCCGACCTGGCTGTACCTGTGGGTGTCGGTGTACGGCGTCGATGAGTACCCGGAGGCCGGGCTCATCTGCCTGGCGGCGCTCGGGGTCGCGCACGTGCTCACCGTGCTGTCGGGGCTCTGGTCTGTGCACGCGCACAGCGCGCTCTCCTACTCTAAGGTCAGTATGAGGGGGGGGGGATAGTAGTTGGGGATCCCTGACAGCTGTGCTAGGAGTGAGGAAATCCCGACCAGTCGCCGCTATGGGGTGGGGTGGATCTCATTCTGAACTCTCCCTGAATGGCACACACTGCTTGCAGTCCTAGCTGTCACTATGAGATAATAGGGGGACACAGAGCCCCCTCCCCAATGTCAGGACTCTTTCCTCATTGATATTGCTGGTGCTCCAATAACAGATTGTAGAATAAATGAGTGGATGAATGACAGGATCTTCTGTTGTGGGGTGTGATCTCATCCGTCTCCCTAGTGATGGGACACTATTCCTCCCAGTGCTGGGGGGGGGGCACCGATCCTCCCGCCGACGCCAGTGCTGGGGGGGGGGCACCGATCCTCCCGCCGACGCCAGTGCTGGGGGGGGGGCACCGATCCTCCCGCTGACGCCAGTGCTGGGGGGGGGGCACCGATCCTCCCGCTGACGCCAGTGCTGGGGGGGGGCACCGATCCTCCCGCCGACGCCAGTGCTGGGGGGGGGCACCGATCCTCCCGCCGACGCCAGTGCTGGGGGGGGCACCGATCCTCCCGCCGACGCCAGTGCTGGGGGGGGCACCGATCCTCCCGCCGACGCCAGTGCTGGGGGGGGGGGCACCGATCCTCCCGCCGACGCCAGTGCTGGGGGGGGGGGCACCGATCCTCCCGCCGACGCCAGTGCTGGGGGGGGGGCACCGATCCTCCCGCCGACGCCAGTGCTGGGGGGGGGGGCACCGATCCTGCCGCCGACGCCAGTGCTGGGGGGGGGGCACCGATCCTGCCGCCGACGCCAGTGCTGGGGGGGGGGGGCACCGATCCTGCCGCCGACGCCAGTGCTGGGGGGGGGGGGCACCGATCCTGCCGCCGACGCCAGTGCTGGGGGGGGGGGCACCGATCCTGCCGCCGATGCCAGTGCCGGGGGGGGGGCACCGATCCTCCCGCCGACGCCAGTGCCGGGGGGGGGCACCGATCCTCCCGCCGACGCCAGTGCCGGGGGGGGGCACCGATCCTCCCGCCGACGCCAGTGCCGGGGGGGGGGCACCGATCCTCCCGCCGACGCCAGTGCCGGGGGGGGGGCACCGATCCTCCCGCCGACGCCAGTGCCGGGGGGGGGGCACCGATCCTCCCGCCGACGCCAGTGCCGGGGGGGGGGCACCGATCCTCCCGCCGACGCCAGTGCTGGGGGGGGGGGGCACCGATCCTCCCGCCGACGCCAGTGCCGGGGGGGGGGGGGCACCGATCCTCCCGCCGACGCCAGTGCCGGGGGGGGGGGCACCGATCCTCCCGCCGACGCCAGTGCTGGGGGGGGGGGCACCGATCCTCCCGCCGACGCCAGTGCTGGGGGGGGGGGCACCGATCCTCCCGCCGACGCCAGTGCTGGGGGGGGGGGGCACCGATCCTCCCGCCGATGCCAGTGCTGGGGGGGGGGGGGGGCACCGATCCTCCCGCCGATGCCAGTGCTGGGGGGGGGGGCACCGATCCTCCCGCCGATGCCAGTGCTGGGGGGGGGGGGCACCGATCCTCCCGCCGACGCCAGTGCTGGGGGCGGGCACCGATCCTCAAACGTGATTGGCTGACAGCTGATCACGTGGTAAGGGGTCGGCAAATTAAGTTCGCGCTGCAGCTGTCTTTCGGCTATAGCGTGGATGGGAAGTGGTTAATGTACATGGGACGTTTTTACAACCTCTCCTGAACGAATTAATTTGACAGATGGTAACCCACGTTTAAACCGTCCGTTTTGCCACGTTTACCTGCCGCATTTGCGTTTAGAAGCGTTTGAAATTTATTTATTTTTTTAATTTATGAATTTTTTTCAAAATGGACTAAAATGAAAAACGCCTGTAAACGAAACACAGCTAAACGCGCGTTACCATGTTTAGCCGCATTTGCAAGCGTTTGTTCTTGGAAATGCCTCTAAACTCAGCGTCTGAACAATTTTTTTTTTTGCTTTCCAAAAAAGCCTCTAAACTCAACTGCCTAAAAATGACATTAAGGCCCCTTTCACACTTGTGTGACTTCAAAGTTGCACGATTTCATTGCGATTTTGCCACGATTTCAAGGAATGCCTGTGTAAGTGGCATCAAAATCGGACCAAAGTAGTGCAGGGGCTACTTTTGAAGTCGGAACGACTTGAAGTCGTACTAATATGAATGGCTGTCATTGAAAATCATGGGGAACGACTTGTCATGCTACTTTGCAGTCCCAAATCGTGGGACAAGTCGTCTAAGTGTGAAAGGGGCCTAAACGAACCTGTGCAGTTAAAAAAAGCATCTAACTGCCTCTGAACGTTCGTTTACCAGCAGCAGTGTACATGAGGTCTCTTAGGGCCCATGTAGACGGGACGCTGCTAAATGTACGTTCAGAGGCAGTTAGACGCTTTTTTTTAACTGCCCCTGAACTCATTCAATGTTATCCTATGTGACCATGTCTCGTTTGCTGTTTTTAGGCAGTTGCATTTAACAGCATTTCTTCTAAAGCAGTTTCGACGTTTCAGAATGCCAAACGCATCTAAACACGGCAACCCGCGTTTCGCGGCGTTTCGTTTATAGGCGCTTTTAGTTTTTGGCCATTTCCAAAAAAAATATATATATTTTTTAAACGATTCTAAATGCAAACACAGCAAAATACGGGTAAGCGCAACATGTAAACAAGGCAAAACTGACGTTTTAAACGTGGGTTACTATCTGTCAAGTTAAATCGTTCAGGAGAGGTTGTAAAAACGTCCCGTGTACATAAGGCCTTAGGAGCAGTTGGGCATTTTTTTTCAGCTGCCCCTGAAAAAATGGGTTCAGACAGATGTTCAATGGCATTTGAAACTCCAAACATGGAGCTTTTCTTTCTTCAATTTATTAAAGTGCAATTCTACCTTATCGGGATATTTCAGTTTTATGTGTTTATGTTCACATTTATTCATGGACTGGAAGTCTTGTATTGCAACCCACATTTCCCATGCTGTCCAGCTGCCACAGCCGTTACCTAGATGAATGGTGTGCTGCCACTGCTCTGATGGATTGGGCATATTGTAGAACAAACCATCAAGGAATCCAGCTGTAAGAGAATATCTTTATTATAGATTAGAGATGCCCGCCTTCCAGGTTTTGCAGTTCACCTGCATCCAATTAAAAACAAGTACCGTATATACTCGAGTATAGGCCGACCGGAATGTAAGCCGAGACACCTAATTTTACCACAAAAAAACTGGGAAAACGGTATTGACTCGAGTATAAGAATAGGGTGGGAAATGCAGTAGCTACTGGGTAAACAATGCCCATTTGCAGCCTCACTGTTGAGTTTCATCCTGATATAGCGCGTTCATTTAGCCCGCAGGGTCCCGACGCGCTTTCAAACACATACACATACTAGGGCCAATTTATAGATGGGATCTGATTAACCTACCAGCATGTCTTTGGCATGTGGGAGGAAACCAGAGTATGCGGAGGAAATCCACGCAAGCACAGGGAGAACATGCAAACTCCAGGCAGATGGTCTCGTGGACGGTATTTCAACCAGCAACCCCATTGCTGCTAGGTGAGAGTGCTACCCACTACACCACTGTGTGTGCCCATCTGCAGCCTCACTGTGCTTATCTGCAGCTGTACTTTTTGATAACTAAAACAGCTGGTGTCTTCTGCTGTGTCATGCAATCTGTTCGGCAACTGTCCATTGTAACACAGCCCCGCTTCGTCCGTGATAAACGGAACACTGATAGTTTCCCAGCATTGGCGGAGGCAAATCCATTTGTTATAATGGACGGCCGCCAAACAGACTGCATGACATAGTGGGACACACCCACTGTTTTAGTAATCAAAGGTACAGCTTCAGATGGGCACCCTCACTCGAGACCCTCACTCGAGTATAAGGCGAAGGGGGAGGGGGGGGGGGGGGGGTTCAGCCTAAAAAATGTGCTGAAAAACTCGGCTTATACTCTAGTATAAATGGTATTTGGTTTTGGGTTGAGGTGCACCAAATGAAATTTTGGTGTCAAAACCGAAAATTCAGGATACACTTCGCCAAAAACAGAAAATGACAGTTTTTAAAATAATATATATAATGGAACAGTATTATATTTGACATTTAATATGAGTTTAAATGAATATGAATTTATTATCGGCACCTTTAGCTCAAGAAAAGTGCATCCCTTTAAATTTTATGTATGTCTTCACACTGGTCTGTTGCCCTTCTCTTCTGGTGTTAAAAAATCTTGTGGAATTGGGCCCTGCTCTCATTTTACTGGCTTTGATTGACAGCAGCGGGAGCCAACAGCTCCCGGTGCACCAGCAATGTCAGCGAGACCCGGAAGTACGAGAAGAGCTGCAGACGTGCTCCGCGCTGGATCCAATGAGAGCTCAGGTAAGTAAAAGGGGTGGGGCGAGGAGCCAAAAACCACGCCTAATTATTTTTAACTTAATGCAAAGAATGCATTAAAGCGGTGTTGTACCCACATTTTTTACTTAATCTTATCCCATGCAGGTAATGTCACACATGCTCAAATGCCACACTAAAAAAATTATATCGCCGTAATTACCTTTTATATCAAAATTTTTAGATGCACTTCCTGTCTCTCCTTCTGTGGGAGTAGGCGTGTTCATTGCCTTTCTCCGGGCTCGCACTGTCTCCTGGGAGCTTAGAGTCAGGCTTCTCAAGTTACAGTGCGGAACGGCGTCATGCTAAAGTCACGTGATGAGGGCGCATCGAAATCGCCATTTTCCTTTCTTATCTTCTTTGTATATGTTTGGTTGCCATCACAACAGGGGCGGGAAGTTTCGACGCCGCCGCTCGTTGTGATGGCAACCCGGAATTTGACGGCGCTGCTCGCTGTTACCTGAGCATACGCGGGAACGAGTGGTGAATGCTGGGAGCACAGCATTCACTGCATCCCTGAAGTAATTGCTTGTGGGTTTCAAATGCCCACAAGCAAAATGGAAACGCCCGAGACAAATTTTTATAAGTTATTGTAAATTACTAAATCGGCGATCCGGGGGTTGAAGAAGAAGCAGCAGCAGGTGAGTGCTACAGTTAGTGTTTTGGCAGAAAACAATGACAAGAAAAAAAAATAAAAAGATAGGTCCGCGGAATCCCGCTTTAAGGTAAAAAGTGTTTAGGCTTTAGAACTTCTTTAAAGTATCAGGTAGTGTCCTGCTTGCTGACAGCCTAAGGAAGGAACAATAATCAGGTTAGAAAATCTGCCCTGATGGTAATTGTTCTTCTCTGGGTCATCCAGTTCCTCTCCCCTCCATTTTGCTTTGACATAACTTATCGAGTCAACAGAGCAGACCTCGTAAGTTGGAATTCCTTGTTCAGTGTTCTGAAGATTGACTGCTCTATGGTTGTGTTCCTGATTGGCCTGCGCTTTGTTCAGAGAATTAGCAAAAATGTTCAGTTGGGGTTTATCTACTTTTTACATTCTTGTCCACCTACAGTCAATACCAGTAATACCAGTCCAGCTGTTTGGGAAACACTGCAATGTGCTTGTAGTAATCACAAATAAGGTGCACATTTTTATTTTGACTGTTTAGTGCCTGTCAATAGATGTGATATTAGAGTGAAATATACTCGTAAACTGGAATGACAGATGCTGACAGTGTTTATATCTCTTCACAGGACCCAAACCCAAAGACTGCAACATTCGCTAAAGTCGTGCCGAATCCCAACAATGGCTCTGCGGAGCTAGTGCCGTTACTCAGAGAGAAGGTGAGGCCACAGTAATTACCTTTGTGTTGTAGTAGATATATTTATGGTAAACATGAGCTCTTATCTCTGGTATACTGCCTGATTAGTATAAATAATGTACATGAAATCACATACTCCTTGATACCCGCAATGTGTCAGCTGAAACCAGTCCTACCCAAAGAAAGTTTCATGCCAGTGTTTTCACAACATACAGAGTAGCTTATCTGTGTAACCAATCTTTAAAGCCTGACCGTGACCTTATAAACTTTAACATCGTTCAGGTTGTCATGTCTTGAAACCTGCAATTTATGAAATGAATAAACCTGGAGGCAGAGCAGGCCCTTCATAGTGAGTAGATTTAATAGCTCAGACACAGAGGTATTATCACTTGGATGTGTACGTGATAAAGCCGACATCTGCCAGCAATAAAAACATCAGATTTGGATAGAGAACATTTTTAAAGAGTTTTATGAAGTGCATTGGCTTATATACTTTTACAGTCGGGGGGAAAGATCACTCTCCGTGTTATCCGGCAGCTTGATTAATTGATCCAGACAGACCAAAAGGGTGCCTTTTAAAGGATAAGTTCACCTTTTGGAACATATTGCCTGTTTTTTATTTATTAAATTTTTTTTGGGTGAAGCATGTTCCAGCAGCTGATGCCCCTACCCCCCCAGTGACAGCGAGCGGGCATCTTCTTCAGACGCCTGCTATCAATATTTGAAAATAACATGGCCATATGATCCTCCGACTGGCCACGTCATTCATTTACAATGCTCTGTGAATGGGAACTACAAGTCCTGACAGCCTTTGCGGCTGTAGTTTTGTAGTTTTATTGAATTGCCATGGCGCATGCGCTCTGGTAGGTCATTCTCTCTTCCTGTCAGTGTGTATCTGCCTGCCCGTACGAGGTTCAAGTAAACGGATACGGACAACCATGCAGGATCTGATGAATGCTTTACAGCCTCCAAGTAATAAATATAATAAATGCACATTTTTTTTTTTTTACCTGCAAAAAAGATGTGTACTTTTAAAAAGGTGAACTTATCCTTTAAATCATTTCACTCTAACGCATTTTTTTTTCTATTTAGTGCATTTAAAATCTTTTTTAACCAATGAGATAATACTTGTTTTGCTTGCTGTTGAAGGATTTCTTTCTCTGGACATCTTTTCCACAGGATATTTCTGTCTGAGGTTGCTCCGATGCCTAACAAGGTCTCCCTGGAGCCACCCCTACGTGCACGATCCTCAACTTAAAGGGGTTGTAAACCCTCGTGTTTTTTCACCTTAATGCATCCTATGCATTAAGGTGAAAAAACACCTGGCAGTGCCCCCCCCCCCCCCCCCCCCCCCCTTTTACTTACCTGAGTCCCGTATTTCTGTCGGCTGAGGTGCGCTCTCCCTCTCCCCACGGGGTCCCAGCTCTTGATTGGATAGATTGATAGCAGCACAGCCATTGGCTCCCGCTGCTGTCAATCAAATCCAATGACGTTGGGCTGAGTCCCACATTCATGTCTATGGATGCAAACGCTGGACTCGGGAGCGTGCCCGCCAGGTGGCAGGGGCTTTTGTATGGTGGCTGTGAGGTGCAGGAATTAATCTGCTTCATGGTTTGTAACGGCTGATTTGTTCAATGCCGTTTTTTGAGTACTGGAGCGGTCTTGATTTTTGATTGACAACCCATAAATTATTGTTATAGAATAATGCCTCAGATTTTTTATTTAAAGCATGTTTTTTTTTTTCCACTTTTTCTATTTTCTTTCCCCAGAGTGAAGATGGGAAGGAGACCCTGTCATTCGAGTTCCAAAAAATCAAATATTCCTATGATGCTGAAGAGAAGAAAGTTTTTTTTCCTGTTGTGTTTCCTCTGGAACGTCCCCTGTCCTATTACCAGAGTTCTAAAGGATACCTAGAAGAAGCTGATATCAAAGCTGCTGAGAAGAAATATGGAATCAACAAGTAAGAGCTTGTGTATTTGTTACTTGGGCATTGTGCTTAATTGGTTATAGAAGCCAGGAAAACAGTTTCTGTGTTTTTCCTTCCTGTCTGCATTCCGTGAAGTTGGCCTGAAATATGTTAATCTATGGAGCTGCATTTTAATACAGAGCGTGCCCACATCCACAATTCATTATATGTTCCTTTTGTGTTTACAAAGTGCAAGTTCAAATGGACTCCCACAAATGCCCTAACGTCCTCTCCATTAATATTGGATAAGCATTATAAGTATTACATCCGCACCTTTTGAGAAAAGCATACGCCCATTATAATAACCAGCCCCGAGCATCGTGTTGATTGTGTTCAATTTATAACCATACATCCGCCCCTTTGAGAAAAGCATCCGCCCCTTGCTGTATTAAATGAATAACTAGCCCCGAGCATCAGGAGCGAGCGGCGTGTTGATTGCGCATGCGCTGTCTACAGCTGATTTTTCTTTTTTAAATTGCCATTTTAAAGAATCATGAGAGAATCGTGATCTTTAGTCTAGGCAAAAGAATTGCGATTCTCATTTTTCCCAGAATCGTGCAGCTCTAGGGTACAGAAGTTCAGGATGGAGTCCGTCTGCATGGCGGTGGCACCCCTTCATCATGGTGACTCTGGCTTCTATCAGCATCACCAATGCTTACTCATTACACTATGTGCCCGACTCCAGCCCTTCCTCCATTTTGCTGTGGCTGCTGAGCATTGTCTGCATGTGGTTTTGCCCTTTGGTCTTGCCACCACACCTTGGGTGTTCACAAGGTGTTGGCCCCTGATCTGGCGTGGTTACGTCAGTGGAGGTTTGCAGTCCTGGACGATCTTCTTCTGCGAGTCCTAGACTACTCCGAGGGGCAATGAAGCTCCTTTACTGACCTTGACAGATTTCAGTTGGCTTCTATACTATCTGAAGTCTGCTTTGGCCCTTTCCAAAACATTGGATTATCTAAAACCTGATCCGGGCTTCAGCTCTGACCAGAGTGTTTCTTCCTCTAGACAAACTCCAGAAGTTGCATGCTGCTTTGTCCGGCAGGTGGGCCTCCCTGCGGATCTGCATGTGGGTGTTGGGTCTGATGATATCTACCTTTTTGAGGCGATTCCATTTGCACAGTTCCATACAAGCTCCCTTCAGGGAGATCCTGGCATAATGGGACAAGTGGCTGAGGTCTCTGGACAATCGGATTTGGCTGAGTCTGGTGGCTTTGCTCTCCGCTTCTTCGGTGGGGTACATCCTTTATCCCCTTGTATTGAACAGGGTGACCGCCACTGCCAGTCTGTCTGGGTGGGGAGATGTCCTGGGACTGAGCTCTGCTTAGGGTCCTTGGACGCTGGTGGAATCCAGACTACCGAGCAATATCCTGGAACTTCGAGCGATCAGACTATGTCTGGATCATAGACGGATCGACTTTGGGGGCTCCCGATACGGATCCAGTGAGACAATGCAACGGCGGTGGCTTATGTCAATCACCAGGGCAGGCCAAATAAAGTGTTGGCAGCCCTGGCAGTTGTCAGTATCCTCCTGTGGGCAGAACGCCCTCTCTGACGTACGCCTTCTAGGAGTGGAATACTGACAGTCGGATGCCTGTCAGCTAGGGTTGGACCACAGGGTGGGCCATTTACCGAGCAATGTTTCATCGGATGTCTCCGATGGGGCACTCCTGAGGTAGATCTGTTTACGTCCTGGCTAAACAGGACGGTACCAAGGTTTCTGGCAAGGTCACGGGATCCTCTGGTGGGCACCTTAATCGCTCTGGTGGCCCATGGGACCGGCAACGCTTGCTCTACGCTTTTCTTCCTCTCCAGCTTCTGCTGTTTATTTTTGCGCAGGCTCACGGAAGCAGGGATTCCGGCCATTCCATTGGCTCTGTATGGGTCCCGTCAGTCTGGGTACGCCGACCGGGTGTGCCTGGTCACGACCTTCCTTGCCGTCTGCCTCTCAGGGAGGCTCTACTTTCCCATGGGCCGTTCTTCCATCCTGCTTTAGAGTCACTGGGCATTCATTGTTGTCCTTTCTCGGTGGCTCAGATTCCGACCTCCCTTCATGGGGGGGGGGGGGGGTTCAGCAGGAATGGGCCTTGAGTACCATCAAGGCCCAGGTTTCAGCCTGGGTGGTCTTCTTCAGCATTCCCTGGTGCATACTTTTTTTTTTTTTTTTTTTTTTTTTTTTTAATAAAATACTTCTGACACTGTTTGTTACTAAACTGAAGACCTATAGCAGAGGAACGGGTACCTGGTTTTGATGGGTACCTGTCCCCACTTGGGGGAGACCTGGTTGCGTTGAGGTCCCCTGGAAGTTTGGCCCCCCCTATTCCTTCCCCCCATTTAAGTGCAGCGCAGTAGTGAACCGCCAGTGAAGCCGCAAGGTTTCCCTTGAAGTGGCGGCAGCAGCACCCGAGAGCTGATGGAAACATTGGCTGGGGTGTGGACATCGCTGGATTCCAGGACAGGTAAGTGTCCTAATATAAAAAGTCGGCAGCTGCTGACTTCATTTTTTTTTTTGTGGGGGGGCTGGATCTCCTCTTTAATCGTTCTTCCACTGTTCCATTGTGAGAAGTTAGGACTGTAGATCACTGAAAATTTTTAATGGAGTGTGTAGTTAAACAACTTTCTACCACTTAAAACACACACACACACGGTTTTGTCTTTACGTATGTTTCTAGCTCAATACAAAAGTAAAATTTTCTCAGTTAATCAAATATTGTGCTACCACCCTGAAATTTATTTGTTTCTGTCTTTAGAGCAGAGATGGTGGTTCCTGATTTTCTACATCTGTTTAAAGAGAGAGCCATTGCACCGTTCTTTGTGTTTCAGGTAAGAGTCTTTATAATAATAATCCATCATATCTGACAATTATTTGCAGGGTAATTGGACCTGTCATTTTAGAGGCATATATAGGAAACAGTTGGAGCTAAAAAAGGTTTTGAAGACCGTTTCGATATTGCATTAGAATGTTGGGCTCAACCTGACAAAGCTGTTGGGTAATTTGTTAAATACTTAAGGACCGAGCCTCTTTTTGAGATCTGTTGTTTACAAGTTAAAATAATTTTTTTTTGCTAGAAAATTACTTAAAACCCCTAAACATTATTTATTTATTTATTTATTTTATTTATTTATTTATTTATTTATATATATATATTTTTTTTTTTTCAGATCCCCTAGAGAATAAAATTGTCACACCATATTTGCGCAGCGGTCTTACAAACTCTTTACAATTAATTACAATTATTTTGCTAAAAAATTGACTACAAAAATAAAACATTAACCACTTCAGCCCCGGACCAATTTGCAGCCGAAGGACCAGGCCCCTTTTTGCGATTCGGCACTGCGTCGCTTTAACTGACAATTGCGCGGTCGTGCGACATGGCTCCCAAACAAATTAGCGATTTATTGATTTGTTTGCGCAAAAGTTATAGCGTTTACAAAATAGGGGATAGTTTTATAGCATTTTTATTAAAAAATTTTTTTTTTTTACTAGTAATGGTGGCGATCAGCGATTTTTATTGTGTCTGCGACATTATGGCGGACACATCGGACATTTTTGACACATTTTTGAGACCATTGTCATTTATACAGAAATTCCTATGTAAATGACACTGGCAGTGAAGGAGTTAACCACTAGGGGGCAGGGAGGAGTTAGTGTGACGTGTTGTTTTTTACAGTAGGGGGCGTGGCTGACGTCTGATGTCACGGATCGTCTGTTCCCCATGACAAGGATCAGTGACAGGCAGCGTAGGAAGCGCGGGGAGAGGTTTGTTTACACAGACCTCTCCCCGTTCTTCAGCTCTGTGACCCGATCGCGGGACACCAGCGGCGATCGGGTCCGCTGGTCCCGACTGGGTCGTGAGCGCGCCGCCGGCGCCCCCACGGCTAGGCAATTAAAGGGGACGTGTATATATACGTGCTTTTGCCTAGCCGTGCCATTCTGTAGACGTATATCTACAGGAGGTGGTCGGGAAGCGGTTAAAGTTAGCCCGATTTTTTTTTTTTTTTTTTTTTTTTTTATATTGTGAAAGATAATGTTACGCCCACTAAATTGATACCTAACATGTCACACTTCAAAATTGTGCCCGCTCGTGGAATGGCGACTAACTTTGACCCTTAAAAATCTCCATAGGCGACATTTAAAAAAATCTTTTGCTAGAATTATTGCTCTCGCTCCAACGATCGCAGCAATACCTCACGTGAGGTTTGATATTCATATGCGTACGCGACTTACATATGTGTTCCCTTCTGCACGCAAGCTCGGCAGGACAGAGCGCTTAAAATTTTTATTTTTTTCCCTTTTTTTATTTTTACGCTGTCCATTAAAAAAAAATTTTTGGGGTCACTTTTATTCCTATTAAAAGGAATGTAAACATCCCTTGTAAGGCCCCTTTCACACGGGACGGATCCGTATTGATCTGCCCCGCGAAGATCCGCTGCTCAGCGGGGATCGCTCCGCTGATCCCTGCTGAGCCGGGGGATGACAGGGCGCGCAGGGACCGCCCTGTCAGATCTCTGCTCTCCCCTATGGGGGATCAGATGAACACGGACCGTCTGTCCGTGTTCATCCGATCCGCTGTGCAGACGGATGGAAAAATAGGGTTTTCCTCCGTCTGCAGAATCGGACCATAGCGGAGGCGGACGATATCGGGTGTTAGCGGATGCTCATCCGCTGACACTCACTATTCCATGTATGTCCGTTTTTCATCCGAAAACGGATGGATGAAAAACGGACATACGGTCCGCACGTGTGAAAGGGGCCAAATAGAAAAAAAGCATAACAGGGGGTCAAAAAGACCTCAGATATCACATTTGCACTTAAATGCAACAAAAAAAAAGAAATGTGTTTGTTTTTTATTGGGGGGAAAAAAAAAAATTCCCCTTTTAAGACCATTAGGCGGAACTGACGTTTGACATTGCTTTGGTCATCCAATGGTGTGAAGCCGAGTGGGGGCCATCTTTCCCTCACTCTGCATCCATCCTCAGAGGGGAGAGGACCCGATCGTCTCCGCTGCTAATGACTGCTCCGTTAAGCGGAGACCACCAGGGAGGGGGGGGCACCTCTCCCGCCGATAAAATGGATCTTGTGGCGAATCCGCCACAGAGACCACTTATCTGAAAGCGGACCGCCCGCTGTTTAAAACGATACCGGGGTTATGGCAGCTACCTGCTGCCATAACAATGGTATTCCACGTTAAACAGCTGCCTTATAATGACGGCGGGTGGTCCACAAGTAGTTGAACTTTAGTTTTAGGGCCTGTTCACACCAGAATGTGTTTTATAAAACCCTTTTTTTTTTATTTATTTTTTTTTTTTTTTTTTAAGTAAAATTCAGTCCTTGAAGCAGCAAACACACATGATTTCCAAATCTAAATTTCCATAGAAATATAAAACCTGCGCCTGCATAAAGTTAATCATTTATCTAGCCTTATATTAGAAATGTGCGTTTGAAACAGGGAAAAACAAAGGTATTCTAAACTGTGAATAAGTGACACGTTAAAAACCTTTTTACAGCTCACTAAACGAAGTGGAATACATAATAGGCAGTTATTTTTTACTACAGTTGGGTCCCATTTTAGGTTAAATGCTACAGAAATTGGGGTTGCACACTTTCCATTTTTTTAAGCCCGAGTACTAGTGCCGATACAGATTACTGATGCTTTTCTTTAATGTCATGTGACCGTTTTTAAAACACAATAGACTAATGATATCTTCTTAGGCGGCACTGATGGGATGGGACTGATGAGGAGGCACAAATATGCAGCACTGATGGCTGGCGCTAATGGGGTGGCACTGATCAGGAGGCACTGATGGGCACTAATATGCAACACTGATGGGCACTGATAGGTGACACTGAGGCGGCACTGGGGTGGCGCTGATGAGAAGGCACTTATATGCGGCACTGATAGGTGACCCTGAGGAGGCACTAATATGCAGCACTATTAGGTGGCACCGACTGATGGGCAGGCACTGATGAGGTACTGATAGGTGACACTGATGAGGCGATACTGATGGGGTGGCATTGAGCAGAAAGCACAAATATGCAGCACTGATGGCCATTGATAGGTTGCACCGACTGATGGGCAGGCACTAATATGCAGCACTGATGGGGTGGCACTGAGGAGGCACAAATATGCAGTACTGATAGGTGATACCGACTGATAGACAGGCACTGATGGGCACAGATTGGCCTCGCTGCAACTTATAAAATATTAATAAATATTTTAATATATTTTTTGTTTTCCAAAGACAAATAGTACCGTCCGAATTGGTGACCCATCGGATTCGGTAATGGAAGTGACATTCCGTCAAAACGCTGTGACGCCCATCTTGGTGCACTCGGCACCAAGTAAGCCTGCAGTCATAAAGCACCATCTTGTTACATTGGAGAAGCGACAATATGGGCTGGGTGTAACAAGATGTCCGCTGCTGCCTTCTGACTGCAGGCTTACTGAGGCCCGAGTGCAGGGTGTACCAAGATGGGCGTTGCGGTGTTCTGATGGAAAGTCACTTTCTTTACCGAATCTGACGGGTCGCTGATTCTGACTGAACTATTTGTCTTGGGAAAACAGTGGCTGTGCCCGGCCAGCTTACCTGCCAGCGTGTTGTTAAACGTTGAGGGCGCGCTGACTGTCTTCTCTCTGCCCACTGACTTTCGGGAGGTATCAGATTAAGCATCAAAGCATTTGCACGAGTACAAGTGCTTGGTATCGGCACGGATACTATGCATCGGTGGGATAACAGAAATGTTAACCAGTAAATTAATACCTACTGGGCTCATCGCTGATTGGTCTGTAAACCATACTTTACATCCAAGTCTCGCTCTCCTGGATACACTTGTGCATTACAGTGCTATGGACTCGGCACTATGTCCTGTGGCTAGGAATGAAGTGGGATGGTAGGAGAAGGCTTCATAGAAGTCTATGGAGATGTAATGCTAAGGCACAGATAGGATGTAAACAGTTGCCAGTCACCGGAGAACAGTATAATTGGATCTAGAGAATTAGGCCTCTGTGGAGGGGAAGGATGGGTTAGTTAAGTCAGGGAAAAAGGAGCTAAAAGGATAAGTGTATTTTGTCCTAAAGTTCACGTATTCTTTAATAATCAGGTAATTTCTGCTACAATATAGAAAATGTGGAAGAAGTTTGTTGCAGGAGTGGAGGTTTAGGAAAAAAATTGCCTGTCTTTGTTCCTGAATGTTGACATTTGAGTGTTCATTGTCTGTATTTTTTGGCAGGTATTTTGCGTTGGCCTCTGGTGCCTAGATGAATATTGGTACTACAGTGTCTTCACCCTCTTTATGTTGGTGGCATTTGAGGCCTCTCTGGTCCAGCAACAGATGAGGAACCTGTCTGAGATCAGGAAGATGGGGAACAAGCCTTATATGATTCAGGTGAGGAGAAAAATGTCTTGCTCTTTATAATTATCTTCATTGTATTGCCATTTACTTGCTATTTAGATGTCAACTTACACATATGGTCCCTTAGCTTTGAATTGGCATGTAAAGCCAGCCCTACATTCTACTTTACTCTCACCTCTCCAAAATACCCAGTGTCATCCGGTGTTGAAGCTCAGAGGTTAAGTCAGCCTCTCCATCTTGTTATATTGCTTGGGCCTCCCAATTGGCTGCTGGATTGGATATCTGCTTCATGGGAGGTGGTCACATGTTCCTCCTTAGAAGAGCCAGGTATTTTTTGGTGGTGACAAAGGAGAGGCAGGGGGGGCATTGGGGAGGCAAGTATGATGTTGTCAGAGGTGGGATTTACATACACGGTCTTTGTCGTGAATAAAAAAGGTTTTCCCATAAAGGGCAAATGAAAGGGTTTATTTGGCTACAAGTCCCTCCTTTCCCAGCAGCATACATCATCCCTTCCACGCTCCTTTAACCACCTGGATGCTGGTATCGGGGTAAGAAAGCCCTCTGTAAGCTCAGAATATTCCTTCCCCTACGCTATGTGACACTGACCAATCGGGGAAGCAGCTAGTGCTGTCGCATGGGAAGAAAGCAGGAGAGTCACCTGCTCACCCATGCCTGTTAAATTCACATATGCCCCAGTAGGCAGGATTAAGAAATGTTTTATCGTAATGCAGCGCAGACACTTCATTATGTTACAATATTTTGTCTGTTTATGCAAAATAACAATGCTGCGCTGTATGCATGTGACAAGTTTTTCTTTTAGACTACCTTATAATGTGTTTTAAACTACAGTATATGTAAAGCCAATACATTTTTTATTTTAAACGTAGTTTAAAACTCCTGTCAGTATTTGTGTCTACAGGACAGGAAGTGAAGGTAAATCTATTGAATAAACCTTAGTTGTCAAAGAAACAAGTGTCTCCATTGGAAGCGTACAACTCTATTCCTGGTTTGGTGACAACTCCACGTAGGATTTTCCCTACCTTTCAGTCCTTGTGACAGTGGTCTTCAGAACAGATGGACTAAATCTCCCTAACGGGGACACTGCGTAGAAACCTGACAAGAGTCGCCACTTTATCCAAATTCTAAAGCCCAATTCCGGGCAAAAAAAGTTTGCCCTTGCAGTGGGAGCTGTGCCTGCACTGCAAGGGTTAAGTGATTATTTTGTCCAGGGAAGAGGAGAAAGCCCTATACTCAGCTGATCCTCTGCTCCACTGGAAAACTGCTCGCCCACGATCCACCGTTGGTTGGACTGTTCCTGGCATCCTCACATCCATAGCAGGTCTATGGCGCTTGCTCTGGACTTGATGACGTTGGGAACAGTCCACGGCACTAGGCTGCAGGGGACCAGGGTTGTGCTTGTGTGGGGAGGATCTGCTAAGTATATCTCTTCCCCTAAACAAAAATGAGCAATTAACCCTTCCAGTGTGATTACAGCCCCACTGCAAGGGCAACATTTTTTGGGCTTTAAGGGGAAAAAAAAAGTTCTGGCTTTAGTTACACTTTTGAGTTAAAGGAAGATTCCACCCATCGTTTAATGCTATGACACAACTGTGTGTTTAACCACTTCAGCCCCGGACCAATTGGCAACCAAAGGACCAGGCCCCTTTTTGCGATTCGGCACTGCGTCGCTTTGACAATTGCGCGGTCGTGCGACGTGGCTCCCAAACAAAATTGGCGTCCTTTTTTTCCCACAAATAGAGCTTTCTTTTGGTGGTATTTGATCACCCCTGCGGTTTTTATTTTTTGCGCTATAAACAAAAATAGAGCGACAATTTTGAAAACAATGCAATATTTTTTGCTTTTTTCTATAATAAATATCCCCAAAAAATATATAAAAAAACATTTTTTTTCCTCAGTTTAGGCCGATACGTATTCTTCTACATATTTTTGGTAAAAAAAAAATCGCAATTAGCGATTATTGATTGGTTTGCGCAAAAGTTATAGCGTTTACAAAATAGGGGATAGTTTTATAGCATTTTTATTAATATTTTTTTTTTTTTTTACTAGTAATGGCGGTGATCAGCGATTTTTATTGTGACTGCGACATTATGGCGGACACATCTGACATTTTTGACACATTTTTGGGACCATTGTCATTTATACAGAAATCAGTGCTATTTAAATGCATTGATTCCTGTATAAATGACAGTTGTAGTGAAGGGGTTAACCACTAGGAGGAGGGGTTATGGGCTGTGACGTGTGTGTGTGTGTGTGTGTGTGTGTGTTTTTTTTACATTAGGGGGCGGGGCTGACGTCTGACATCATTGATCGGCTTTCCCGATGACCGGGAACAGCCGATCAATGACAGGCAGTGTAGGAAGCATGGGGAGAGGTTTGTTTACACAAACCTCTCCCCGTTCTTCAGCTCTGTGACCCGATCGCGGGACACCAGCGGCGATCGGGTCCGCTGGTCCCGCAGCCGGGGTCACGGAGCTCCCGACCGGGTTGCGAGCGCGCTGCTGGCAGACAATTGCAAAATCACGTTTATATACGGGATTTTGCCTGCCCGTGCCATTCTGCACACGTATATGTACATGGGGCGGTCGGGAAGTCGGGAGATTTATAGTGACAGCATACTTTCATTTTGTACCATGAGCATTGTAATTGCAAAACAAGCAATTAACAATCCTATAGAACAGTGATGGCGAACCTTGGCACCCCAGATGTTTTGGAACTACACTACCCATGATGCTCATGCACTCTGCAGTGTAGGTGAGCATCATGGGAAATGTAGTTCCAAAACATCTGGGGTGCCGAGGTTCGCCATCACTGCTATAGAAGCTTACTTGGAAAATCTTCTTTCATGTGAGCGATGCATGTCTGCTTTCCATCTTTCCACAACTTTCTGAATTCCCTCGATGCTTTGACCATAGATACATTTTTAGCTTCCATACCTTCAGCCAGGAACCTAGACAATACAATTTTTAGCTTTTTAAGTCCTTCTAGGGAGACAGTGTACCCAGCAGTCTGCATCCTTTATTTGAAGCAGTTCCCCAGTGCTAATAGGAGCACAAAAAAATGCTTCTCTATTTGCCTGGAGGTATTATCCAAATCCTTTTATGATAGAATACCCATGCTTTCATATTCTGGAGCCCATACCAGCTGATAAGAACCAGGTCTTATGTTCTCCTGTTTTCCTGCTGAAAGTGCCACATTTTCCTCTAGCAAGTTCTGGTCTTCTTTCCTTTAGGCTCTCACCTCTCTGCCTTAAGACCACCACCTCCGTCCAGCGTGTATGTTGGTTTTATTCTAGAACTCTCATATGTTCCTATTGCCTGAACCTCCTTTCACTCTCTCTCATCCTACATGTGTCCTGTCACTTTAAATCTGGAGTCAACACTGGGTCTTCATTCCAGCAAGGAAGTGCTGGAAGTTGGGATTTGCTAGATTTTAGCATTAATGCGCACAGATGTGTGTCGGCGGAAGGACTTGCATTGATTAAACATTTTTAGCTTTTGTCCATTTTTAGTTGTTTTGCAATTTTATCATTTACCATTAAAGAGTTTGGTGTTTTCACAATTTATTATGTGAGTAAATTCTGCTTCACGTTCAACATGTTTATCTGTTTCTAAGGTGTACAGAAATCGGAAATGGAGGCCAGTCTCCAGCGATGAAATCATTCCAGGTGACATTGTGTCTATAGGTAAGCTTTTATATACATAAATAACCCCTTTCTGTTTGCAGTCTGTATATCAAAGTGGAACTTTATCTTAAAATTAATTTGCTTGTAGGGGAAAACATTTTATTACAGAAGATACAGAATGTGTCTCTTCTCCAATGAAAGCTTTTTTTTTTTTTTTTTAGCTCTTCTCCAATAAAAACTTATTTTAGCATGTACACTGAGTTGTGCATGAGCAGCCCGGTGTACATTTTCAGCATGCCTTGGTGATGGGATGTATCAACTCCCACATGCATGCATGAGTTGCATGATCCTAGGCGGCAAATAAAGATGGCTCTAGATGGTGATTCTAGAAGAGCAGGTGAAGATGTCAGCAACAGTGAGGGAATATAGTGGTCTGTAGTTCCATTGAACATTCCCCATGCTGAAGCATCTTTTAAAGAGCCGCGTATTGCTGGTGACTTTCAATCTTAGATTAAAAAAATTAAATTCAGCTGCGCAGAAAACGCACACATCATGGCTTAACAAATCAAAACAAAGCCAATTGAAGAGTTATAAAAAAATCAATATAATGCGTGTAATGTATGTAAAAATTGCCCAAAAGCTGATCCAAAATTATCCATGGGAAAACGCTGAATATATCCACAGTCCACCACAACAAGTGGCAATCGGCCTGTACCACACAGGAGCCCAGATATAGATGGTGACCTGCTTCTCTTCCTGAGGTGCTGAACAGTTATTTGTTCTTTGTCGACTATAGCTCCAATTATCTTCTGTTTCTTTCGCTTCTCACGTCTACTTAAGCGTCGAAGTTGTCAGAGATTTTTTTTTTGCAAGTCCCAAACTATCCAATCGGGCAGACCTTTTACACTGCTTAGTTAGATTGTGTGTGTGTGTGATGAGTGATCCTGATAAGGGAAATTCGATTTTCCGGACTCCCAGAAACACTGAGGTTGAATGAATGAATGACTTGTATAGCGCAACCTATGCGAACTGAATCGCCTCAGGGCGCTTTTTGCCACTGGTGTCCATCTGTGGTATAGTGCGGTCCTTGCCCGGTGGGGTCCTGACATGCTTACAAACACATACACATATTTGGCCAATTTTATCGTTGTTACTAAGCAATGCAGAGTGCATGTGCATCACTGCCCTTAGTAAAAATGGCACCTCTCCCCTCCATATAAAGTTTGTGATCCCCAATTCTATCTTTGGTCGGTTGATTTTTTTTATTTTTTTTTTTTTTATAGCTGTGATGGACTGTGGATGGATTCAGTGTTTTCCCATGGATACCTCTTTATATATGTGTGTACATATAATATTATATTATGTATGTATGTGTGTGTCTGTAACAGGCTTTGTTTTTAGTCATTATCCCTTGATTTGTGTGTATTTTGTGCTGTTATATTTAAATTTTTCCATCTCGTATATCTACACCAGGCCCCCCAATTAGATTGGTCCTTGATCATGCGATCAGTTTATCGCCTATGACTTGATAATCACATGCAGGATGGAGGCTTTATTCACAAAATAGGACTTCAGACTGTTCATCTGTTTAATTGCATGTAAATTACAGTATTAGTAGTGTGTATAAAGTGTGTGCGTGATTATTTATTTTATATATATATATATATATATATATATATATATATATATATATATATATATATATATATATATATATATATATATATATATATATATATATATATATAGTATCATTATTTTTTTAGGACGGTTGACAGCACTTTTTTTATAAAAAAAGATTTTTATTTTTACGTGCAGTACGTTGTGTTAAGGTAACCCATTCATTTTTAATGTGCTGTCATAGGCACTAAAAAGGTTCTTGTATGGTTTTCTGTTACACTGTGCAGAGAACCTTGTGTTGCTCGGCAATGCACATGTATTGGAAAGGTGTACTGGGGTGCAGTTCACAATGAATAGCACTGCATCACACCAATAGTAGTAATGTGCTTTACCACAGCGCAGTGGTGTGAACCCTGCATAATTTAGCCTAGGCATTAGTGACTTTTGGTCACAAAGGGGGTTGCTTGCAGAACACAACAAGGCTACTAATTATGAACTTGTATAAATGTTTGATTTAGATGTTGGTCAATAAATGTGTGCATTTTTTTTTTCAGGAAGGTCAGCCAATGAGAATTTGGTTCCTTGTGATGTTCTGCTGCTCCGAGGACGATGTATTGTGGATGAAGCAATGCTGACTGGAGAGTCTGTCCCTCAAATGAAGGCAAGAGTTCTATTAATTCCTTGATGCTGAACGCTAAAATCTTTTTTTTTTTTTTTTTTTTTTTTTTTTTTTTTAAGTAGAGTTTCGAACTGAGATGTAAATGGGGTGCTTTTCTGTTATTGCTACATCTCCTCTCAACCAACCAATGACCACCCCCCAAAATGTTTAAATCAAGTTTATTTCACTTTTTAGATGCCTAAGGAGTATGTAACAATTTGGGATTTTATTTCTATAATGGCAAAACCTCTTTCAGGTTTTTATTACGGCCTTTGACTCCATTGGGGAGTTCTTCCCACTATTGTTTCGTTCACACCCAGTGATGCCAAGATAAAAAATTTGGAGAATGAAGTTACTGGGACTGGAAGCCACACACAGTAAAAACCCTACCAAAGTGATAACTTTATCTGCTCCAGAATTAATTCTTGTAGTGGTCTTAACCCTTTGGAGGGATTTCCCATCACTTTCTGGTCCTCTTGACCCTGTGAGAGGAAATTTTCCCAACAGGGCCACAACAATGAAAGAACCTGCCAAGAAGCTCTTGACTTTCCCCACTTTATCCAAAGCAAAAATAATCCTTTTGCTTGGATTAAGGCTTTGTAGAAGTAAAATCTACTAACATATGCATGTAATAAAAATGGCAATGTGTGGATCTTTGCAGGAGCCTATCGAGGATTTGGATGCAGATCATGTTCTTGACTTAAACGCAGACTCCAGACTGCATGTAATTTTTGGTGGCACCAAGGTTGTGCAACACACTCCTCCTCAGAAGGCGACTACTGGCCTTAAACGTAAGTACTGCTTTTTGCAACTAGCGTGGGGAGTAATGCATTTCAGTATGAGTCGTCTTTGGTTTAAGTTTCCAGTTTTAAATTAAACCATGTCCTCCATACATTAAAGCTGAACTTTAATGAGATTCTTCACATCTGTGGTACGATCACCATTTACATATGCGTACTGGGCTTGGGCACAAAAGCATCTGATCAAATCAAGGCAGACTTTAAGTTGTTTGACAATAGCTTTTGGCTTTGTTCACACGGTAAAAAGATCTGAAGGAGGTTCTGCCAATCGCAGGCTGTCTCAAGACCTTCCTGCTTATGTCTGTGGTGTGTATGTGCTGGGACTAACAGAGGTAAAGCCTCCATCAATCAACAACTTACATCCTGTCCCCATAGTGTTTAGCAATACCAGGACATGGAGGAGGGAGTGGGCTGTCTTTTATATGGAGTGTATACACCCACATTTGTGACTCTGTAGTCATGTGGCCTACACAGATAAGAAAATAGAGGAAATGAGCAGCTTTGAAGGGAAGGATGCTCTGTAATGTCAGTAACTTCTATACAATCTCAGGCTGCAGCAGGGACACAGACAAGGAGGGAGGGACAGGGAACAGCAGGATCTAACAATTTTTGTTCAATCTACAGAAAAAGAATGCTCTAATGGCAAAGTATGAACACAGTGTAATAAAGCACATATTAACAGTTTATAATGATTTGGGTTTAATGACACTTTAATGTTTTCTTTTCTCTATCTTCTTAGCGCTTGATAATGGGTGTGTGGCCTATGTCTTAAGAACTGGATTTAACACTTCCCAGGTGAGGAGCAAATAAAGATTTAAAACCTGACACGGGATGGTGCTGAGATATGGGGATGATTTTTTTTTACTTTGCTTCATCTTGTGTACATTTTAGTTTGAACTAATGAGCTCTGCAAAAATAGTATTTTTGTACATTTATACCGCTTAAAAGATTATGACCACTGACAGATAAAATGAATAACCTTGATTATCTTGTTACATTGGCATCTGGCAGTGGGTGGGATATATTAACAGTAAGTGAACATGTCCCTGATGATTTGAAAGCAGAAAAAATGGGCAAGCTTAAGGATTTGAGTGACTTTGACAAGGTCCAAGTTGTAATGGCTAAATGTCTGGGTCAGATTACCTCCAGAACTGCAGCTCTTGTAGGATGCTCCTGGTCTGCAGTGGCCAGGATCTACCAGAAGTGGTCCAAGGAAGGAAAACTGGCAACAGGGTCATGAGCAGCCAAGGCTCATTGATGCACATGGGGAGTGAAGGCTGGCCTATGTAGTCTGATCCAATAGAACAGATACTGAGCTCACATTGTTGAAAAAAGTTCATGCTGGTTCTAGTAGAAAGGTGGCAGAACAAAGTGCATTGCAGTTTGTTGTGAATGGAGCTGTCTAACCGCTGACTGGTCAGGGTCTCCATGCTGACCTGTGTCAACATCCAAAAGTACCTACAATGGGCTTGTAAGCATCAGAACTGGACCAGGGAGCAATGGAAGAAGGTGGTCTGGTTTGATGAATCCCTTTTTTTTAATTTTTTTTTTTTATTAACAACATCTTGTGAATGGCCTGGGGCATGTGTGTCATACCAGGTTTTACTATATGAAGAAGGCTATCTGGGGAGGAAGTGTGATGCCTTGCCTAGTGGAGTCCATAGGTGGGCATAATGTTATGGCTAATTGGTGTGTGTGTGTGTGTGTGTGTGTGTGTGTGTGTGTGTGTGTGTGTGTGTGTATATATATATATATAAATATATATATATATATATATATATATATATATATATATATATATATATATATATATATATATATATATTTTCTCACAATATGTTTATTTTACTTGACTGAAATTTTTTTTATTTAAAGTACAGCTATAAAAAAAATTGTATGTCATGCAGATATCATATATGGTGCAAATAGTTCATCAAAAGAAAATACGTAACGTATGTCATCAAATAATAAAGTTCATGCCATGTGTGCAAATAGTGTGGAGAAAAAAAATCTTCAGTGAGCAGACAGACTCCCCTGTGACATATAGGTGACTCCTCTACCACATACAGTGCCTTGCAAAACTATTCACCCCCCTTGGCATTTTTCGTGTTTTGTTGCCTCACAACCTGGAATTAACATGGATCGTTTGAGAATTTGCATCATTTAATTTACAGAACATGTCCACAACATTGATGTTTTTTTTTTTTTTTTTTTCCTATTGTGAAGAAAACAACAAATAAAACAAATTAACAGAAAAAGTAAATGTGCATAACTATACACCTCCCTAAAATCAATAATTTGTAGAGACACCTTTTGCGGCTATCACAGCTCCAAGTCGCTTTGGATAAGTCTCTGAGTTTGCCACATCTTACCACTGAGATTTTTGCCAATTCCTCCTTGCAAAACTGCTCCAGCTCCTTCAAGTTGGATGGTTTGCACAATTTTCTATTGGATTGAGGTCTGGGCTTTGACTAGGCCATTCCAACACATTTACATGTTTCCCCTTAAACCACTCTTGTGTTGCTTTCGCAGTGTGTTTGGGGTCTCAAATCAGAGTGGTACAGGTTTTGCTCAAGAATATCCCTGTATTTAGCACCATCCATCTTTCCCTCAACTCTGACCAGTTTCCCAGTCCCGATTGCTGAAAAACATCCCCACAGCATGATGCTGCCACCACCATGTTTCACTGGGGGATGGTGTTCTTTGGGTGATGTGATGTGTTGGGTTTGCACCAGACATAGCATTTTCTTTGCTGGCCAAAAAGTACAATTTTAGTCTCGTCAGACCAGAGCACCTTCCTCTACATTTTGGGAGTCTCCCACATGCCTTTTCGCAAACTCAAAATGTGCCATTTTGTTTTTTGCTGAAAGTAATGGCTTTCTTCTGGCCACTCTGCCATAAAGCCCAACTCGATGGAGCATATGGCTTATTGTCGGTCGGATACTCCAGTCTCTGCTGTGGAACTCTGCAGCTCCTCCAGGGTTACCTTAGGTTTCTGTGATGCCTCTCTGATTAATGCCTTCCTTGCCCGGTCCGTGAGTTTTGGTGTGCGGCCATCTCTTGGCAGGTTTGCTGTTGTGCCATGTTCTTTCCATTTGGTTATGATAGATTTGATAGTGCTCCTAGGGATCATAAAAGATTTGTATATTATTTTTTTTTATAACCCAACCCTGACTTGTGCTTCTCAACAACATTGTCCCGTACTTGTTTGGAGAGTTCCTTGGTCTTCATGGCAGTGTTTGGTTAGTGGTGCCTCTTGCTTAGGTGTTGCAGCCTCTGGGGCCTTTCAAAAAGGTGTGTATATGTAATGACAGATCATGTGACACTTAGATTGCACACAGGTGGGCATCATTTCACTAATTGTGTGACTTCTGAAGGTAGTTGGTTGCACCAGAGCTTTTTATGGGCTTCAAAACAAAGGGGGTGAATACATACGCACATGCCAATTATCAGTTTTTAATTATTTCTCTAATTTTACTTCACCAACTTAGACCATTTGTTTTCTGATCCATCACATATAATTCAGATTAAAAAAACATTGAACTAAAGGCTGTAATGTAACAAAATGGGTAAAAAGCCAAGGGGGGTGAATACTTTTGCAAGGCACTGTATAAATACCAGCTTCTTACCTCATTGTTAGACCTCAGGTTATAGGAGGCCTAATGGTGCCTAATTCATAAAGTTCTTGTACACTCCTGTATCGATGGAAGAACCACAGCAGGGATACGTAATGGACCGATTAAAACATAGATCATAAAAGTCACATATTGTAAAACCGCATACACCGCTTTTATTGCAACAAAGAAAGGTACTCGCAATAAGTAAAACGAGCAGAGCAGCATTACGGATTGATCGACCGTGGGTCCTGGAGTATGATTGTCATCTTTGTTCCGCCCCAACCGTCTTGGGCAGACGTTCTCAAGGGGATCCCTTCAGCAGTGACCATACTAAAAAGCCTTCTCCCCTGGTACGTCATATTTTTTTTTTATTTTTTTAACAAACATATGGGAGAACAGACAGGGGTGTTCCTAAATGTTTAATTTCTACTACTTTTACCTTATCACAGCATTCAATGCATCGCTAATTTTTTTACAGTTGTGTGATAATGTAATTTTTTTGTTTTTAACAGGGTAAGCTCCTGCGGACAATCCTATTTGGGGTCAAACGTGTCACTGCCAACAACTTGGAAACTTTTATCTTCATCCTCTTCCTCCTGGTGTTTGCCATTGCTGCCGCTGCCTATGTCTGGATAGAAGGTGAATACTAAAAAAGTAACATCTTAATATTACAGTACAGGATACATACCTTGTATTCATAGACCATGGGTTATATGCAGGCTACCTTCAGGTGTTTGTACACTGGCCAAAAGGACTGGGGTTGGTGCTAGGGTTAAAGTAAACTTGTATAACTCTTCCCACTCAAGGAGGCTCCAGTTTTTTTGCTAGTGTGCTTAGGTGATGGACCTGTTCTCCTATAGAAAAGTATTCACATTTTTTTTGTCAAACGTCTATCAATATGTAAGAAAAAGAACCGCTGCTCCAGGTGTATAAAGATAAGGCTGATTGAAGTATCTTTCAGTGTGCTAGCCCCGGCCCGCTTCGGTGGAAAACTTGGAAAGAAGAAAAAATTGGCTGCACATCGAGAACTTCCGATTGCCTTTTTATTTTGTTTCACAAAGATAACACCAAAGACGCAAAACTGTGGTCACAGACGTGTTTCACACATACATCTTGTTCTTAATCATTATGATCAATATGTGACTGTTAAATGTCTAGTAGCTTTTGGATCCTGGGTTTGTACCATGGGGACCGTATCCAGACCCCTCTATATGGTGGAGGGGGAGGAACGTGGTCTGGGTACCTGGTTTTGACATGTACCTGCTCTCACTTCTACTCGGATTGCCTAAGTGGAAGTTCTCCCTCCCCCGTAGTATTCTGGGACACGTCACAGGTGCCAGAAGACTGTCGGGACCATTTACAATGCACGGCTCGTGCATGCGCAGTGGGCACCCGGCTATGAAGGCACAGGCTGTCACTGCCAGTTGCCCACAGTTAGGATGCCGGGGACCAAAGAACGAAGGAGAAAACAGCCAGAGTGAGCCCAGCGCTGGATCCTGGGACAGGTGAGTGTCTGTTTATTAAAAGTCAGCAGCTGAAGTTTTTGTAGCTGTGGACTTTTAATTTTTACACATGACTCCAGCTCCCCTTTTAATAAAATTTTAGTTTTAACAAATATAATTTATACATTATAAAAATATAATGGCAAAAATGACCCCCATGAAATATATAGAACAATAATTTAGTCTATAAATATTTTGACATTTTACAGTGTACATAATGTGTGTTTTCTAGTTGATGCATAATGTTACCTCTGCTCTTAAATATCTGCTCCTAATCATTATGATTTCTACTTTTCAGGTACCAAAGATCTTAGTAGAAACCGATATAAACTATTTTTGGAATGCACCCTGATCCTCACTTCCGTTGTGCCCCCTGAACTACCTATTGAGCTGTCCCTGGCAGTAAACACCTCGCTGATTGCTCTGGCCAAACTCTGTGAGTAAATTGCTGTCTGATTGTACATTGCACAGAGATCTTCATATGTCCATGTTTGAATATATATGGTGTGTTTGGTATTAGAGCTCGACCGATATGGGTTTTTTCTGGCCGATGACGATATTTAGAAATCAGCCGAAATATGATGGCGATTTTTTACAGCCGATTTTATTTTTGGCCGATTTTTTTTTTTTTTTTTTAAATTTTTTTTGTGGCACTGGCAGGTTTCACACTGAGCCAATATAGTTTAACTGTGAAACTGACATATGTAACTGAATGCCGAGAGAGAGACAAGCTGTCAAAATTCAGCAGTGATGTTGGGGGTGGGTGGGACCCAGCAGTTTTCAAACACCAGCCTATGATTGGGCTGCTTAAGGGGGCGGGAAACATACACGTAGCGGCCCGCCCAGATCCCATTGAGAGGGCTTTCACACCAAGCCACCCATAACGTCGGCAGTAAAACGTTGCTATTTTTAGCAGTGTTTTACCATTGGATTTGCGGTGCATTTCGGCCGCTAGTGTGGCGCTTTTACCCCCGCTAGCGGCCGAGAAAGGGTTAAAACCGCCCGCAATACACCGCAATACACCGCAATAGCGGGCTTTTGCCGGCGGTATTGCAGCGCTGCTCCATTGATTTCAATGGGGAGCAGCGGTGGAGAAGCATTAGACACACCGTTCCTTCACCGCTTCAAAGAAGCTGCTGGCAGGACTTTTCCTGATGTCCTGCCAGCGCACCGCTCCAGTGTGAAAGCCCTCGGGCTTTCACACTGGAGACAATGGAGCAGCAGTTTGAGGGCGGATTGCAGGCGCTATTTCTAACGCTTTAGCGCCTGCAAAACTCCCTCGGTGTGAAAGGGGTCTGACTTGTGTTTAAAAGCTGCTGGGTCCTGCCCACCCCGACATCATTGATGAATTCTGACAGCTGGTCTCTCTCTGCATTCAGGTACAAATGTCAGTTACACACACTCAGCGGCTTTGGCAAGCGCCACTCTGCCAATGGAGTGTGGGAAAGGGAGGAGGAACACTTGTGGGTCGACGGGGCACAGTGCAATTAAATCGGCCGAATTTGCATAATAGGCCGATACTGATTTCTTAATTACCAAATATCGCCCGATATATCGGTCGACCTCTATTTGGTATAATATAGATGCAGTAGCACACAAATACTTGTTTAGCCTTCCCTCTCAGCTCCGCTGATCTGCTAAAATGCAGTAGTGAAATGCAACCGTGCTTAGAAGTCAAAGATTTGTCTTAAATGCAAGCGTTATTGTTGAAATGGGTACCTATGAAATAAATTTTAGTTTTTTTTTTTTCTTTTACATTTTGATACTCAATGATCAAATATGAAAAATATCAGTAACTAAAACATTTGATGCCTTGTAGTAAATGTACATGGTCTAACTGATTTTTTTTTATTTTATTTTAGATGTATATTGTACTGAACCTTTCCGAATCCCCTTTGCTGGAAAGGTGGAAATTTGCTGCTTTGACAAGACTGGTACATTAACCAGCGATAGCCTAGTAGTCCGGGGTGTGGCTGGCCTCAAGTAAGTTGTTGTTTTTAATAAAACATGTACCATATTTTTCACTCCATAAAACACCCCTAGGTTTTAGAAGGAAAGCAAGAAAAAATATATTTTGAACCAAATGGCGTTAGCCAGTGGTCAGTACATTAGGCCCCCAAAGTAACCCCCCCCCCCCCCCCCCCCCTCCATCCAGGTCAACCATAAAGACAAAAATAAAAAATAATAAACCTTGATATACAGGTTACAGTGATGAGTTTGCTCTTTAGGGGCTCGGATTCCTTTGTGTAATGCAGTGAAGTCCAGCCAAGGCAGTTTACATGCACAGCAGCGTGGCTGCCAACACTCGCTCCTCCCACAGTGTGCCGTGCTTGTTTACTGAAAGGCTGGCCTGGTGCTGCGGCACAGCTGACTCAGACTCCTCTCTTCTGCCACAGAGGAGCCGAGCGGCCGGCCTGGTATTCTAATGTTGGGGGGGGGGGGGGGGCCGGGTCAATATTTGCTGCATAAGATTTACAGACCTTGCCCCCTCAATTTTTGGGGGGAAAAAGTGTCTTATGGAGTGAAAAATATGGTAAATCTTTTAAGTACATACAAAAAAATGGTGTACTTTTTATGTAAAGGCTGGTATTAATATTGATGCCGTTAAATTTTTCTTGTTTTGTTCCTGTAGAGATGGAAAGGATATAACTCCTATTCTTGAGATTCCCATTGACACTCACCGAGTGGTGGCCACGTGCCACTCTCTTGTGCAGATGGATGATGGGACATTGGTTGGAGATCCACTGGAGAAAGCTATGCTTACAGCTGTGGACTGGGCCCTAACCAAAGGTAAGGCATATATTGTTTCAATTGTAAAACAACCCATTCAGTTTAAAATAGAAATGCAGGGCAAAATGTGTGAATGTATGCAGGGCTTTTTTTCTCAGACAATAGATGAAGGAACTCCCCCTTTGTCTCCACCCCCACCCACCTCCTGCAACATTCCTTTGTTTCACCACCTACCCACCTCTGAGTACTGCCCCTTTTAGCGAATACAGAGCCAAGTAACAATTGTTGTACTTTGGAATTTGTTACTGATAACAAGAAAATCAGTAAAATAGATCCCACCCCCCCCCCCCTCCCAGCAACAATGGACCACCACAGCAAAATACCCCCTTCCCCAGCAGCAATAACAGGACACAAAGGAATGACACAGGAAGTCATGGCCCCAACAGCCAATCGCTTCCTCCATGCAAAATAACCACACAGGAAATGACAACACTAAAGGGGAGGGCATCCACAGGAGTGGGAGGGAGAAGTGCACATGTCTCATCCACTTGAGGCATGTACACTGCCCTCCGCCCAGCCATATGCATGCACATCCACCATCTTGGTCAGCATGGAGCCCGCTCAATACTGCTCAGAGTAACCAGTATCTAGTAAGAGCTTTCTACTTGTTACAGGCTTGAGAAGATCTGCGGGGACATTGCTACTGCTGTTGTCAATATACGGTACGAGTATATTAACAAGGCAGATATCAATGTCCTCTTATTAAAGCAGATATGTATCCAAGAGGGATAGCGTAGCCACAACAGCATTGCGCTTGATACTTACAAACCGGCAAACGCCCACACACACACACACAGAATACGTCTCCAAGCCCATGAGAAGGTTTTCATACTGACGGTTTTATGGCTGGTCCCAATTCAACCCAAGTGCGCTCTGCTAGAGTGCTCCTTGGTTAAATCAGACACAGGGAGACTAATGACAATCTATAAAACACACATAATAAAATTTCCACAACCCAACAGACCCCCAACAGATTTCCCTGCAGCCAGCATTCCTAGATCCCTCCCAGAAAAAACTGACCCCCAGCAACATAAGACCCACCACCAGCAACAGTAGACCCCCCCCCCCCCCCCCCCAACCAGCAACAATTGACCTCCTTAGCAACAATAGACCTCCCCTGCCCCGCAAAAATAGATCCCCCAGCAGCCAGCCTCAATGGACCCTGCAGCACACCACCCCAGCACCCCTTGCCATTGCATACATTCAGTGCTGGAACTGCGCCCAAACCCCCCCCCCCCCCCCCCCCACATTCCCGCTGAAAAAAAGCCCTGTGTGTATATTTATACAACCTCGGTTCTTGGTTACATAAGGGGCTTGGGGGGGGGGGGGGGGGGGGTGGGAGCACAGGCACCAATCTGAATGTAGTAAGTTTTAATACACCTATAGATAAGGGTACCCACAAAGTTAAAATGTCAGTAGGCATTGAGCACAAAGTGCATAAGATGTCTGTGGGAAGGGTACATCCAACCTGGCTTCTGCGGTGTATACTCAAGCGGGCCACGCCGGTGGATGCCGCCGCTTCCTGGAGCCTGGGGAGCACAGGGAGCCAGAGATGATGTCACTTTTGGGACGGAAGACGCACATGCTCCATAAACACAGCGCCTATTCCCCTTATCGCGTCCCGGAAGTGATGTCATCTCTGGCTCCCTGTGCGTCCCAGGCTCCAGGAAGCATCGGCATCCACCAGGACGGCCCGTTCGAGTATCCAACGCAGAAGCCATTCGGATGTGCCCTTCCCACAGACGCCTTATGCACTTTGTGCTCAATGCCTACTGACATTTTACCTTTGTGGGTATTAAAACTTACTACATTCAGATTGGCGCCTGTGCTTTTTTCCTCAGTTGTTCCAGAAGCTGCTTCTTTTCACTGGCCCGCCTCTCAGGGACTTAGTCTTTTTATGCTTCAGTAATTACCCCTATTCCCCATGATGTATGTCAGACCTGTGTGCTTATACTAGGCCTGATGCAAGTGTCTGCTAATCCATACACTGATCTTCCCAATGAAGAGCTGTGGGGGGTCAGCACAAGTCTTGGCCATTTAAGGACAGGCAGGCTGTGCTCCCAGCACAGCTAGAACACTGACCACACTGGGAAGGATGTGCTTCTTTGCCTAGTGTCAGTTTGAAAATAGGAAGGCAGGGACAGGATCACCAAGTATCTCACACACGGGAAGAAATGCAAAGAAAATATATTTTTTTTTTTTAGCACAAGCACAACATATACGTACCAAATGAGACACAGATGAATCATTTCAGAACTTTTTCCACCTTTTTAATGTGACATATTAATTGTACAATTCAGTTGAACAACAAACTGAAATCTTTTAGGTGGAGTAAAGTTGGCTGCTCAGTCAGGCTACAGGCCTGGTGGTTATGCTCTTATTATTGATGCATCCAGTAAATGAGCCACTCCATCCAGTGCGCAAACCCCTAATGTGTTTCACTCGGTTAGGAGCTTCAGTGCGGCTTGGTCGCTGACTCAGCCTCTTGATTGGACAGTGCATGAGCTTTACCACCTTTATCATCACTGTGACCTGTTACTTCCTTCCAGCAAGATCACATTGTTAAGGTCTTCATAGACAACGTCTTCTAAATTGGTGAAAATTTGATCCAAGGGTGACCAATTCCAGCACCACCCAGCTTGACAAAAGTAATTAAAAAAAATTAACTGAGTTGGGTGGGAAAATATTGGCCGAGCAAAGACCACATCCCCTCTGAGGCAGTCACTGTTCAGGCATCTATGGGTGCCATGGTTCCTGAATACAATAGCCAGCTGTAGAGCTTCCTCCATCCACACGGTTCACTTTGAGATTGAAATCAATTGTTCTCTTATTCAGCTGACAGAAACTAGACCTGTGTATGGTGGCCTACAGACTGATGGAATTGTGCAAATCTTGGGGAACTAGGGTGACTTGGACTGCTGCTGCCCTTACATGGGTCAGTTTTTTTTTCGTGCAGCCAGCCGTCTGATTCAATTCAATGTTGATGCAAGAGTCCTCTCTGCTGTGTCATTGTAGTCTGATATCAAGGAAACTCCCCCTCCTCTCCTCCCTCAAAGTGCACTGATCACTTCCGCAGCCCTTTGGCTGCAGCTCTGATCAAACTTTGTTTTCCAGCAGTCGATCGATAGCTCAACTTCTCATTAATGGGAAAGGCTGTTCATGCATCAAAATGTGGTTGGTTCTTGCTGAATCGGGCAAATTTTGATTCGTGTATGGCCAGCTTAAGATTTAGCCTAGCCTCTAGTGAGAAGGGTGGGTGGCATGCGGCAGACACTCCTTCTGACGGCTCATCCTGGGGTTTACAAATTGCCTGGCAATGTTTTCCTAATTATCCTATTATCTTTAATGTAGTACATGACAATATTTGTTGGTGACTGCACTGTACTGAGTGTGCTCCTGACTCCGTGTTCAGTTGTTACTCTGGCATTGTTTCGGCTTACACTTATTAATGCATGTCCTGCTGTTTATATGCATCAGATGAGAAAGTGTTCCCTCGTGGCATTAAAACCCAGGGCCTGAAAATCCACCAGAGATTCCATTTTGCCAGCGCCCTGAAGCGGATGTCTGTATTGGCTTCCTACGAACGTTCTGGCTCCACTGATCTGTGCTGCGTGGCTACTGTGAAGGGGGCTCCAGAGACGCTACAGAAGATGGTATGTAGATGGCAGTGGTCTAGTGATGAAATGTTTGTATATTTATTTTTTTATTTTTTTCATGTGTTCCTGACTGGCCTATGAAAGCTTCTGTTGGGAATATTACCATTGTGGAATAATTGTAATTGAAGACTGATACAAATATGGCAGTGGTGCTGTTTTCTTGTTTAACCACTTTGCGACCGCCGGCCGTCAAATGACGGCCAGGCGGCGCATCTCTCGTTCCGGGAGGGCGTCATATGACGTCCTCCCCTTCTGTGCACTGCAGGGAGCGCGCGCGCGCGCCACCGGGAGCGCGCGTGCGCTCTCGCCGTGTCACTGGGCACCCGATGCGCGTGCCCAGCGGCCGCGATGTCCGCTGGGCACCCGCGATTGCCCGGTAACACAGCGGGACCGTTGATCTGTGTGTGTAAACACACAGATCAACGGTCCTGTCAGAGGAGAGGAGCCGATGGTGTGTTCTCTGTACAGAGACACACCGATCGGTCTCCTCCCCTTGTGAGGCCCCTCCCCCCACAGTAAGAAACACTCTTAGGGAACATAATTAACCCCTCCCCGCCCCTAGTGGTTAACCCCTTCACTGCCAGTGTCATTTATACATGAATCAATGCATTTAAATAGCATTGATTGCTGTATAAATGACAATGGTGCCAAAAATGTGTCAAAAATGTCCGATGTGTCCGCCATAATGTCGCAGTCACAATAAAAATCGCTGATCACCGCCATTACTAGTAAAAAAAAAAATATTAATAAAAATGCTATAAAACTATCCCCTATTTTGTAAACGCTATAACTTTTGCGCAAACTAATCAATGATCGCTAATTGCGATTTTTTTTTTTTTTACCAAAAATATGTAGAAGAATACGTATCGGCCGAAACTGAGGAAAAAAAATGTTTTTTTTATATATTTTTTGGGGATATTTAGTATAGCAAAAAGTAAAAAATATTGTTTTTTTTTTTAAATTTGTCGCTCTTCTTTTGTTTATTGCGCAAAAAATAAAAAACGCAGAGGTGATCAAATACCACCAAAAGAAAGCTCTATTTGTGGGGAAAAAATGATAACAATTTCATTTGGGTACAGTGTCGTATGACCGCGCAATTGTCATTCAAAGTGCGTCAGCGCTGAAAGCTGAAAAATGGCTTGGTCAGGAAGGGGGTGAAAATGCACTGTAGTGAGGTGGTTAACCATCTCTGCAAAAATTGCATTTTCTCACCCTTGTGATTGTTTGACATTTGTGTGGGAAAAGGTTAAAATCAACTTTTTTTTTTTTTATTATTATTTATTTTATTTTTTTATTCGTTTTTTTTTTTTTTTTTAATTTATTTTTTTTGTTGCCTCCTGTGCCATGCCTTTTTTTCCCTTTCACTAGATAACAAAAAAAATCGATCAAAAATGGCCCCAATATGCCACAAATGGCAATAAAATATTCTAAAACTACCGTCTGACCATACTCCTGGAAAAGATGCATACACCCAAAAATGTTTATAAAAGTGGCCTGTTCATAATGGTTACCCTTACTTTTCTTGTGTACTAAGTAGCTAGAATTTAGCTTTTTACATGTTGTTCCAGGAATGCTGATATATTTAAAGTCTAGTTGAGTAGACCTTGTCACATTCCATCAGAATAAAGAACTTCACTCGTGAGAATTAAAGAAGTTAAAGTGGTTATAAAGTCTAAACATAGTAGTCCTTTTTTTTTTTTTGTTTTGTTTTTTATTTGCACTTACAATGACTTTACAGGTTTATACATATATAGGCATTAAAGCTGAAGTATCCTTTTTTTTTTCAGTTCTCTCACTGTCCAGAATACTACAACCAAGTGCACACAGAGATTTCTCGGGAAGGAGCCAGAGTTCTTGCCTTGGGTTATAAAGAGCTTGGCCATCTCTCCCATCAGCAGGTATGCAGTGGCTGTGATTAATTTAGCATGGCCTCCTCACATTACGCTTGTGTTTATGTATTGCAGAGAACACACCCAAAATGTCCGTGGTTGTCCTTAAGCCTGGTATACACCCTAACAGTTTTTTCTTTTGTTCAACCCAGCAGGATGAACAAAAAACCTGACCGCTCAGGTCGGAGCCGCTGTACTAACGATCCAACGTTAGTACAGCGATCTCCCCCGCTGAGCTGTTGTGTTCTGACGGGGGTGGCCCACTGCCAGAACACTCTGATCAGTGCTGTTCCCTATCAGGAGCCGGTTAGCTGCTGGTTTTTCAACATTCTCATCTGGCTTCTGTCGGACCGTCTGGCATACAGATGGGCCAAATGCCATCCGGATTTTATTTAACTGGCTGTCGCCTGACATTCGACCTATGTGTACAGGGCTTTAATGCTAGGCTACTTTCTCTTCGCTGTGTTCTGCTGTCCAAGACAGACCCAAATAAGTCTATTCTGTAAAGAAGTAATTTGCTTATGGTTTCTGAGAGTTGGGATCTCCTGCACAGACAGGAGAATAGAAGAAATATTACCCTTCTTCATATAACAGCAAGGATCTTGGATCTCCTGCTCAACAACCAGAACACACTGGGTTTGTCCCCCTGTCAGAACACAACAGCTCAGTGGGGGAGGTTGCTGTTCTAACCTCGCATCCAACTGGAGCTGTCATGTTTTTTTGTTTTTTTTGTGCAACCCACTGGATTGTGTGTACCTGGCTTAATCCTCTATGCAGTTTGCATCTGCTGAAGAGAATGTAGTCAATAGTAATTGACTAAATTTCCACCTCCTACAGCCTTATCCTTGTGATCCGGCACCACTTTCAGCCTGCTATATATTGCACTTACCATTATGACTGCCAAATGCATCATATTTGGGTAAGAGTGAGGAGTTCCAGACATGAATGTGTTAATCCAAAGCACCAAAATTGCAGCATTTTGATATTTCAGGTTCTGGATCCAGTACACTTTGATGCAGAGGGAGGAGCCTACTGTTATATAAAGATACTATATGGAATCAACACACTGACTAAAAAAAATTGAATAAAACAAATCTTTCATATGCCTATCTTCTCTTGCAGATACGTGAAATAAAGCGGGAGACGCTGGAGTGCGATCTGAGGTTTGCTGGTTTTATTGTGGTCTCCTGCCCACTTAAAGCTGACTCCAAAGCCGTTATCAAGGAGATCCAGAATGCATCCCACCATGTAAGATATGTTTTTAGGTGTATTAGGTGCATGCACTGTGTAACTAGTTTTGGGACAGTGGAAGTTCAAGAGGGATTTGCCATCAAGTAATTTGCCTTTTTTATATCCCTTGCTTAAAGTAGTGTTTCCACCAAAAATAAAATGGCTTAAAAATCATAAAAAAAAAAAAAAAAATTGGAATATTTTTTTTGTTTTACTCACCTCTAAATGCCTGTTGCTAGGGGGTCCCTCGTAGTCTGTCACCTTCAGTGCCCAGGCACTGATATCACTTCCCCTCTGTGCCGCACAGTCATCTGGGACCTGTCACGTGTCCCAGATGACTGCGCGGCACCGCTCGTGCATGCGCAAGTGGGTGCCCGGCTGCGAAGCCACAGCCGGGTGCCCACAGTAAGAATGCTGGTGCCGCGAGGGGGGGGGGGGGGGTTCGTTCCCCCGCATCGCTGGACCCTGGGACAGGTAAGTGTCCGCTTTATTAAAAGTCAGGAGCTGCAGTATTTTTTTTTCTGTTATAAAATTTTGCAAATAATCTTTCTTCATATATTTAGGCCAAAATGTATTCTGCTACATTTCTTTGGTGGAAATAAAACCCAAATCAGTGTTTATTATTTAGTCTGTAGGAAAGTTAGCAGCGCGATCTGTCACTCCACTGTGTCGGGCGGGAAGGTGTTAATTAAATTTGATGTAAGTTATTTAGACTTTGTCTGCTTTCCTACCTCTGCTAGTTGTCTTTCATGTTACTCTTCTGACTTTAAAGCCCTGTTAGTCACAGAAATTGATAAGCAGTCAGACATTATATCAACCACCTCTATTTTATAGTCTTTCCTCCATGTTTCTACTACAGCAGTTGTGCAGGGTGTCTAGATATGCCTGTGAAGTTCAATAGTTATCAGCGTTAGCCTGGGTGATTTTCATAATCAGCACTCAGTAACAGACCTGGTCAGACACCCCCTTCTCTTTATTTACATTACAAGTTTATATGAGTACTTGAGGAGTGCTGCTGCTCCTTGGCTCTGCCAACCAACACTGTAGCATGAGAGGACAGGAAGCAGCATTTTTACTGATAGAAAAATGGAATTTAAAGTCCATCTCTGATCAGAAGTGAAAAGTAAATGTTATATAAATTACTTTCTCAAACAATCTACTGTATAATTTTATTTCTGTGAATTGCATAAAAGTGTCTTGATTCTGCCAGCAGATGACATTTAAAGATCCTTCCCATAGTATGGCTACTCTCATGCAATGCTTTTACAATATTCTCCCAGCATAGGCACCACCTGGAATGTTATTCCTTGCAAGGGCTACAAGTGTAATGGACGACGTTACCATTGTGACGTTACCAGTGTCATGTCACCATTCTACCCGCTCTCTACCTCTATCTGCTCTCACATCTTGTCAGTACTGAGGGGGGAGGAAGCTTCTCATCTGTCCTATGAAGACACAAACCCTTCTTCAGCCAAGTGTTGCAGTGCATTCTGGAAAGTGCAGTTTTACATTGCAATCGATGCCGCACAGCATGTTGACATAGCAGTGACGCTGCTTATGTAGAGCAAAAAGCAATGGCGGCTACCAGATGAATGCACCAATCTTAGGAAGGTTTTATTTTACTTAATCATGATCATGTCTAGCATACACACTACAGCACTTTGAAAAATTCAAGTATTGGATGTGAAATGTCAAGATTTAGCCATGACTTTAAGGCCTTTTCAAGTAGAAATTACATGCAGGGGCACAGATCTAAAAAGAGAAAGGTGTGAAACTTGTGCATCTGTAGTTTAAAACAAGCATGCAGCAGGTGAAGTCACATACAGTACTGACTCTGAGATCAGAGTAACAGCCAAGTGAACTATCATTTTTAGAAGCAATTTATAGATAAAATACTCCATGCTTCTTGAAGTACACAATTCTTTAGTAATGGTTATATCTCCTCATTTTAAAGCGACCTTCAGCATTTTAATGTGAATTTTTGGTAAATGTGACCCCTCTGCTCTTCTGTTTCCCAGATAGTGATGATAACAGGGGACAATCCACTCACTGCCTGTCATGTGGCTCAGGAGCTTAGTTTTATTGAAAAACAGCACACGTTAATCCTACAGCCTACACAGGATTTGAAAGGTTAGTGATATCTGCACTGCTTTTGTTACTGGGGTAAGAAGTGTGTAACCGTTTTTGCTATAAATTTTCCCTTTAACAGAATGACATTGGTGTGTAAATAAAATTTAAGTGATTTGTGTATGAGGGACATTGGAACATTTAAAAAAAAAAAAAAACTTACCTTTTGAGCTACATTTAAACCTTGAAGTTGTTCTTTATTACCAGAGCTCATTAAAAGAGACGTACAGCCAAAGCTCGTTTGGCTGTACTTCTATGGATCACAAGTGCGCAGTTTTTTGGGTACTCTTATGACCAGTTTTTAGCGGAGAGCGGGCTGAAGTTCACTCTCTGCTGATATCAGTCAGTCCAGGCCTGGGCGTCATCACGACCATAGAGTCTGGATCCGTCCAGATCCCTGGACCGGCACCACCTCTCAGCGAGCTGCCGAGAGCCTAATCTGGCCGCTCTCGCCCCCACCGCAGCCCATCGCTCCAGTGAGCGAGGAGGGGGCAGAGAAAGAGAGTGGTGACTGACAGCAGCTCTGCTTGCGGAGCTGTGAGAACCGAGCAATCGGCAATGTTCAATCGCTCGGTTCTCAGTGTTAGAGGCGCCAGGGGACAATGCAGCATTGAAGTGATGCTGCATCCACCTAGGTAAGTATGGTTCTTAAAAAAAACAAAAAAAAAACATACTTCTCTTTTGACTGACAATCACCAGCTCTCTGCTTAGTAAAGAATGAAAACTGAGCGATCAGCAGTCTTTGATTACTCAGTTCTCAGCCTTAGAAGCAGCAAGGGGCAGATGCAGCATCAGATTGATGCTGCATCCACCTAGGTGAGTAATTTTTGTTTTTTTAAGCCCAGTTCACACTGGATGCGATGAAAGATTCGCACCACGTTCCTTTTCAAATCACATGTGCGATTTAAGCCATTCATTCTGTATGGCTTAAAGCGCGCTGCATCCACCCACTGCAAAATCGTGCAGGACCCTTTTTCTTTTTGCTGAACCAGTATCGGATCACATGGGTGTTCACACCCAGGCAATCCGATTCTACAAATCATCCTACCTTCAGTTTACCATTGAGGGCTTCTTTCACACATTGTACAAATCAATTGTCCTTTGTCCAAATTGTGCTTGTCACTTATCCTGGGTGGAATGGCTTTTCTCCCTAGGCCTAAGGTGTCTGAACTTCTGACCTGCAGAGATCACCCTTACTTTTTTTTTTTTTGAATGGTGCCTTTTACTCCCCATTGTCAGGTAGAATCCCACTGGATGATTAGTGAAATGTTTTCAACATTACAGAACAAGTCAAGCTGCATGTGACTACTCCTAGCTGTACCAGGATTTAGATAAATGACAGACTTTACATGCATCTTATTTATATATGATTTCTTTACTATGTTAATAAGATACAGTTGGCCTTTTCATTATAAAGAAAAACATTGAGGACCTTTGCAACTCTGCATAGTTTCTGGACTTGCTGTAAATCTTGCTTACACAATATTTTAAATCTATTTCTCCTGTCTGTCTTAAGATGCCAGCTGGGTGTGGCAGTCTATTGATGGCACAGTGTCCTTACCAGCCTTCCCTGATTCTGTGAAGTCATTCACTGATAAGTACTACCTATGCCTAACTGGAGAGGGTCTATCTTACCTGCAAGTCACAAGAGGGGATCTGTTGAATGCACTTATTCCGCACACCCAGGTGTTTGCACGGGTGTCCCCAAAGCAGAAGGTAAAAAAAAGATTTTTTTAAATGCTTTTTATTTAATTTTCAGGTAGGTGAATGTGTTCTTATTTTCATCTTTTCTTCACACTTAACTACAAATGTCCTATCTTTATTGAAGGATAAGTTCACCTTTTATAAAAAGACATAATGCACATCTTTTTGCAGGTTAAAAAAAGTGTATGTGTAGAACTTTGTGAATAAATGATGCTGCCAGGTGGGTGGAGCCCCTCACATCCACTTTTTTTTTTTTTTTTTTTTTTTTTTTTTTTTTATTGTGACAGGGATAAGATTTCTGGCCCACTGTCACATGGGTGTGCAGGGGATGCTCAGTAACATGTTGCTAAAGGTGAACTTCAGCCACTATGGATATTTCAGTATTGGTTTGTTGTTGGCCAGTGATCTCACATGTACAGGGGGTCCCCGACTTACGAACGTCCGCCCGACGGAACATCGGAAATGTCCGTATTTGTCGGTCTGCGGCCCAATACTCGGCCGACTTATGAACATTTCCGACTTCCGTACAGGCGGGCAGTCCCTAACGAGTTCGTAACTCGGGGACCCCCTGTAATAGGAATTTCATGCGCTTCCTGTCTCATGTGGCTTTTAAGGTTTATTTCCACTTTTGCTCTGGGGGGGAGGCAAACATCTTCAGGTCAGTTCTATACATTGCGAGCATTTAGAAAAGGCTATTGCAGCAGGTTTTCAATAAAGCTCAGTCTTCTAGCACAAATAATCGCCCTTCCTTAACCCCCCCCCCCCCCCCCACCCTTCCCCCCCCCCCCCCCCCCCGAACCCCCCACCCACCCCCCCCCCCCCCCCCCCCCCCCCCCCCCCACTTTTCTTGTTATCCTCTGGGAGCAAAAGAAATACATATTTTAGGTATGGGGTAGAGCATGTGTCTCTCTCCTTTTTGTTGCATGTAAACATTTTGGTTCCTGGCTCAGTGCTGTCTTCGACTTGCCTTTCTCACTCCTGGCAAGTGAAAGGAATGGTCACATTTTCATTTAAATGGTCAAACATCTAACCAAAGCTTAGACAAACACTGGTAATAAGTCTGACTTTAGATCTGTTGTTCTGAAAATGTAAACCCAAATTGCCATGTGTTTGTTTTTGTTTTTTTTGCCTTGCTCGTTTTGATTGGTTGTCCCTTGTGTGCAGGAGTTTGTGATTACCAGTCTAAAGGAGCTGGGCTACACCACATTGATGTGTGGAGATGGGACCAACGATGTGGGTGCTTTAAAACATGCAAATGTGGGTAAGTAGAGAACTTTACCTGTGCACTATAGAAACCGCTTTTAGTAAAATAGACCGCTTGGTCTTTGGGTGTGAATTCTGTTTGTTCTTTTTTTCATTATATCTTAAATGCAACGGCTAGGTAATCTTTCCCTCTATTTTACAAACTTTGCTGCCACTTCCTAATGCCTGTGGTTGTTCAGATGTCATACAAAATGATAAATATAAAGCAACTCCTGGTAAATGGCTAAATAGTTTATTTAACCACTTCAGCTCCATAAGATTTACCTCCCTTCATGACCAGGCCATTATTCGGCACTGGGTTACTTTAACTGACAATTGCACGGACGTGCAACACTGTTAATAAAATTGATGTCACAAACCCCCCCCCCCCCCCCCCCCCCCCGCACAAATGGCAAAAATCTTTTGGTGGTATTTGATCACCTACGGTATTTTTGTGCTGTAAACAAAAAACAAAAATAACTGACAATTGTGAAAAACTTTTTTTTTAGTTTCTGCTTTTAAAACCTATCCAATAAAAGAAGTGTAAAAAAAAAAAAAGTCTTCATCAATTTAGGCCAATATGTATTCTGCTACATATTTTTGGTAAAAAGAATCCCAGTAAGTGTATATTGATTGGTTTCCGCAAAAGTGAGTGTCTGCAGACTTTGGGATATAGTTATAGAATCTTTTTAAATTTTTTTTTTTTTTCTTTTTTTTTTTCTAGCAATAGCGGTGATCAGTGACTTCTGACTTTTTTTTTTTTTTTTTTTTGGAAACCATTGATGCTAATACAGGGATCAGTGATAATATACACTGTCACTGTACTAATGACACTGGCTGGGAAGGGGTTAATATCAGGCGGCGATCAAAGTGTTAACCGTGTTCCTAGCCGGTGTTTGCGTACTGTGGGGGAGGTGCTTTTACTAAGGGAAGACTCGGATCCTTGTCCCTGCTTTGCAGGGACACAGGATCCATGCCTTCCCTACTGGCAGAATGGCCATCTGCCTTGTTTACTTAGGCAGACGGCCGTTCTGCCTCTGTAACGAACGATCAGCGGGTGCCGGCAGACATCGTGTCCATGGTACTCGCTGATTGGCTCCCTCTGTGCATAATCATAGCGAGCTGGCGGCAGCGCGCATTCGCCTGATACCTGTAAGTGTGGGATCACGTGTGTGTAAATATACGTTATCTGGCACACAACGGCCACCCTGTAGCAGTAAAACTGATCTAGGGTGGTCATGAAGTCGTTGACTGCCAAAGAAATTATGACGTTTTATCCAGCGTTGTGACCTGCATACCTCTGCTACGCTTCACAGCTAGGAAGATCACCATACCACCTGCTGATCTAGCATGCTTCTCGTGTATCAATTCCCTGCCGATTGGACAGAATTATTGATATCTATTGATTGTCCAATAAGCAGGCTGGAGGAAGAGAACAGAAGCAGGAAATAAGTTGATCATGTGCCTCATTGTGCAGTTTGCAGGTGTTTGCAAGTCAAACATGTGACTGCACATAATGACCTCTTAGGTAAGCAAATGTGCTTTTAAATTGTGTATTTGGCTATGAGTAGTATTCTGGACACGAGAGCCTAGTGTTGCTGTAGAGTATGCTGTGCCTCCTAATTGGCTAATATTTTGAAGATTCACACTATGGATAAGAATGTGAATGTATAGCACTGATGGAAACCAGAAGCCCTGGGTAGGTAGACTATGGACCCTTCATGCATTGCATACAGTTTTCTTTCTATTTGGATTGGATTATACATTTTTTATAGTTTTTTGTAGTAAGTGTTCAGGACTGATCCTTTCTACAAATGCACTTTCCACCCTCTCTCCTTTCCCATTTAGATTATAAACTCTTGCGTTGTGATAGTGTTTTTGTGATAGTGTTTTTGTGATAGTGTTTTTGTGATAGTGTTTTTGTGATAGTAAAGATATAATGTTAAATATTTCAGGGGTGGCCTTGCTTGCCAATGCACCAGAACGTTTGCCAGAGAAGAAGAAGCCGAAACGGGAAGTGATTGGTGACGGCAGACCGCTGCCCCCACACACCAGTAACTCGATCAAGCCCACATCCCGAGCAGCTAAAAACAGAATTATGTCACAACGAGAGGAACAGCATGCTCTACAGCGGGTAAGTTCAGAGCTTAGATAAGCCGCATTTGATTTTACGGTCTGGAATTATTTCATATTAAAGCTATCTGACAAAAGGACCTGGATGGTTATCCAGTTCACCCAAGCAGCTTTTACCTACAGACAGTTGATCATGATCACTTCATCTTTATCAGATGCTGGTATACTGCAGGGCTTGTTTTCTTGACTCATTGGTACATTGAATCATTGATGAACGGGCTTAATCTGTTGCTGTCCTGCAGGTTACGGTTCAGGTAGATTTCTTTGTTGACAATGCCATCTTGGCCCCTATTTAGATCGGCAGTTGCCATGTTACAGGTGTGTCCAACTATACAGTGTAAACTATTTGAGGGCTTGAAAATTGGGTTGAGAGCTGACACAAGCACACTGGCAGCTGTGACAGTTATCACCAGAGGCAACCTTAAATGTAGAATACATTGCATGTGCACTAGTAGGCAGAATTTATTATAGAACACTGTAGAAGACAGTATTGGTATGTATGATTAACCCCTTCATGCCTGAAGGTAAAACTAATGCCTGTGTAGTGTTTTTTCATTTATTTTTTTAGCATAAATTGGGCCTTCATTTGGCAAATGTTAAAGGATATCTCCTGTGTGTTTTTTTTTTTTTTTTCTTTTTTTTTTAACCATCCAAGGAACAGTGGCTATAGCCACCGGCAGTTATTGCGACAAATCCGACAGGTTGTTTGTAACCCAGTTGATAGATGGATCGACTTGGGTACCATTAGCCAGCCCCTTCATGAATCTAATCTTGCCCGGTACCTTCTGAACCAGCTGAATTTAGATCCATGTATGGCCGGCTTTACTTTAGGATCTACTCACTATTTTTGCATACATTTCTTTGCCATAAGCTTGAATTGTCCAGTTTTGTGATAGATTTAGCTTAGGTGTAATTCTAGTCAAATTGTAACTTAGCCTAAATCTACTCCCAGCTCCATTCAAAGCCTATTAGGACTACCCTGTAAAATGAAAGATGCCTAAACTTATGCTGAGGGTTCTCCAGTCACTTGATGAAGTCCCATCATTGCCTTCAGTGTAGCAGAGGGACAGCCGACAATGGCTGCCCCATAGTAAACCTATGGGTGACGACATGGACCAGACTCTGCAGCCATTTTTGGCGATCTCTCCTCTACACTGAAGCCAGCCGCGGGCGAGATCATGTGATCGGGCTTTCCTCAGCAGAGCTAAGCATAGACTTCTTTCCTCTTACAGGGTAGTTCGAATAGGCTTAAAATAGTAGTAGAAGTGGGTTTAGGCTTAGTATTTGACTGGAATTACGCTTTTGTTGCATTTTATTACTTGATTTAATTATTATTTAATTTTTCACTTGAAATGTTTTTCTTCTTTTTTATTTTTTTTTTTCCTGAATACGTTTGTTAATTTTTTTCACTATGTTTACTTCTAGGAGAGGATCAGTCAAGTCTTAAAGGACTTGGAGGAGGATCAGGTGCAAATAGTCAAGCTGGGAGATGCAAGCATTGCTGCTCCATTTACGTCAAAGCTGTCCTCTATCCAGTGCAGTGAGTAACAGTCATCATGCAGACCTTAGCTTCTGTGCTCTTTATATGCGTCAGCTGCACACCTGTCCTGCATATCTTAAGGTGAATCTGTCACCAGGTAATGGGCAGTCAAGTAATGATATATTCTTAGCAAGTAGTAAAGGAGCTTTAAAACAAACCCTCACTGGCCTATGTTGCCACAGGCACTGTGGAGCAAATCCTCATCAAGGAAGCACAAAAAAAGTCTTTGCAACACAGTATTGCCAGTAGGAAAACTTGTAGTAGTATTATCTTAAAATGGTAGGGAAAGTCTTATAGTTGTACCTACAGGTAAGCTTATAATAAGGCTAGTATGTGTGCATGCTAGCACATTATTGCATAAACCTGCAGAGGCCCATTTAAAAAAATAAAATCAATAAGCCAGTAGAAGAAATGTAAGAATTGCTGTGGTCCATAGTGGTGTTACATGTGTGAGAGCTGAAGTGGTTAAAATTAGAGACCACAGGAGTACAACATTGGGATTGCCAGGATTCAGCATCTGTGTCATGGAAAAATGAAACCTGAATGCCTATCAATCACTATGGGCAACAGCTTCACTTTATTGTGCGTTTTTTTTTTTTTTCCCCCCCCTCCTATAGAGAAGTCTGATGAATTAGAAATAAGAAGTTTGAAGACCTAGATGGAGTTTGACAATATATAAAAGTTTTTTTTTTTCTTTTTCTTCCCTATCCATAGTTTGCCATGTCATCAAGCAAGGTCGTTGCACTCTGGTAACAACGCTACAGATGTTTAAAATCCTGGCACTGAATGCTCTGATCTTGGCCTATGGACAGAGTGTTCTGTATCTAGAGGGGGTGAAGTTCAGCGACTTTCAAGCAACACTACAGGGGCTTCTTTTGGCTGGCTGCTTTCTCTTCATCTCCCGCTCCAAGGTGCGTCTGTCTGTTTTTTTTTTTTTTTAATTAATGGTCTCACCACTTTAACAGAACATGGCTCTTTCACAAAGTAAATGCCATTACATGTTGTGGCTATTCCTTTTTGTAAAAGGGGTTACACCACCCAAAACTACTCGCACCCAGGATTATTGCTAGCAAAAATTATTCTCCAGTAATTACTGTTGCAATATGCAGTGTGAGTGGATGTTAATGTACGATGTGACTATATGTGCCTGCTCAGTCTTTAACCATCTCTCCCTGTGTGAGCTAGAGATGGGGGAGAGGGCAGGTCGTCCACCCGATTCATATAGTAGTCTTGTCACTAGACCTTAAAAGCACTTGGTCAAAATACAGCAAACTATTCACAGCATAGCAGTAAAATCACTCAACATAAGCATAAGCTTTTGGTACACCATTTATTGACTGCAAGTGGGGAAAAGAAGCTAGATTTACCTGGCAGATGTGTTTTTATTTTTTTTTAAACCTGAACTTGCCAATGAATGCTTGTAACCCCTTCGTGTCCACGCTATAGCCGAATGACCGCTACAGTGCGGCCGCTCTGTGGCGTACATCGGCAATGATCTGTGATCACTGCTTCCTTCAGACGTAGCTGCAGACGTGCACAGTGCTGGATCGAATTAGGGCTCTGGTAAGTAAAAGGGGGGGGGGGGTGCTGATGCCTAAACAATTTTTAGAATGTTTAGTACCACTTTAATGCTTCCTTGAAGAACAGGTTCAAGATTGCTATAGAACTCTCCCAGCCCCCCTCCTAAAGCATACTTAAACCAGCGTGGATGATTGCTTGATTTACCCATCAACGCGGTCGGTGTTGATGTGGGAATCCCTCCTGCGGAACTACTGTGTTCTCCTGGTTGGCAGTGTGGGGAGCTGTCGCTGCCAGGAGAACACAGAGTGATTGCTACTAGCAGTTGTAGCTGCTGGCAATAATCACATGCTATTAGTACCAAAGTCAATCGATGAATCAACTTGGGTTCAGTTAGGCTGCTTATACATGGATCGAATTTTGGTCAATTCAGCAGGGATCTATGGCCAGCTTAATGCAGAAAGTTTTCAGGATGACTTGGATCCCTTCTTTAGGCATTTATAGATTTCTGAAAAATGATTCAGAAACCCATATATTTATTTATACACAAATTTACAAGGGGGAGCAATGACTTGTACATTTTTTTTTTTTTTTTATCCAAGTATTTTTGCTAGACACACTTTAGCGGTAAAGTTTAGAGGAGTTGGAGCAACCAGACCACACAAGAATTTCAGGCTCAATTCTCACTGCGATTGACAGTCTTTCTGAATTGTCCATAGAGGCTAATACACTGTCCTCTCACTTGTCTTATCCTTGTTTACTTTTGAACGATCCATCTTGGTCAGACTTGTTTTCAGGTTTGGAAATTTATAGCATTTACCATTCAAGTGTGTCAAGAAAAAAATACTCGTAGTTGTCATTACTCCCCCTTTAACTTTGTGTGTAAATATGTGGGTTTCTGAACTATTTTTCAGAAATGTATAAAGGTATGGTGAAGGGATCTAAGTTATTTTACAAACTTTCTGCATTAATCATTGACTTAGGCAGGCCATAGACAGTTTAAATTTCTTTTGTTGCAGAGAAATCATTTACACGATTCCCCAATTAACACAGTGTTGACAGGAAAATTCCTCCTGCAGAGCAATTGTCTTCTCCCGACGGAGGCGCAGGGGAAGCCGTCCCCGATGGGAGAAGACAGTGGTTATCAGTAGCGGCTAAAGCAGCCACTTGCGATACTTCGCAAGCGAATGCAGCAGGCTGGTTGTACCCAACTTTATCGATCGTTCAACTTAGTACATTCAGCCTGCCCATTAATGGTTACAATCTCAGCTGGTTTCTGCTGAACTGGCTGAGATTTGAACAGTCTATGGCTGGCCTAACATGGCCTAAAACACCCTACTACTGCTAATCCCTAACCCATAAACTTTGCTTATTTGTATCCTTTTGGTCTGTTCAATATGCAATTGAAAGGAAATGTAACTGTTAGTGCTAGCAGGGATCGGGCGTGACTCTGCTAATGCTGCAGTTTTGTGTGTTGTTTTGTAAAGTGACAGTGATCTATTGATCCTGCACTTTTGGTGGGCTGAGCTGCACGGAGGGGCTAAAAGCAGGTGCTGGCAGGTGTCTGGGCTGATCCTGCTAACGCCACTTTTTTGGGAACACTATACTACTGGGGACGCTAATATAGTTCTGATCAGATCAAAGATATTGATCCATTCAGAAACTATACTAGTAAGGGAGATGTATGGTGTGTGTGTGTGTGTTAGCGCTACTGGAGGTGGATGTGGAGGTGTAGAACAGGAGCACCTCTGTTGGGGTATTCAGCCGTATTGTAAGATTTCTAAAATTAGGTGCCAATTTGGGGGGAAATGCAACCTAATGGCAGATGACCCTAAAAGAAAAAAAATTATACTGCTTATAAAGTGCACTTTTTGCATGGCAGCCTCCTTGGCTCACAGGATATGTTAAATATCAGAAAAGTGTGTTCCCTCATCCACTGAGTCACTACGGCAAACAAAAAACTGAAGGCCAGCCCAGGATAACCCCTCCTACTACTAGCATGCGCTTTTTCTATTGATCCCCCCTTCAATAAAGGCTAATATCTACATTCTCAACCTGGCTTTTGTAGTACCATATTCAGACCCTACTGCACATTGCAAGGATAGCCTGGAGGTGACCTTTAAGCACTGGGTTCCGCTTGAGGCATTTTCCAGACTCCTGCAGAGTGCTTTCCAGGTCCAGAACTGCAGGCATTGCTTTTGCATTTGCCCTGTCTCTGAAGACTATGTTGGACTGAGCACCAGGAGCTACCTCATTTATTTAGGTCACTGGATTCATTATTCCACATCCCCACTTGTTTTGCAGCAGAAGGATGTAAATGCTTTGGGACTAATGTGAGATACGCCTTTTACGATATATATGATCCTGTTCTATTTTTCCTATGTGATTTTTTTTATTTTTTTTGATGGAACATGTCCTGGAGTTACTTCTCAGCGCTTGTGGTCATCAGCCCTAAGGATTTTAAGTTTGTTACTTGTCTGATATACATCGGTATAAGTCATTGTGAAGGGGTGAGTGATGTCCAGAGAGGAGTGGCATTATATTAGGATTTTAGTGTTATTCAATAGTTAACACTGGATATTGTTGTTGGGATCACTATATTGTAACATCATTTGTGGATAATAGTGGACATTTTATGGACATTTTTTTTCTTTTTTTAATGACCCCGTCGCCTGTATGAGTTTGGCACAGATATACACACAATATATATGGACACATTGCCGTCTGCTTAATGCCTGGTACACACTACGTTTTTAGTTTGTTCAGCCCACTGGGTAGCACAGTGCTAAATGGCAAAAAATGATTTGCTCATGAAGGGGATAAAACCTTCCGGTGGTTAAGGCACTTTAGCTAAAAAGCTGGCCTGTGAAATCCTTTTGTTAGAAAACATTTGATCCACATGGCCTTTGAGGGACAACAATCTCTTTAGACAAGCTCTTGACAAGATCATGAAAGATGCTACTGGTAGCAAGACCACCTATCTTCCTAAGCAGAAGGGAACAGAATGAAAAGTCTGCTCCTTCTGTTAGGCCCCTTTAACACTGGGGCGTTTTTCAGGCGGTACAGCGCTAAAAATAGCGCCTGTACACCGCCTGAATAAACTGGCCCCGGTGCGCTAGCAGGGCGGTAAAAAAAGTCCTGCTAGCAGCATCTTTGGAGCGGTGTATTCACCGCTCCTATACCGCTCCTACCCATTGATTTCAATGGGACACCGCGGCAATACCGCCGCAAAGCGGGGGATTTTAACCCCTTTTCGGCCGCTCACGGGGGGTAAAAGCGCCCCGCGAGCGGCCGAATACCGCGGCTAAAACAACGGTAAAGCAGCGCTAAATATAGCGCTGCTTTGCCGCGGCTCCCGCCCTAGTGTGAAAGGGGCCTAACTGTTAAGAGGTCCCTTTCTTTTCTCCACTTCCTTGAGACCCTCCAAGCTTGGCTCTCCATGCACCAGCAAGACTTGGCACTTGCCGTCGGTCCTCTGTTACCGAAGGTGTTTTCTTTTGTTCCACTTGAACCAGGACATTATGGTATTGCCACATTGAGGTACATTAACAGTCTGTTTAAAGTGAATTGACTACCTAACACACACACATTAATGCATGGTGGAAAAAAAATTCACATGCAGGTGGCTCTACACATGGAAAATTACCTTGCTGGCATTGTGGAATAGGTTCTCCTCTGCTAATAGGGTTATTCAGCAGTATGTGTAAAATTGGGGTGCCTATTTAGGGCAAAAATGCTAACTAATGAAAGCCTCCATGGAACAGAATGTAAAGTCTGCTCTTTAACTGTTAAGAGGTCCCTTTCATTTGTTCATGTGTTCATATTTCTTTCACTTCCTCAACCTCCTTGAGACCCACCAAGCTTGGCTCTCCATGCACCCGGCAAGACTCGGCACTTACCCTCGGTCCTCTGTTGCCTAATGGGGGTTTCTTTGTTCCACTCGAATCAGGACATTATGGTGTTGCCATCTTTTTATCTTAAAGTGATTGTAAAGGCTCGTTTTTTTATTTTTTTAAATAACAAACATATCATAATTACCTCCACTGTGCCGCTCGTTTTGCAAAGAGTGGCCCCGAACCTTGTCTTCTGGGGTCCCTTTCACAGCTCCTCCCCGCATCAGATAACCCCCTAGGAGAAGCGCTCTCCTGGGGGGTTACCTTGCGGGTGCGCTCCCGAGTCCAGCATTTGTGTCCATAGACACAAATGCCGGACTGGGCCCCGGCACCCACATCATTGGATTTGATTGCCAGCAGTGGGAGCCAATGGCTGCGCTGCTATCAATCTATCCAATGAAGAGCCGGGACCCCGTGGAGAGAGAGACAGCACCTCCCCGCCGAGGGAAATACGGGGCTCAGGTAAGTAAATTGTAAACAATCTTAACAATTCCCATTCTATTCAAAAAACTATAAGAAAACCATGATTATAGATACTTATATTGTTTTATTCATAAAATCAGCAAAAGAAAGAGCGCAAAGATCTTCGGGCAATTAACTCTTTTTTATTGAGAGATGTTATACAAATGTATTTATATACACTTACAAAAGATAATCTTTTGCAAGTGTATATTAAATACATTTTATACCATCTCTAAATAAAAGCAGTTAATTGCCCTAGGGTCTTTGTGCTCTTTCTTTTGCTGATTTTGTCTTCACAGTATCTGCGTCCCGCTTGTATACAGAGAACTCCATTGTCTCTAATTGTGGAGAGATTTTACCCCTTTTTGGCCAAACAGTGGCTGAGAAAACAATGTACAATAGATCTTGTATGTTTTATTTATGAAATCTATGTAGTTAACATGCTTCAGAGATTTTAAAATGATCATTCTCACACCAGGAGTCAAAACTGGGTGAAAGCCAGGAATCCTAACCACTAGACCATATGGGATGTTCTTGATAGTATTGTATATGACAATCTGGTACCATCCTGGAGCTATTCTGCCAATAGCTGAAAATACTGTATCACACAGTCCTATTGATGTCTAGGAATTTTGTGGTGCCCATTTTGATATGAATACCGCCCTGCTACTAGCTGGGGAACCTGGTATTATCCTGTAAAACTGTCCTGGAAATACTGGAACAGTCCCACTGATAGCAACCACTCATAACCTTACCAGAAACTCCATGAGCTGACATCAATAAATCAACAATGGTAAGAAGAATACATCTTGATAGGTCCCATGGGAGGACAAAAAGGAAGTAACGTGGTCTGGATCAGCCTCAAAATTTATGGGAGTGGAGGTCAGAGCTACCCAAACGTATGCTGCCATGGAGTAAGTCGGGAAATACATCCTTCAGATTGGTGATTATTCATAGCAGATCTTGAGAAGTGCCATGTTTCCAGGCTGGGTGTCAAATGCCTGGCTGCCTGAGTGAAAATCACCCTGTTAGACCATATGAGTGATTTTTTTGTGCAATTTACCCAGGATAATTATTTGTTAAAAATTCACTGTATGGCCTTTGTGATATGGGCAGCAGGATTAGAAAGGTTCATAAGAGGGCTTTTGGGTAAGTCAGCAACAGATGCAAGTCTGTCATTGACTGCCACTAAATCTCTAGGAGGAGCCATCCTGCCTTAGGGCTGGGTGCTGATGTCACTTCCAGTAAGCTGCTGGGCCATTGCATGGGGGTGCGCTTTGGCTGGTGATCACAGCTGAAGCTCTGATGGCCATCTTGCTTTGGGGCCTGGTGCCAGTGAAATAAGTATGTGCTCCAGTGGCGCAATCGGTTAGCGCGCGGTACTTATAAGACAGTAACTGGTGAGCAATGCCGAGGTTGTGAGTTCGAGCCTCACCTGGAGCATGCATTTTATACATGAAAGTATATCTTCTGCTTGCTGGAAAAGGTTGTCTTGTTGCAATACTGTCTGGGATAGGCCCTAGGTTAGTTGGGAAATTCTAAATCATCAAAAAGACATTTCACGTAGGAATTACATGTACTGAGCTAGCTGGTTTAGCTTGTGAGTTCACAAGTGCAACCTAGTCACTTGCACTAAAGCTGTTTTTCAACTGCTTTTAGACACATTCAGGTGTGTCAAGCATTTGAGCGTTTATTCATTTCATTGACCATTGACAATATTAATGCATTCTGGCCATTGGAATGAATAAACATTCAAGTGCTAAATGCGCCTAGACTTTATAAACATTTAAACATGTTTAGGTGCGTTGGACATTTTTTCCTGCTCAAATGTTACTTTCCTTAATGTGATTTCAGTGCATTTAGATTTATGCCCCTAAATACCCCTACCTCTCAACTCCTCTAAAGGGTAGTGGCCATTGAAACTCCATGTGCCTTGTTAGCGCAGTAGGTAGCGCGTCAGTCTCATAATCTGAAGGTCGTGAGTTCGATCCTCACACAGGGCAGTTGATTTTTTTTTTTTACGCCCCTCCATCCCGTGTCTTAGACTAAAAGGGAGGTGAATCGAGATGTAATATCCCACCCCCATTATGTTTAGCTGGTTAGTAGGCATTGAGGAGGAGGGAGGGAGTTGACTGTCATTTACCACCGTGTATACATCCACATGTATGACTCCATAGTCACATGGGCTGCTCACATGTGATAGGGAGGAAATGCCCACTATAGAAACTCACTGAAAACTGAGCATGTGTAGAAACGATAAAGAGGTGCTATTTGGGACTTTAAACACATATCCATGCCTCATCTAAAGTAGTTTAGGATACCTAGAAATAAATTCATTGTCACGGGCCCTATATGGGAAAATCTGTGTGGCCATAAACAGTTACTGGTCAATCTAATATATTCAATTGAAATGGTAAGTATTAAATAATGTAACATAATATATGATACATAAGTCATGCATATCATAGCATAATAACAAATAATAATCATATTGATATTTTTAATATTTATTATGGAAAAAACATAATTGGTACAGACAATCACAGTTAAACATTGATTGAGTGGATACACAGATCGGGTGGACATGGTTATCCTGGGGGTAAATATAATTAATAAAGAGATTGATAATAGGGATATACTAGACTTATCATCCCTACGTAGAAGCTGATGGAGTGTTCTAGAATATTTAAAATAAATTAATTGTTACAATCCCTGAAAGGGAAGATCCGTGTATCCATAAAAAATTGCTGAATCAATCCAATGCATCAGATACAGTTCAAATTGGTAAATAATATACAATGTGTCATAATATATGATACATTTAGTCATGCATATCATAGCATAAAAGAGTAAGGGTAATCATATTGGCGTATATTGATGTATACTTGGAAAAGAAATGGTTGGTACGAATAATCACATTTTTAAAAAAAATAAATAAAATATAGTAAATGGATACACAGAGCAAGTGAACATAGTTGTCCTAGGATATAAATATAGTTGATAAAATTCACAATTGGGGTAAACTTGACTTGCCATCCCTGAGTATGAACTCTACGCGTTTCATGGCGTTTAAAGCCAATCATCAGGAGTGGAATGCATCACTATTGGCTACAAAAAAGAAGAAAAATAGGTGGGTCAGTGCAGTCTCCAATGATGTATCATGCTTTCAACAGGAGAGCAGGTTTAGGAAAGTGTATATATTACCTATGGCAGCACCCATACGGGTAGCCCAATAAACCCCAAATGGGAACGGGAAGGTGGCCCTGAAGAAAGTGTCTCCCCCGGGGGTTGGGGCGGGGACACATCCCCCCACTGCAGGGTTCCCCAAGGAGAGCCGGAAACGGGGTGACCGGAGATAAGATCCACGGAGAGACCAAGACAGCCACAACACAATGTTAGAGTGTGAGGTATGCACATAGGGGCCATCACTCCAGGTATCTAAAAAATATTGAATAATTAAGTGAAAACAAAGAAGAAACAATGATAGTATGTTAGGATATGAATGTGAGTGAGTGAGATAAGTGTGTGTGACGTAAAAAGCCTATATTTAGACTTCGGTTTGTAAAGCACCTAACAAAATGGGACTAGGTAAAATTAAACAAATGAATACCTAGAATTGCCAAAACATCATAATGAATCTATTATAATGCTGGATGTGTAGGACGTGGTGTGAAAATATGTTGCAAGCCTAAAACAAACAAATGAATGCCAATGATTATCAAATCATCGTAGTGAATCTAATATATTAATGGGTATGTGGGGTGTGATATAAAAATAGGTTGCAGGCCTTAGAAAAATTGTATGAGGTGTGAAGCTATAAAACAGAGAGGTGAAAAGAAAAACGCAAGACACCCTGATTACCTGGAGTGTAGAACATGGTCCACAGAACCTCCTCTCCTGATGGAATATGTGGAGTGAGCTGTCAGCTCATCCAAGCCCCTTTATCTCCAGCTTGGTGCGTGTCACCGCCGACGTCATGCATAACCCGTGGACCAAGTGGTTGGACGGAGCAGATCCCCGCCCCGGTCAATTAGACCTCAGCGGGAGTTCCACCCCTTCCCCCAGGCCACGTGGGATGGAAGAAGCACTAGCACAAACCGGCGGCAAAAAGACGTCACACGTGTGGCGTGCTGGCATGGCGTCGATGCGAGGGGATGGGGCGGGGCCGGACCTTGGCGCATCGACGCCATGCCAGCCCGCCACACGTGTGACGTCTTTTTGGCGCCGGTTTGTGCTAGTGCTTCTTCCATCCCACGTGGCCTGGGGGAAGGGGTGGAACTCCCGCTGAGGTCTAATTGACGGGGGCGGGGATGTGCTCCGTCCAACCACTTGGTCCATGGGTTATGCATGACGTCGGCGGTGACACGCACCAAGCTGGAGATAAAGGGGCTCGGATGAGCTGACAGCTCACTCCACATATTCCATCAGGAGAGGAGGTTCTGTGGACCATGTTCTACACTCCAGGTAATCAGGGTGGCTTGCGTTTTTCTTTTCACCTCTCTGTTTTATAGCTTCACACCTCATACAATTTTTCTAAGGCCTGCAACCTATTTTTATATCACACCCCACATACCAATTAATATATTAGATTCACTACGATGATTTGATAATCATTGGCATTCATTTGTTTGTTTTAGGCTTGCAACACATTTTCACACCACATCCTACACATCCAGCATTATAATAGATTCATTATGATGTTTTGGCAATTCTAGGTATTAATTTGTTTAATTTTACCTAGTCCCATTTTGTTAGGTGCTTTACAAACCAAAGTCTAAATATAGGCTTTTTACGTCACACACACTTATCTCACTCACTCACATTCACATCCTAACATACTATCATTCTTTCTTCTTTGTTTTCACTTAATTTTTCAATATTTTTTATAATTTTTTTTAGATACCTGGAGTGATAGCCCCTATGTGCATACCTCACACTCTAACATTGTGTTGTGGCTGTCTTGGTCTCTCCGTGGATCTTATCTCCGGTCACCCCGTTTCCAGCTCTCCTTGGGGAATCCTGCAGTGGGGGGGATGTGTCCCCGCCCCAACCCCCGGGGAGACACCTTCTTCAGGGCCACCTTCCCGTTCCCATTTGGGGTTTATTGGGCTACCCATATGGGTGCTCCCATAGGTAATATATACACTTTCCTAAACCTGCTCTCCTGTTGAAAGCATGATACATCATTGGAGACTGCACTGACCCACCTATTTTTCTTCTTTTTTGTAGCCAATAGTGATGCATTCCACTCCTGATGATTGGCTTTAAACGCCATGAAACGCGTAGAGTTCATACTCAGGGATGGCAAGTCAAGTTTACCCCAATTGTGAATTTTATCAACTATATTTATATCCTAGGACAACTATGTTCACTTGCTCTGTGTATCCATTTACTATATATATATATATATATATATTTTTTTTTTTTTTTTTTTTTTTTTAATTGTGATTATTCGTACCAACCATTTCTTTTCCAAGTATACATCAATATACGCCAATATGATTACCCTTACTCTTTTATGCTATGATATGCATGACTAAATGTATCATATATTATGACACATTGTATATTACTTACCAATTTGAACTGTATCTGATGCATTGGATTGATTCAGCAATTTTTTATGGATACATGGATCTTCCCTTTCAGGGATTGTAACAATTCATTTATTTTAAATATTCTAGAACACTCCATCAGCTTCTACTTAGGGATGATAAGTCTAGTATATCCCTATTATCAATCTCTTTTTAATTATATTTACCCCCAGGATAACCATGTCCACCCGATCTGTGTATCCACTCAATCAATGTTTAACTGTGATTGTCTGTACCAATTATGTTTTTTCCATAATAAATATTAAAAATATCAATATGATTATTATTTGTTATTATGCTATGATATGCATGACTTATGTATCATATATTATGTTACATTATTTAATACTTACCATTTCAATTGAATATATTAGATTGACCAGTAACTGTTTATGGCCACACAGATTTTCCCATATAGGGCCCGTGACAATGAATTTATTTCTAGGTATCCTAAACTACTTTAAACACATATCCATGCCTCATCTAAAGTCCTAAATAGCACCTCTTTTTCGTTTTTCCATATATACAGGGATGGAGGCATGCTTATGATATGTTAGGGTCTAGCAGCTCACATGTTGTTTGTGAGCATGTGCAGAGTTGCCACCACAGCTGCAAAATCCCTAGCTGAATTGGGGACATGAACGGAAGGGGGAGATAGAGAACAGCATGATCAACCAGTTTTTTTTGCAGAATACAGAAAACAAATCTCATAGTGACTGAGTGAGCATGTAATACAACATTTATTGAGAGTTTTTTATGATGTGGGTATAGTGACAGTATTCTGTATGAAGAATACAATTTGATCTGCATTGGAAATAGCCTAATAACATTTGTTTTTGCCCCCATTTGTACAGAGTGAATATGCTCAGTTTCACAGAATGAATAGCTCTGCAAAGTATGGTGTAAATGAGCCAAAAGTGAGGACACTGGAAGAGGAGCAACATTTCTGAAGGAGATTGTAACTTTGTAAGGTAGAGAGGTGGGTGCGGTATGGAGTGCAAGAAAGAAATGGCACATAAGCCATTAAATTGTAAAGCTAAATCGTAATACAAAAAAAAAAAAAATGTTGACCTTTCATGTGGCCTGTAGAAAAAAAAAAAAACACTTTATAAAACTGCATTTCAACACCCAGTAAAACCCAGCACAATGGATTTTGTAATGCATGTAAATGTGCAACAAGTTTCTGTGTGTTTATATGCATTGTCCATGTAAACAAGTCATAAAATATTTGTTTTCTCCCTTTGAAATATCAGAGGCAAGTTGAGAAATGTATGAATGTTTTGCTTAACCACTTCAATACAGGGCATTTTCACCCCCTTCCTGCCCAAGACAATTTTCAGTTTTCAGCGCTGTTGCATTTTGAATGACAATTGCGCGGTCATGCAACACTGTACCCATATGTAATTTTTCCCCCACAAATAGAGCTTTCTTCTGGTGGTATTTGATCACCTCTGTGGTTTTTATTTTTTGCGCTATAAACAAAAGAAGAGCGACAAAAAAAAAAAACACAATATTTTTTACTTTTTGCTATAATAAATATCCCAATTTTTAAAAAAAAAAAAGATTTTTTTCCTCAGTTTAGGCCGATATGTATTCTTCTACATATTTTGGTTAAAAAAAAATTGCAATAAGCGTATATTGATTGGTTTGCTCAAAAATTATAGCTTCTATAAAATAGGGGATAGTTTTATGGCATTTTTATAATTTTTTTTTTTTTTTACTAGTAATGGCAGCGATCTGCGATTTTTATCATGACTGCGACATTGCGGCAGACATATTGGACACTTTTGACACTATTTTGGGACCATTCACATTTATACAGCGATCAGTGCTATACAAATGTATTGATTACTGTACAAATGTCACTGGCAGGGAAGGGGTTAACACTAGGGGGCGATCAAGGGGTTAATTGTGTTACCTAGGGAGTGATTCTAACTGTAGGGGGAGGGGACTCACAAGGGGAGGAGACAGATCGGTGTTCCTCTGTTCTGGGAACACTTAATCGATCTCCTCTCAACTGACAGGACGTGGATCTGTGTGTTTACACACACAGATCCATGGTCCTGCTCTGTTAACAGGCAAGAGCGGGTGCCCAGCGGACATTGCTCCCAAGTGACGCGGCGGGGGTGCCCCAGACGGCCAGTAAGCCCAGGACGTCATATGACGCCAGCCCAGGATGGGAGATCCCTCCTGCGGATGTCATATGACTATGGCTGGGATGGGAAGTGGTTGTTACATTCTCAACTGTGTTGGCAAATCCGGTATGTAATATTAGTTTTTACGTGACTATAAATTTAGAGGATAACACACGAAATTAAAACTCAAAGTAATGACTCATGCAAAATGATCGCCCAACGTGGGGCTCGAACCCACGACCCTGAGATTAAGAGTCTCATGCTCTACCGACTGAGCTAGCCGGGCTTGCTTGTGAGTTCAAAAGTGCAACCTAGTCACTTGCACTAAAGCTCTGTTTTTCAACTGCTTTTAGATACATTTAGGAGCGTCAAGCATTTGGCCATTTGTTAATTTCATTGACCAAAATATTAATGCCTTCTGGCCATTAAAATTAATAATAAAAGTGCTAAATGCGCCTAGAGTTTATAAACATTTACACACGTTTAGGTGCGTCAGGCAGTTTTTCTGCTCAAATGTTACTCCTTAATGTAATTTTAGTGCATTTAGATTTCGGCCTCTAAACACCCCTGCCTCTAAACTCCTCTAAAAGTTATTGGCTGCAATAATTTCAGATGCCTTGTTAGCGCAGTAGGTAGCGCGTCAGTCTCATAATCTGAAGGTCGTGAGTTCGATCCTCACACAGGGCAGCTTGTTTATTTTTATTTTTTTTTATTTATTTTGTGTATTCCTATGTACATTGCACTGATTAGAAATGTAAGAATGAGTTCTGCATTTTTAAAGTGGCTATGGCCACTGCTCCTACCTCCATACTGTGATGAGTCCCACACTAACCAACGGTAGGGACCTTGGAATACTGGAGCCAAAAACCACTGAAGCTGCTCATTGTGCTCATAACTGGTTCCCTCAGATGCTAGAAAATTACAGGTGACACACAGGTACTAGTATGTGTCTATTATATAAAGCAAGTAAGTACCTAAAAACGACCAATTTATTTTGTAAAGTGTATGGGCGGACTCATCTATGTGTTGGCGCGCGAGCCCACGGGTAGGATCAATGGCGCACGCGACTGACAGTAATATAACACTACATACAGCATACAGCTATTAATATTATTGGGGGTTTATCACATTTAATACTGGCACACGCACAGATACTGGTGGAGGCGGATGCTTCAATTAGCATGATGGGAGGACCTATTATGGCTGCTAATACACCTTGTGTGCACAGCTCAGGGTGGTCATGTGACAGTAAGTGTGGGGCTATAAATAATTGAGTGATGGGTTGTGTAGCCAACCCCATGAGGAAGTCATTACGACGAAACATGTCGGGGGGCGTGGCTACAGGACAATTGTTTGTAATTGATGTGAGACACTGCTCTGCTTGTAAGCTACACTGCTGCTTAAACGGAGAGGCCTAGGAGTGGGTGAGATACGACAGTTGAGCGCACACCTCTGGTCCGCCCTGGCCGCAGTATACTATTGTCAACTTGCGTTCGTTTGCTGTGATTTTATTTGAAGGCGTGATTTTATTTGGAGAAATGTGAGTTTTATCATTGGAAGTTTTTAGTATAATATATTAAACTGGTTGAATTTTATTACGCTATGTGGAGCACTTATTTCTCTTACATATGGAGTCACACTAACATGCAATAAACAGAACGAGTGGACGGACACTATTAACCCCTGGAGTGGGAAAAAAGCGATTTAGCCAAACACGAGAGTGGGAGGCATTGTGATCTGGTGAGTTTGCTCTTTAGAGGGAGAGGTGTCACAGAGCACGTGGTGTGGTGGATGTTTCAAGATTTTTTTTGAAGATTTTTTGAACTGAAGATACACTTTGAAGAGACACTTTGCTTCTTGTTTTCACGTTATTGTTTACAACTTTGGACTTTATATTTTGCATCACTATATATATAATATATATATACAGCCCTCAAAAATTCCACTCGCCTGCTCGCATTTTGCGAGTGGAATTTAGGGCAGGGCGAGTGAGGAGCAGGGGTGGACAAGGCTGACAGCTTCCAGGCGCCGCGGAACACAACCCGGCTCTGTAACACACAGCCTGCATCTCTGTGACACACAAGAGGAGGAGAGAGGGGGGAGGGCAATGCAGCAGCCTCCGCTCAAAGCGGCCCCAGTTTAGTCCGGTCCTGCCGTTCTGTGTCCTCCAGCTGATCGCTTCTGGCAGAAGCGGTGCAGGCTTTTTTACAGGACATCAGAGCGGCGCGGGGGGGTCAGAGAATCCCCCCTCCGTGCCGCTCTGATGTTCTGTAAAAAAACGCCTGCATCGCTGCCAGAAGCGATCAGCTGGAGGACACAGAACGGCAGGACCGGACTAAACTGGGGCCGCTTTGAGCGGAGGCTGCTGCATTGCCCTCCCTCTCTCCTCCTCTTGTGTGTCACAGAGATGCAGGCTGTGCGTTACAGAGCCGGGTTGTGTTCTGCGGCGCCGTAGCAAGGTCCCGCCCCCAGACCGGCTCGTGTGATAGTAGATTAAATCAGTAATCCGCCTATCACATGAGCCGGTCTAGGGGGGCGGGACCTTGCTACGGCGCCGCCGAACACAGACCCGGTTGTGACAGACCTGGCCGGGACACAGGCTGTTGGAGGGGACTGAACGCGAGCCTATTACCTTGCGATTATGGGCCCTGGTATTTGGGGGAACAGTGCTCTTTGAGCTGCAAGCCTGGGACCCCTGAGCTGGTGATACTTGGATTCAGGTCCATGCTGGCCCCCCAATACACATAGAATCTGTATGTGTATTTGGCATATTAGCAAGAGACGCTAATGTCATGACTCATGAACTCCAGCCACCTGTCTGTTGTGTTAATGAATATTGTCTGGCTTGTAAGAGTATTTCACCTATTGTTGTGTGTGCTAATTAACCCTGCAATTGAATGATGGAGCCCAGTGTTGATTAAGATAATTAGCTCATGCTAATTAGGTTAGGCTTTAGTCATCTGTCAACTGTATATAAGTGTGACATGTCAAATAAAGATTCCTTCCTGATGTAGCCTACACTGGTGTTGTCTGGTGACTGGGTGAGCTAAGGGGTCTTGGATTGTATGGTACCGGACGGAGGAAGCATTTACGGCGGACATCTTGGGTACGAGGTCCGTCACAATTGTCTGGCAGCGGTGGGATCGTGCTTCCTTGTCGTGAACACATCCAAACCATCACCTGGATCCAAGGCCCGCATAGCAGAGGTACAGATACGTCATCATGGAAGAGGAATTCGGAAGGAGGTTGCGAGAGATGCGGATACAGCACAGAGGATCAGTATCGGTGCAGGTCCTGCTGGGATGGTATGATTCTGTTCGCCTACAACTCTGGAAAGAAGCGCTAGCCTGTGAGCAGCGACACCAGGGAAAAGTTCTCCCCTCCATCCATGTAAGGTACTGGTAGCAGTATGAAGTACGATTGCTGTTATTGGGGGAACAACCGAAGCATGAGTGGACAGCTGAGTTAAGCAGGCTGATCCGGGCAGAAATGCGTTTGGACGAGAGCTACAGAGCCCTCCGGTGGTATGTAGCCCAAGTGTGCCCGTGGACAGCGGATGACAGGCCCACGGAAGGCTTTGATTATAATGGCCTGGGATTGTTGTACTGGAGGCTGTCCGAGGACCCCGACTTTGGGAGTGATCTGGAGTGGCGTTTGGAGGAAATAATGGAGCACAGAGAGCAAAGATTGAATGTCTCGGAAGTGCTCTGGGCACAGGAAGATTTGGAGTTCCTGGCCACTCAGGAATGGGAGCTGGAGATCGCCTACATACAGCTGCTAGACACTGCTCAGCAGCAGGGTGGGGCTCCCTTTGCCTGGGACTATCAGGAAATACCAGCAGACAGCTCTGAAATCCTGGCTGAAGAGTCAGCAATGTGGCATAGTAACAGAGTGCTTTGCCCACCTGCCCCCGCAGCTATGGACGCGGAGGTCTTATGGCGGATGCAGCAAGTGCTGACTGACCTTGATGATCCTGTTACTGCATAAAACGAGGTTGGATGGAGGAATATGCCTGTCCAGCAGCATGCCAGAGAATCGGCAGTGGAAACTCTGGAGATTGCCGTCCCCAAACCTGAAGTGCTGACAACAGGGCAGAGCTCTGCTAACTGCTGCCCAGCATCAACAGCAGTATCTGGGGAGTTACAAGGAACTTCCCCAGCTGAAGCGCTGGTCACCGGACAGAGGGTCCAAGACCTCTGCCCCACACCTGTGTCAGTTTTGGAGGCTCAGGGTGAGAAGGTGGCGATCACTTCCCAGCAGCAGATACAGGGGGAGAAGGGAGAGGAGGTGTTTGTTGTCCCTCCTCAACAGCTCACTGGTGCCACATTTGTCACCTTATGGGGGAGCCACTACCTGTCAAAAACAGGTACTCGCTCCCACTTCTGTGTAAGGGTGCCATGGCGACTTACGTCATTTATGGCCCCTCTTTCCCCCCCACTGGACACATAGGTCCCAGAAGACAACGGGACCATTCAGTCGCAGCACAACTTGAGCATGCGAAGTAGGAAACAGGCTGTGAAGCCGCAAGGCTTCACTTCCTGTTTCCCTTAGTAAGGATGCCAACGCCTGTCACCGCTGTCCACTGGTGCACGGAGCCTCCATCTTCTTTGCGGGTATCGCGGCTCTGGCGCTGTTACTGGCTGGAGCCGCAATGACGTCACTCCTGTGCATGGGAGCCGCCACTAGCGGCATATCGCCGTTAGCAGCGGCGTGCTCAGTGCGCCTGCGCGCCTGTCTTTTTGCAAATATCTCCTAAACCGTGTAAGTTTAGGAGATATTTCTGGGGCCTACAGGTAAGCCTTAATATATGCTTACCTGTAGGTCAAAGATGTTTGTAAGGGTTTACAACCACTTTAAAAGTCAGCAGCTACTGACTTAATTTTTTTTAATACAGGCTGAAAATCTGCTTTAAATTGCCATTAAACCTAGACTATGAAAAACTCATTGCATGCTATATAACAGAGTATTTATACTCATAAAGCCAGTAAAGCAGGGGTGCCCAACTTTTTGAGGAGCGAGGGCCACTTTATCGACTTGGTAACTGGTCGCGGGCCACAGTGAGCGTAAAGGGAGGATGGCAGGTCTGTGTCCACTCTGCATATATAGAGCAGACACGGATGCAACCCGCTCTACCCTAAGGGCCCTCTGATCCGCCCAGAAAGAAGGGGACTGATCCCCTTCTGTTTTTTTTTTTTTTTTTAAGGAGATCGGATTGCAGATAGGCGGGTGTAAACGAACACGAGTCCATTTACATCTGCCGCTCTATAGAGGTGAATGGAGAGTCCGTTTGAGTCCACCTAAAACGGACCCGATCGGACCGATCATGTGAAAGGAGCCTAAGGCTGCTTTCACACTGATGCACAGCGGTTTACCTGCTCCTCACCTGACCTCAATATTCACTTCTTCCTCAGGATTCCTGCAGCTGGCTGGTACTGCTGTCTGGTACTACTGGTGGGTACTGGTACTGCTGGCTGGTACTGTTGGTGGGTACTGCTGGCAGGTACTGGTACTGCTGGCTGGTACTGTTGGTGGGTACTGCTGACTGATACTGCTGGTTTATACTGCTGGCTGGTACTGATGACTGGTAAGGATGATGGGTACTGGTACTGCTGGTGGGTACTTCTGGCTGGTACTGGTACATACTGCTGGCTGGTACTGATGACTGGTACGGATGGTGGGTACTTCTGGCAGGTACTGGTACTGATGACTGGTACTACTGGCTGGTACTGGTAATGCCGGTTGGTACTGGTACTGTTGGTACTGTTGGTTGGTACTGGTACTGCTGGTTACAACTGTTGGCTGGTACTGCTGGCTGGTACTGATACTGGTGGCTGGTACTGATACCGGTGGCTGCTGTCCCAGATCGCGGGTTTCTGTGTCCCAACCCGCCATCCCCGAGCATAATTGTGACAGAAGCATGCAGCATGCAGCTGCAGTAGCGAGCAGAGCCGATGCTTCCTGTCACAGGCGGAGTACATTTGGTATCAATCGTACTGTGAAGGAGCCGGCGCTATACAGGAAGCATCGGCTCTGCTTCCTCTAGCAGCGGCTCCGTTCTTCGCAATAATGCTCAGAGATGGCGGTTCGTAAACCCGCGGTCTGGGCTTGCCGACCCGCCATCTCAGAGCAAGACATGGCGGGCCACATCGAAGGGCGCCGTGGGCCACATGTGGCCTGCGGGCCAGCGGTTGGGCACCCCTGCACTAAAGCATTAATTTCTGTATAGAGTGAAATATTCCTGCTTGATCCTGCCTTCAGCTGTCCCTCCCATCTTCTCTGTGTTCCTAATGCAGGCTGAATCTGTGTAGACTGGCTGGTGTCTTCTGCTGAGCATGCTCAATTTCAGTTCCTTTCTGAGCTCTTCATTTCCTGAATGAATGAATGATTTGTATAGCGCTGCAACTGCGAACTGAATCGCCTCGAGGCGCTTCCTAATTTGTGCAGCCAACATGACTATAGAGGCACACATGTGGACATATACAGAGTGGTACCCCTCCCTCCTCCTCCATGTGCTATCCGCACATTCGATAGCACATTTTCAGAAAAGCGTTGTGTTCCCATTCCGGGAGTCAAACCCAGGCATGGGTAAAAAAAAGGAATCGGTCACCGCCGGAAGTTGAGCATAGAGATGAGACCATCTGGTCCCCAGTCATCTCTATGACCCTCAGAGGCCTGGGCACAACGTAATGACATCACGTCCGGGCCGGCCGAAGTAAACAATGCCAGGGACGCGGCTGGAAAGGCCGAGACACAGTTTTTTTTAACTCGGTCTATCAAGCCTGAAGGATTGATGTGGGGTCTAATAGATTTATCTCTCTTTATCTCTCTATAAAGTCACGCACTATTCCTATTACAAGGGATGTTTACATTCCTTGTAATAGGAATCAAAGTGATCAATAAAAAAAAAATGTAATGAGAAAGTGTAAAAAAATAACAGTAAAATAAAGAATACATTTTTTTTTAAAGCACCCCCGTCCCCGTGTACTCGTGCACAGAAGTGAACGCATACTTAAGTTCCGCCCACATATGTAAACGGTGTTCAAATCACACATGTGAGGTATCGCCGTATGTGTTAGAGCAAGAGCAACAATTCTAGCCCAAGACCTCCTCTGTAACTCTAAACAGGTAACCTGTAAAAAAAAATAAGAGTCGCCTATGGAGATTTTTAAGTACCAAAGTTTGGCGCCATTCCACGCCATTCCATGAGTGTGCGCAATTTTAAAGCGTGACATGTTAGGTATCTATTTACTCGGCATAACATCATCTTTCACGTTATACAAGAAATTGGGCTAACTTTGCTGTTTTGTTTGGGGTGGTAGCGCGGCGAGGGATGCTGTGTCCTCAGACTCCTCCGTGCGTGTCTTCTTTCTGTATTCGTTAGCGCCAATGGGATCGCCTCTGCCTTCAGCCAGATAGGTATTACATCTGGGCCTCCTGATTGGCTAAGAGGCGGTTCTGTGTTAGCAAAGCTAATATTCATTTGCTTTGCTAACTCACCTGGGTGCACTGCAAGCGCAATGGTTTTCGCTCGAAGTGCACCTTTTTTTTAACACTATTAGAGCCGATGACTCTAATCTGGTACTTCAAAAACACCCCCCACCGCTGTAATTCGGGCACCCGGTGACCAGAAAGGGGTCGGATGCTTGAATAGGGGGTTGCTACAGCGGCCGTGGATACATTCATGCAATGCATGAATCTATCCATAGTACACTGAGAGGGTGGCTGGAGAGAGGGGGCGGTCCCAGAGCAATCCTAATGGATAGATAAAGCATAGCTAGAGAACTGGCCACTGTGTGTTCTCCTGCTTAGTGTGGTTAGTTTTTAATTGGAAAGCAGAGGAACTGGTATCAACACCAGGGATTTCACATAAAGGAAGCAATACAAAGAGAACAGGAGACGTTCCCATACCTGTGCATGGTACAGAAGGCACATATCAGGAATATGAAGTGTTGGGGAAACAAACATTTTAAGTCCACAAGGTTTTACACATACAGCTACAGTGATTAGCTATTATCTATAATACATGCAATTCAGATTGGTGATAGCACGTCAGAATAAAAAAAGGTTTATGTTCCCGTACCAGGAGTCGAACCCGGGCGCCTGGGTCAAAACCAGGAATCCTAACCGCTAGACCATATGGGAAGCTATGTTAAATTTCCTATGCGAGTCAAGAATAGGGATAAGATTAAAGCAGAGTTCCACCCAAAAATCTGCTTCTTCTCACCGGTGCCACATTTGTCACCTTACGGGGGGAACCGATGCCTGTCAAAAACAGGTACTCGCTCCCACTTCCGTGTAAGGGTGCCGTGGCGACCTACGTCATTTATGGTCCCTCCTCTTTCCCCCCCGCTGCCTTCTAGGAGACACACACATAGGTTCCAGAAGACAGCGGGACCATTCAGAAAGCGCAGCGCGACTTGAGAATGCGAAGTAGGAAACGCAAGGCTTCCATAGTTGCCAACATTGTAAAAAAATATTTAGGGACACTTTTTCGGCTGTTGGCGGAGTCTTATTATAATTAAGGGCGGGGCATGCGTTTGTTGGTGTGACGTTAAGAATAGGAGTTAAGTTAAGAATAGGAATGGGGTTAAATTGCCATTAAACCTAGGCTTTGAAAAACTCTTAAAGCGGTTGTATAGTCACATTTTTGACTTTGACCTACAGGTAAGCCTATAATAAGAAAATTCAATGACGTGGCACAGGGGGCGGGGCCAAGTCCTGCATTCTGTGTGAATGGACACAGATGCAGGACTCGGGAGCGCACCCGCACGGGTCTCCACCTTAGGAGAGCCTTTTTCAACATGGACACTCAATGTGGGGAGGAGCCACCAGTGCTGCTGAGTGACCCAAGAAGCGAAGGACCGGAAGCTGAAAGTGATGTGTGGCAAAAATTGATTTGCTAAAATCAAAAGTGGGAGGGTTCGGGGCGCAATGCTCTGCGCCCTGAGGATGACCTAAGACAAGCCAATTAGAGCATCAGACTCTAATCACATGCTTGTAAAAAAAAAGACAGACCTAATAGAAACCCATTAGTCCAGCGCCCCGCACAGTGCACACACACATAGAACGATTGATTTTTAGATTAATGATAATATGACTAACATTTTTTAACTTTAAGATGTTAAAAAATAATAGTCATATTATCAGTTACTTAAAAATAAATATTTGCAAACTAACTTTGAGGGAGCGACACCCCTGTGCCCCCTTATGGACCGGCCACCACTGCAAAGACCCATAAAACAGCTTTTGGGTAAGTCCTCACTATGAAAGAGGAAGCATTGAGCAGCCATAGTGTTAGTGAATTGTAAGCTTTTGTAGAGAAAGCTGACAAACTGCATATGAAGATGTTAGGGTCATTTGGAAACTATATTTCTGATTGCTATCTCTTTGGACAAAAAAACCTTTGCCACCTTATTTTTGTCATTATCCAGGGCATTTTTTTTCTTTCATTTTATTTTGAGGTTGACTTAAGTCCAGAGGTCACCTTTAGCCGCTGTCCCATTTATAGCAAACTTTTGTTTGTTGCAAGGCTTTACTTAAGAAAATATGGGCTTCTTATCATAAAAATTTGATTCAGTATCTTACCAAACATATTGGGTGACAATATATCAAGTTTGCCTTTACTACCTGTTTGGGTGCCTTGGTTTTCTTTGATATAGTACTACTACTGGGTACTATGTGTTACTTTCAGTGAATTTCTGTGATGTTGTATGTTTGTACATTCAATCTGGTGTGTCACCAGGGACTGAAATTCTGACAATTAAAAAAAAAAAAAATATATATATATATATATATATTTTTTGCTATAAAACATATCCAATGAAAAATCAATAAAAATCAAATGTCTTCATAGATTTAGGCTAAAATGTATTCTGACACTTATTTTTGGTAAAATAAAATCCCATTAAGCATATGTTGATTGGTTATAGTGTCTACAAACTATGGGATATATACTGGAATATTTTTTGGTAATACTAGAGTAATGGTGAGGATCAGCGACTTATAGCAGGACTGCAATATTGTGGCGGACAATCTGACACTGACACTTTTGACACTTTGTGATAACCAGTGACACTAATACAGTGATCAGTGCTAAAAATATCCACTGTCACTGTACAAATGACACTGTCTGGGAAGTGGTTAAACATCTAGGGTGATGAAAGGGTGAAATGTGTGCCTAACCAGTGTTTTTTTGTTACATGGACACAAAATCCAGCACCTACCCGCTGACAGGACAGAGCTCTGCCTTGTTTACATGTCAGAGCTCCATCCTGTCTCTCTCCTTATCAAGCAGCGGGTGCTGGCAGACATCCATTGGCCGGAACTCGCTGATCAGCTTTTGCTGTAACAAATCACAGCAGAATCGGCGCGCCGTTGGCGTGTGTGCGCGCCCCCTTCCCAAGAGTACAGAATCACGCATATATGTTCTGCTCAAATATTACTCTCCTTAATGTGATTTTAATGCATTTAGATTTCGGCCCCTTAACACCCCTGCCTCTAAACTCCTCTAAAAGTTATAGGCTGCAGGGTCTTCACATGCCTTGTTAGCGCAGTAGGTAGCGCGTCAGTCTCATAATCTGAAGGTCGTGAGTTCGATCCTCACACAGGGCAGTTGTTTTTATTTTTTTTTGTGTATTCCTATGTACATTGTACTGATGAGAAATGTAAGAATGAGTTCTGCATTTTTAATTGGCTATGGCCACTAACCCTACCTCGGTACTGTAATGAGTCCCACACTAACCAACAGTAGGTAACTTGGAATACTGGAGCCAACAACCACTGAATCTGCTCATTGTGCTCATAACTGGTTCCCCCAGATGCTCTAAAGAAAATTACAGGTGACACACAGGTACTAGTATGTGTCTATTATATAAAGCAAGTAAGTACCTAAAAACTACCAATTTATTTTAACTGTGCTTCAGAGGTATTTTAAACTTCTTAAAGCGGAGTTCCGTCCGAAATATTATTTTAAGATAAAAATACACCTAGAATACTCATGCAAAGTGCAATGTAACAAAGGTATGCTGTAAACTATGCCCAGTTTTTTATTTGTGCAGCATTGCTTTCTTACTTTGTGAAGTTCCTGCCCAGCGCTGCCATCTCCAGTGTGGGCATCTGAAGCCACAGTGTCCTTCTTCCTGGATTCCTTGCATGCTGGCTACCCAGCATGCACCTGCCGATCTCATGCATGTGCAGTGCGGTGCAATATTGGTCAGCTCGCCATGCCAAGCTGACCAAGATTTTCCATAGATGCCAATGTTAAATGTTACGTGAGCAGTGCCATGCCAAGCTGACCAAGAATTTCCATAGATACCAATGTTAAATGTTACGGGAGCAGTGCCATGCCAAGCTGACCAAGATCTCCCAGAAGCCAATGCAAAACCGTAAATGACGTCCGCGGCCGCTAAAGGAGGAAGTGAAATTAGATATAGGCTTAAATCAGGTAAGTGAACAGAAAAAAATTTATATAAATTTCCAATTCATTTTAAGGATGCACATTAGTGCTGCATGGTGAGAAGTGAAAAATGTGAGTCTAACTCTGCTTTAAAGTGGCGTTCCGGCCAATACATTTATTTTTTAAAAGTCAGCAGCTACAAACACTGTAGCTGCTGACTTTTAATAAGGACACTTACCTGTCCAGGGATCCCGTGATGTCGGCCGCCCCGAGGCCGATCCGTCCATCGGATCGGCTGCCGGCGCCTCCATCTTAACGAAGGGAAACAGGCAGTGGAGCCTTGTGGCTTCACTGCCCGTTTCCTACTGCGCATGCACGAGTCGCACAGCACTTTGTGAATAGCCCCATTGTTTTCTGGGACACACACATGTCCCAGCATTATTATTTTTTTGGGTTGCCCTCCACTTTAAAGCGGTTCTGCACTGACTAAATTAAAAAAAAAATTCCGGTCAATAAATGTAAAAGATATCTATATTAAAATATGCTTAATTGTTTTTTTTCTGCACATTTTCTCCATCTGTTTTTATCAGTAATGAACTCTTTTAAAAATTTCCTTTGACCGATGTCATTTTGCTTGTGGGCATTTAAAGCCCACAAGCAAAAACACTTCCTCCTTCCCTCCGTTGTGAGGAACCAGCATTCATTGCCGGTTCCCGCGCATGCTCAGTGGCTTCACAGCTACGATCGGCGTAATCGGAACGGTTGGCATGACAACGAAATAACGCGAGATTTCGCTCATGACCTCCGCAATGCCTGATCCTAGGAGACACAGCAAATTAGACAGGAAATGACGTGGATCACCGCTTATAGTCCGCCCACCGCCGCAGGGAGAAAAACAAACATGAAGTCAGGATAAAAGGTAGGCTTACTAGATGGACAAATGAACCAGCAATTAGCTGATTTTACAGGGTCTAGAAGCGATAGAGCGCAAGTTGATAGGATGAGTGCAGAACCGCTTTAAAGCGGAGCTGCACCCGCACCAAAAATATTAAAAGTCAGCAGCTACAAATACTGCAGCTGCTGACTTTTAATAAATGGACACTTACCTGTTTCAGGTTCCAGCGGTGTCGGCAGAATGTGATGCTCGTCTCTCGGCTGCCCCGCCGCCATCCTCTGTCAGGGAATCAGGAAGTGAAGACGCAACGGCTTCACTGCCCGGTTCCCTACTGCGCGTCTCTATTGGTCCCTGTTGTGTCCTGGGAACTGTGTTTCCCAAGACACAACGGGGCATCTTCGGATATGGGCGGGACAGCTCCGGCTATCTCGTCCCGGAAGTGGGTGCAGATACCTGTATTATACAGAGGGGGGGAATCCGATAAGTGGAAGTTCCACTTTAGGGTGGAACTCCGCTTTCAGTCCACATGGTTATTACACATACAATGATCACCCATTAACTATGATACATGCAATACAGATCAGTGATAGCACATCAGAATTTAAAAAGGATCCTTTTCCCATACCGGGAGTCGAACCCGGGCCGCCTGGGTGAAAACCAGGAATCCTAACCGCTAGACCATATGGGAAACTATAGTACATCTCCTATGCAAGCCAACAATAGGGATGGGGTTAAAGCAGAGTTCCACACAAAAATCTGCTTCCTCCCCTCACTGGTGCCACATATGTCACCTTACAGGGGGAGCGGCTACCTGTCAAAAACATATACTTGCTCCCACTTCCGTGTAAGGGTGCCGTGGTGACCTACGTCATTTATGGCCCCTCCTCTTTCCCCCCGCTGTCTTCTGGGACTTGTGTGTGTTTCCCAGAAAGCGCAGCGCGACTTGAGCATGCAAAGTAGGAAACAGGCTGTGAAGCCACAAGGCTTCACTTCCACAGTTGCCAACATTGTAAAAAATAAATTTTAGGGACACTTTTTCGGCTGTAGGCAGGGTCTTATTATAATTAGGGGGCGGGCAGAGTCCCTCCTTACGCCAGGTGCCCCCAGCAGAGTCCCTCCTTACGCCAGGTGCCCCCAGCAGAGTCCCTCCTTACATCAGGTGTCCCCAGTAGAGTCCCTCCTTACATCAGGTGTCCCCAGTAGAGTCCCTCCTTACACCAGGTGTCCCCAGTTACCAGTGGCATCACTAGGGTTGATGTCTCCCGGTGCGTAAAAACATGGTGTCACTCCCCCACACCCACTATAGTTCTCCCTCAGTACAGACCCCCCTCTGCTTTCTCCCCTCGGGGTCTTATTATAATTAGGGGGCAGGGCATTCATTTTTTGGTGTGGCATAGGAAAAATGTGCATGGTTTACATGAAATTGTGGGCGTGGCTTATATGGGCGTGGTTCAAATGGGGGTGAGGTTAGAGTCTGAGATGAATGAGAAATGGAGAAAGGGCAAAAGAGGGAGGGAGGGAGAGAGAAAGAAGTAAAGAGGGATGGGGGGGCAGCAGGCCCAGATCCTACACCACAATAGAAATGTGTATTCCAGAGTTTAACAAATCAGCAGAAAAGATACTCCAAACACCTGGTGTTAGCGCTCCAATCATCCCAGCACCATGGTTGTTGTGGTGTCAGGATGATTGAAGCGCATTATTACTATTATTACATTCAATAATCATTCAATAATCATTCAACTCATCATAAACCTAAATCAGTGTGACCCCTGAGCGTGTCACCTGCCACCAGGTGCCCCAGTAGAGTCCGTTCTTACATCAGGTGCCCCCAGCAGAGTCCGTCCTTACATTAGGTGCCCCCAGCAGAGTCCGTCCTTACATTAGGTGCCCCCAGCAGAGTCCGTCCTTACATCAGCTGCCCCCAACAGAGTCCGTCCTTACATCAGGTGCCCCCAGAAGCAGAGGCCCTTCCTACAGATCTGTGTCCCTGGCAGCGGAGCCCCTCCTTACACCAGGTGTCCCCAGCAGAGACCCTCCTTACGCCAGGTGCCCCTCCTTACATCAGGTGTCCCCAGTAGAGTCCCTCCTTACATCAGGTGTCCCCAGTAGAGTCCCTCCTGACACCAGGTGTCCCCAGTTACCAGTGGCGTCACTCCCCCACACCCACTATAGTCCTTCCGCAGTACAGACCCTCCTCACTAAGTGCAGACCCCCATCCCACAGTACAGACCCCCCTCCAGAATACAAAAAGCTTTATGTTCCCATACCGGGAGTCGAACCCGGGCCGCCTGGGTGAAAACCAGGAATCCTAACCGCTAGACCATATGGGAAGCTATGTTGAATTGTCTATGCAAGTCAAGAATATGGATGAGATTAAAGCAGAATTCAACTCAAAAATCTGCTTTCTCCCCTCTCCAGTGCCAAATTTGTCACCTTACAGGGGGAGCGGCTACCTGTCAAAAACAGGTACTCGCTCCCACTTCCGTGTAAGGGTGCTGTGGCGACCCACGTCATTTATGGCCCCTCCTCTTTCCCCCCGCTGCCTTCTGGGAGACACACACAGCTGGACCAAAAAGCTTTCATAAAGCGCAGCGCGACTTGAGCATGCGAAAAATAAAAAACATGATGTGAAGCCGCAAGACTTCACTTCCACAGTTGCCAACATTGTAAAAAAAAAATTTAGGGACACTTTTTCGGCTGTAGGCAGGGTCTTATTATAATTAGGGGGTGGGGCATTCATTTGTTGGTGTGACATAGGAAAAATGTGCATAGTTTACGTGGAATTGTGGGCGTTGCTTTTATGGGCTTGGTTCAAATGGGGGTGTGGTTAGAGTCTGAGATGGAGAAAGGGGAAAAGAGGGAGGGAGGGAGAAAGGATGATTGAAGCGCATTATTACTATTATTACATTGTAATATAGAATTAAATCATTCAACTCACCATAATCCTGAATCAGTGTGACCCCTGAGTGTGTCACCTGCCACGTCGCCTGCCACCAGATGCCCCCAGCAGAGTCCATCCTTACATCAGGTGCCCCAGCAGAGTCCGTCCTTACATTAGAATTTTTTATTCCTGGCCGGAGGGCCTGGTCATTGTTTTACACAATGGCCACTTCTTTCACTCTTACTCTCCACTATCCCTTCCCCCACTTTATTTTATTTATTCCTTTGTTTGTTTGTCACTTTTTTGTATTTTTATGTTTGTACACGTTTAGCACTGTGTGATGAGTAGGGTCACAGGTCCCAGGGCCTGTCCTGAAAGTCTAGGGAGGGGGTGGACATGGCCTTCTGGCTTAGTTCACCCTCTCTCATAGGGTTGGGGTCTCTCTTCGGGAGAGCTCCACCTAGTATTTGGGTGGGTCTGTTTCGGCAGACCTTCCAGAGAACGGGGTCTGACTGGTTTCGGCCAGGAAGACCAAGTTTTACGGTCCTTGTCCCTGTCAGGAGCCTAACGCCCCGGGGGATTCAGGACAAGGTCCTCTGATTTTAGAGGTCTTGTGTACCCGTTGCACTTTTTTGTCGCACCTCTTTATGTTGTGCACATTTTTTATGCACCGGGTGAGTTTTTGAGTGTGTTTTGCATGCCACAGGCTTTCAAAAAAAAAATAAAAAGCAGAGTCCGTCCTTACATCAGCTGCCTGAGCCTGTAGGTGGCGGGTTCTCACCAAGCTTCCGGATCTCTAGGCCTACCTGTCTGTGGTGGGGGCTGCTGTGGTCCGGACCGTTGGCCAGGGCGGTCTTGAAAGCCTATGGAGTATGTGCCCCTGGAGTGGCAGTCCAGGGGTGCCAAACAATCACTGTGTGTGAGGGACACATTGATTTATGGCACCACGGTCACTGCACCATATCACGCTTTTTTAGCACCTGCCTCTTGGGCCGGGCCTTTTGGCTGGGACCAGAGGAATTTTTTATTCCTGGCCGGAGGGCCTGGTCATTGTTTCACACAATGGCCACTTCTTTCACTCTCCTCTCCACTATCCCTTCCCCCACTTTATTTTATTTATTCCTTTGTTTGTGTGTCACGTTGTTTTTTGTATTTTTATGTTTGTACACGATTTAGCACGTGTGATTAGTAGGGTCACAGGTCCCAGGGCCTGTCCTGAACGTCAGGGAGGGGGTGGACATGGCCTTCTGGCTTAGTTCGCCCTCTCTCATAGGGTTGGGGTCTCTCTTCGGGAGAGCCTCACCTAGTATTTGGGTGGGTCTGTTTCGGCAGACCTTTCAGAGAACGGGGTCTGACTGGTTTCGGCCAGGAAGACCAAGTTTTACGGTCCTTGTCCCTGTCAGGAGCCTAACGCCCCGGGGGATTCAGGACAAGGTCCTCTGATTTTAGAGGTCTTGTGTACCCGTTGCACTTTTTTGTCGCACCTCTTTATGTTGTGCACATTTTTTATGCACCGGGTGAGTTTTTGAGTGTGTTTTGCACGCCACAGGCTTTCAAAAAAAAAAAAAGCAGAGTCCGTCCTTACATTAGATGCCCCCAGCAGAGTCCGTCCTTACATCAGCTGCCTCCAACAGAGTCCGTCCTTACATCAGGTGCCCCCAGAAGCAGAGGCCCTTCCTACAGATCTGTGTCCCTGGCAGCGGGGCCCCTCCTTACACCAGGTGTCCCCAGCAGAGTTCCTCCTTATACCAGGTGTCCCCAGCAGAGTCCCTCCTTATGCCAGGTGCACCCAGCAGAGTCCCTCCTTACATCAGGTGTCCCCAGTAGAGTCCCTCCTTACATCAGGTGTCCCCAGTAAAGTCCCTCCTTACACCAGGTGTCTTCAGTTACCAGTGGCGTCACTACGGTTGATGTCTCCCGGTGCGTAAAAACATGGTATCACTCCCCCACACCCACTATAGTCCTCCCGCAGTACAGACCCTCCTCCCGCAGTACAGACCCTCCTCACTAAGTGCAGACCCCCCTCCAGAATACAAAAAGCTTTATGTTCCCATACCGGGAGTCGAACCCGGGCCGCCTGGGTGAAAACCAGGAATCCTAACCGCTAGACCATATGGGAAGCTATGTTGAATTGTCTATGCAAGTCAAGAATAGGGATGGGGTTAAAGAAGAGTTCCACCCAAAAATCTGCTTCCTCCCCTCACTGGTGCCACATTTGTCACCTTACAGGGGGAGTGGCTACCTGTCAAAAACAGGTACTTGCTCCCACTTCCGTGTAAGGGTGCCGTGGTGACCTACGTCATTTATGGCCCTTCCTCTTCCCCCCCCCCCGCTGCCTTCTGGGAAACACACACAGGTCCCAGAAGAAAGCGCAGCGCGACTTGAGCATGCAAAGTAGGAAACAGGCTGTGAAGCAGCAAGGCTTCACTTCCACAGTTGTCAACATTGTAAAAAAAAATTTTAGGGACACTTTTTCGGCTGTAGGCGGGGTCTTATTATAATTAGGGGCAGGGCATTCATTTTTTGGTGTGACATAGGAAAAATGTGCATGGTTTACGTGAAATTGTGGGCGTGGCTTATATGGGCGTGGTTCAAATGGGGGTGAGGTTAGAGTCTGAGATAAATGAGAGATGGAGAAAGAGGAAAAGAGGGAGGGAGGGAGAGAGAAAGAAGTAAAGAGGGATGGGGGGCAGCAGGCCCAGATCCTACACCACAATAGATATGTGTATTCCAGAGTTTAACAAATCAGCAGATAAAGATACTCCAAACACCTGGTGTTAGCGCTCCAATCATCCCAGCACCATGGTTATTGTGGTGTCAGGATGATTGAAGCGCATTATTACTATTATTACATTGTAATATAGAATGAAATCATTCAACTCACCATAAACCTAAATCAGTGTGACCTCTGAGCGTGTCACCTGCCACGTCGCCTGCCACCAGATGCCACCAGGTGCACCCAGCAGAGTCCGTCCTTACATCAGGTGCCCCCAGCAGAGTCCGTCCTTACATCAGGTGCCCCCAGCAGAGTCCGTCCTTACATCAGGTGCCCCCAGCAGAGTCCGTCCTTACATCAGGTGCCCCCAGCAGAGTCCGTCCTTACATTAGGTGCCCCCAGCAGAGTCCGTCCTTACATCAGCTGCCCCCAACAGAGTCCGTCCTTACATCAGTTGCCCCCAGAAGCAGAGGCCCTTCCTACAGATCTGTGTCCCTGGCAACGGAACCCCTCCTTACACCAGGTGTCCCCAGCAGAGTTCCTCCTTATACCAGGTTTCCCCAGCAGAGACCCTCCTTACGCCAGGTGCCCCCAGCAGAGTCCCTCCTTACATCAGGTATCCCCAGTAGAGTCCCTCCTTACATCAGGTGTCCCCAGTAGAGTCCCTCCTTACACCAGGTGCCCCCAGTTACCTGTGGCGTCACTAGGGTTGATGTTTCCCGGTGCGTAAAAACATGGTGTCACTCCCCCACACCCACTATAGTCCTCCCTCAGTACAGACCCCCCTCCCGCAGTACAGACCCTCCTCACTAAGTGCAGACCCCCATCCCACAGTACAGTCCCCCCTCCAGAATACAAAAAGCTTTATGTTCCCATACCGGGAGTCGAACCCGGGCCGCCTGGGTGAAAACCAGGAATCCTAACCGCTAGACCATATGGGAAGCTATGTTGAATTGCCTATGCAAGTCAAGAATAGGGATGAGGTTAAAGCAGAGTTCCACCCAAAAATCTGCTTCCTCCCCTCACTGGTGCCACATTTGTCACCTTACAGGGGGAGTGGCTACCTGTTAAAAACAGGTACTTGCTCCCACTTCCGTGTAAGGGTGCCGTGGTGACCTACGTCATTTATGGCCCTTCCTCTTTCCCCCCCCGCTGCCTTTTGGGAAACACACACAGGTCCCAGAAGAAAGCGCAGCGCGACTTGAGCATGCAAAGTAGGAAACAGGCTGTGAAGCCGCAAGGCTTCACTTCCACAGTTGTCAACATTGTAAAAAAAAAATTTTAGGGACACTTTTTCGGCTGTAGGCGGGGTCTTATTATAATTAGGGGGCAGGGCATTCATTTTTTGGTGTGACATAGGAAAAATGTGCATGGTTTACGTGAAATTGTGGGCGTGGTTTATATGGCCGTGGTTCAAATGGGGGTGAGGTTAGAGTCTGAGATGAATGAGAGATGGAGAAAGAGGAAAAGAGGGAGGGAGAGAGAAAGAAGTAAAGAGGGATGGGGGGGGGGGCAGCAGGCCCAGATCCTACACCACAATAGAAATGTGTATTCCAGAGTTTAACAAATCAGCAGATAAAGATACTCCAAACACCTGGTGTTAGCGCTCCAATCATCCCAGCACCATGGTTGTTGTGGTGTCAGGATGATTGAAGCGCATTATTACTATTATTACATTGTAATATAGAATGAAATCATTCAACTCACCATAAACCTAAATCAGTGTGACCTCTGAGCGTGTCACCTGCCACGTTGCCTGCCACCAGATGCCCCCAGCAGAGTCCATCCTTACATCAGGTGCCCCAGCAGAGTCCGTCCTTACATCAGCTGCCTGAGCCTGTAGGTGGCGGGTTCTCACCAAGCTTCCTGATCTCTAGGCCTACCTGTCTGTGGTGGGGGCTGCTGTGGTCCGGACCGTTGGCCAGGGCGGTCTTGAAAGCCTATGGAGTATGTGCCCCTGGAGTGGCAGTCCAGGGGTGCCAAACAATCACTGTGTGTGAGGGACACATTGATTTATGGCACCACGGTCACTGCACCATATCACGCTTTTTTAGCACCTGCCTCTTGGGCCGGGCCTTTTGGCTGGGACCAGAGGAATTTTTTATTCCTGGCCGGAGGGCCTGGTCATTGTTTCACACAATGGCCACTTCTTTCACTCTCCTCTCCACTATCCCTTCCCCCACTTTATTTTATTTATTCCTTTGTTTGTACACGATTTAGCACGTGTGATTAGTAGGGTCACAGGTCCCAGGGCCTGTCCTGAACGTCAGGGAGGGGGTGGACATGGCCTTCTGGCTTAGTTCGCCCTCTCTCATAGGGTTGGGGTCTCTCTTCGGGAGAGCCTCACCTAGTATTTGGGTGGGTCTGTTTCGGCAGACCTTTCAGAGAACGGGGTCTGACTGGTTTCGGCCAGGAAGACCAAGTTTTACGGTCCTTGTCAGGAGCCTAACGCCCCGGGGGATTCAGGACAAGGTCCTCTGATTTTAGAGGTCTTGTGTACCCGTTGCACTTTTTTGTCGCACCTCTTTATGTTGTGCACATTTTTTATGCACCGGGTGAGTTTTTGAGTGTGTTTTGCACGCCACAGGCTTTCAATAAAAAAAAAGCAGAGTCCGTCCTTACATTAGATGCCCCCAGCAGAGTCCGTCCTTACATCAGCTGCCTCCAACAGAGTCCGTCCTTACATCAGGTGCCCCCAGAAGCAGAGGCCCTTCCTACAGATCTGTGTCCCTGGCAGCGGAGCCCCTCCTTACACCAGGTGTCCCCAGCAGAGTTCCTCCTTATACCAGGTGTACCCAGCAGAGTCCCTCCTTATGCCAGGTGCACCCAGCAGAGTCCCTCCTTACATCAGGTGTCCCCAGTAGAGTCCCTCCTTACATCAGGTGTCCCCAGTAAAGTCCCTCCTTACACCAGGTGTCTTCAGTTACCAGTGGCGTCACTACGGTTGATGTCTCCCGGTGCGTAAAAACATGGTATCACTCCCCCACACCCACTATAGTCCTCCCTCAGTACAGACCCCCCTCCCGCAGTACAGACCCTCCTCCCGCAGTACAGACCCTCCTCACTAAGTGCAGACCCCCCTCCAGAATACAAAAAGCTTTATGTTCCCATACCGGGAGTCGAACCCGGGCCGCCTGGGTGAAAACCAGGAATCCTAACCGCTAGACCATATGGGAAGCTATGTTGAATTGTCTATGCAAGTCAAGAATAGGGATGGGGTTAAAGAAGAGTTCCACCCAAAAATCTGCTTCCTCCCCTCACTGGTGCCACATTTGTCACCTTACAGGGGGAGTGGCTACCTGTCAAAAACAGGTACTTGCTCCCACTTCCGTGTAAGGGTGCCGTGGTGACCTACGTCATTTATGGCCCTTCCTCTTTCCCCCCCCCCGCTGCCTTCTGGGAAACACACACAGGTCCCAGAAGAAAGCGCAGCGCGACTTGAGCATGCAAAGTAGGAAACAGGCTGTGAAGCAGCAAGGCTTCACTTCCACAGTTGTCAACATTGTAAAAAAAAATTTTAGGGACACTTTTTCGGCTGTAGGCGGGGTCTTATTATAATTAGGGGCAGGGCATTCATTTTTTGGTGTGACATAGGAAAAATGTGCATGGTTTACGTGAAATTGTGGGCGTGGCTTATATGGGCGTGGTTCAAATGGGGGTGAGGTTAGAGTCTGAGATAAATGAGAGATGGAGAAAGAGGAAAAGAGGGAGGGATAGAGAGAGAAAGAAGTAAAGAGGGATGGGGGGCAGCAGGCCCAGATCCTACACCACAATAGATATGTGTATTCCAGAGTTTAACAAATCAGCAGATAAAGATACTCCAAACACCTGGTGTTAGCGCTCCAATCATCCCAGCACCATGGTTGTTGTGGTGTCAGGATGATTGAAGCGCATTATTACTATTATTACATTGTAATATAGAATGAAATCATTCAACTCACCATAAACCTAAATCAGTGTGACCTCTGAGCGTGTCACCTGCCACATCGCCTGCCACCAGATGCCACCAGGTGCACCCAGCAGAGTCCGTCCTTACATCAGGTGCCCCCAGCAGAGTCCGTCCTTACATCAGGTGCCCCCAGCAGAGTCCGTCCTTACATTAGGTGCCCCCCAGCAGAGTCCGTCCTTACATCAGCTGCCCCCAACAGAGTCCGTCCTTACATCAGGTGCCGCCAGAAGCAGAGGCCCTTCCTACAGATCTGTGTCCCTGGCAGCGGAACCCCTCCTTATACCAGGTGTCCCCAGCAGAGTTCCTCCTTATACCAGGTGTCCCCAGCAGAGACCCTCCTTACGCCAGGTGCCCCCAGCAGAGACCCTCCTTTCGCCAGGTGCCCCCAGCAGTGTCCCTCCTTACATCAGGTGTCCCCAGTAGAGTCCCTCCTTACATCAGGTGTCCCCAGTAGAGTCCCTCCTTACACCAGGTGTCCCCAGCAGAGTCCGTCCTTACATCAGGTGCCCCCAGCAGAGTCCGTCCTTACATCAGGTGCCCCCAGCAGAGTCCGTCCTTACATTAGGTGCCCCCAGCAGAGTCCGTCCTTACATCAGCTGCCCCCAACAGAGTCCGTCCTTACATCAGTTGCCCCCAGAAGCAGAGGCCCTTCCTACAGATCTGTGTCCCTGGCAGCGGAACCCCTCCTTACACCAGGTGTCCCCAGCAGAGTTCCTCCTTATACCAGGTTTCCCCAGCAGAGACCCTCCTTACGCCAGGTGCCCCCAGCAGAGTCCCTCCTTACATCAGGTATCCCCAGTAGAGTCCCTCCTTACATCAGGTGTCCCCAGTAGAGTCCCTCCTTACACCAGGTGCCCCCAGTTACCAGTGGCGTCACTAGGGTTGATGTTTCCCGGTGCGTAAAAACATGGTGTCACTCCCCCACACCCACTATAGTCCTCCCTCAGTACAGACCCCCCTCCCGCAGTACAGACCCACCTCACTAAGTGCAGACCCCCATCCCACAGTACAGACCCCCCTCCAGAATACAAAAAGCTTTATGTTCCCATACCGGGAGTCGAACCCGGGCCGCCTGGGTGAAAACCAGGAATCCTAACCGCTAGACCATATGGGAAGCTATGTTGAATTGTCTATGCAAGTCAAGAATAGGGATGGGGTTAAAGAGTTCCACCCAAAAATCTGCTTCCTCCCCTCACTGGTGCCACATTTGTCACCTTACAGGGGGAGTGGCTACCTGTCAAAAACAGGTACTTGCTCCCACTTCCGTGTAAGGGTGCCGTGGTGACCTACGTCATTTATGGCCCTTCCTCTTCCCCCCCCCCCCGCTGCCTTCTGGGAAACACACACAGGTCCCAGAAGAAAGCGCAGCGCGACTTGAGCATGCAAAGTAGGAAACAGGCTGTGAAGCAGCAAGGCTTCACTTCCACAGTTGTCAACATTGTAAAAAAAAATTTTAGGGACACTTTTTCGGCTGTAGGCGGGGTCTTATTATAATTAGGGGCAGGGCATTCATTTTTTGGTGTGACATAGGAAAAATGTGCATGGTTTACGTGAAATTGTGGGCGTGGCTTATATGGGCGTGGTTCAAATGGGGGTGAGGTTAGAGTCTGAGATAAATGAGAGATGGAGAAAGAGGAAAAGAGGGAGGGAGGGAGAGAGAAAGAAGTAAAGAGGGATGGGGGGCAGCAGGCCCAGATCATACACCACAATAGATATGTGTATTCCAGAGTTTAACAAATCAGCAGATAAAGATACTCCAAACACCTGGTGTTAGCGCTCCAATCATCCCAGCACCATGGTTGTTGTGGTGTCAGGATGATTGAAGCGCATTATTACTATTATTACATTGTAATATAGAATGAAATCATTCAACTCACCATAAACCTAAATCAGTGTGACCTCTGAGCGTGTCACCTGCCACGTCGCCTGCCACCAGATGCCACCAGGTGCACCCAGCAGAGTCCGTCCTTACATCAGGTGCCCCCAGCAGAGTCCGTCCTTACATCAGGTGCCCCCAGCAGAGTCCGTCCTTACATTAGGTGCCCCCCAGCAGAGTCCGTCCTTACATCAGCTGCCCCCAACAGAGTCCGTCCTTACATCAGGTGCCGCCAGAAGCAGAGGCCCTTCCTACAGATCTGTGTCCCTGGCAGCGGAACCCCTCCTTACACCAGGTGTCCCCAGCAGAGTTCCTCCTTATACCAGGTGTCCCCAGCAGAGACCCTCCTTACGCCAGGTGCCCCCAGCAGAGACCCTCCTTACGCCAGGTGCCCCCAGCAGTGTCCCTCCTTACATCAGGTGTCCCAGTAGAGTCCCTCCTTACATCAGGTGTCCCCAGTAGAGTCCCTCCTTACACCAGGTGTCCTCAGTTACCAGTGGCGTCACTAGGGTTGATGTCTCCCGGTGCGTAAAAACATGGTGTCACTCCCCCACACCCACTATAGTCCTCCCTCAGTACAGACCCCCCTCCCGCAGTACAGACCCTCCTCACTAAGTGCAGACCCCCATCCCACAGTACAGACCCCCCTCCAGAATACAAAAAGCTTTACGTTCCCATACCGGGAGTCGAACCCGGGCCGCCTGGGTGAAAACCAGGAATCCTAACCGCTAGACCATATGGGAAGCTATGTTGATTTACCTATGCAAGTCAAGAATAGGGATGGGGTTAAAGCAGAGTTCCACCCAAAAATCTGCTTCCTCCCCTCACTGGTGCCACATTTGTCACCTTACAGGGGGAGTGGCTACCTGTCAAAAAACAGGTACTTGCTCCCACTTCCGTGTAAGGGTGCCGTGGTGACCTACGTCATTTATGGCCCTTCCTCTTTCCCCCCCCCCGCTGCCTTCTGGGAAACACACACAGGTCCCAGAAGAAAGCGCAGCGCGACTTGAGCATGCAAAGTAATAAACGGGCTGTGAAGCCGCAAGGCTTCACTTCCACAGTTGTCAACATTGTAAAAAAAAATTTTAGGGACACTTTTTCGGCTGTAGGCGGGGTCTTATTATAATTAGGGGGCAGGGCATTCATTTTTTGGTGTGACATAGGAAAAATGTGCATGGTTTACGTGAAATTGTGGGCGTGGCTTATATGGGCGTGGTTCAAATGGGGGTGAGGTTAGAGTCTGAGATGAATGAGAGATGGAGAAAGAGGAAAAGAGGGAGGGAGGGAGAGAGAAAGAAGTAAAGAGGGATGGGGGGGGGGGGGCAGCAGGCCCAGATCCTACACCACAATAGATATGTGTATTCCAGAGTTTAACAAATCAGCAGATAAAGATACTCCAAACACCTGGTGTTAGCGCTCCAATCATCCCAGCACCATGGTTATTGTGGTATCAGGATGATTGAAGCGCATTATTACTATTATTACATTGTAATATAGAATGAAATCATTCAACTCACCATAAACCTAAATCAGTGTGACCTCTGAGCGTGTCACCTGCCACGTCGCCTGCCACCAGATGCCACCAGGTGCACCCAGCAGAGTCCGTCCTTACATCAGGTGCCCCCAGCAGAGTCCGTCCTTACATCAGGTGCCCCCAGCAGAGTCCGTCCTTACATCAGGTGCCCCCAGCAGAGTCCGTCCTTACATCAGGTGCCCCCAGCAGAGTCCGTCCTTACATTAGGTGCCCCCAGCAGAGTCCGTCCTTACATCAGCTGCCCCCAACAGAGTCCGTCCTTACATCAGTTGCCCCCAGAAGCAGAGGCCCTTCCTACAGATCTGTGTCCCTGGCAGCGGAACCCCTCCTTACACCAGGTGTCCCCAGCAGAGTTCCTCCTTATACCAGGTTTCCCCAGCAGAGACCCTCCTTACGCCAGGTTCCCCCAGCAGAGTCCCTCCTTACATCAGGTATCCCCAGTAGAGTCCCTCCTTACATCAGGTGTCCCCAGTAGAGTCCCTCCTTACACCAGGTGCCCCCAGTTACCAGTGGCGTCACTAGGGTTGATGTTTCCCGGTGCCTAAAAACATGGTGTCACTCCCCCACACCCACTATAGTCCTCCCTCAGTACAGACCCCCCTCCCGCAGTACAGACCCTCCTCACTAAGTGCAGACCCCCATCCCACAGTACAGACCCCCCTCCAGAATACAAAAAGCTTTATGTTCCCATACCGGGAGTCGAACCCGGGCCGCCTGGGTGAAAACCAGGAATCCTAACCGCTAGACCATATGGGAAGCTATGTTGAATTGCCTATGCAAGTCAAGAATAGGGATGGGGTTAAAGCAGAGTTCCACCCAAAAATCTGCTTCCTCCCCTCACTGGTGCCACATTTGTCACCTTACAGGGGGAGTGGCTACCTGTTAAAAACAGGTACTTGCTCCCACTTCCGTGTAAGGGTGCCGTGGTGACCTACGTCATTTATGGCCCTTCCTCTTTCCCCCCCCCCGCTGCCTTTTGGGAAACACACACAGGTCCCAGAAGAAAGCGCAGCGCAACTTGAGCATGCAAAGTAGGAAACAGGCTGTGAAGCCGCAAGGCTTCACTTCCACAGTTGTCAACATTGTAAAAAAAAATTTTAGGGACACTTTTTCGGCTGTAGGCGGGGTCTTATTATAATTAGGGGGCAGGGCATTCATTTTTTGGTGTGACATAGGAAAAATGTGCATGGTTTACGTGAAATTGTGGGCGTGGTTTATATGGCCGTGGTTCAAATGGGGGTGAGGTTAGAGTCTGAGATGAATGAGAGATGGAGAAAGAGGAAAAGAGGGAGGGAGGGAGAGAGAAAGAAGTAAAGAGGGATGGGGGGGAGCAGCAGGCCCAGATCCTACACCACAATAGAAATGTGTATTCCAGAGTTTAACAAATCAGCAGATAAAGATACTCCAAACACCTGGTGTTAGCGCTCCAATCATCCCAGCACCATGGTTGTTGTGGTGTCAGGATGATTGAAGCGCATTATTACTATTATTACATTGTAATATAGAATGAAATCATTCAACTCACCATAAACCTAAATCAGTGTGACCTCTGAGCGTGTCACCTGCCACGTTGCCTGCCACCAGATGCCACCAGGTGCACCCAGCAGAGTCCGTCCTTACATCAGGTGCCCCCAGCAGAGTCCGTCCTTACATTAGGTGCCCCCAGCAGAGTCCGTCCTTACATCAGCTGTCCCCAACAGAGTCCGTCCTTACATCAGTTGCCCCCAGAAGCAGAGGCCCTTCCTACAGATCTGTGTCCCTGGCAGCGGAACCCCTCCTTACACCAGGTGTCCCCAGCAGAGTTCCTCCTTATACCAGGTGCCCCCAGCAGAGACCCTCCTTACGCCAGGTTCCCCCAGCAGAGTCCCTCCTTACATCAGGTATCCCCAGTAGAGTCCCTCCTTACATCAGGTGTCCCCGGTAGAGTCCCTCCTTACACCAGGTGCCCCCAGTTACCAGTGGCGTCACTAGGGTTGATGTCTCCCGGTGCGTAAAAACATGGTGTCACTCCCCCACACCCACTATAGTCCTCCCTCAGTACAGACCCCCCTCCCGCAGTACAGACCCTCCTCACTAAGTGCAGACCCCCATCCCACAGTACAGACCCCCCTCCAGAATACAAAAAGCTTTATGTTCCCATACCGGGAGTCGAACCCGGGCCGCCTGGGTGAAAACCAGGAATCCTAACCGCTAGACCATATGGGAAGCTATGTTGAATTGTCTATGCAAGTCAAGAATATGGATGAGATTAAAGCAGAATTCCACCCAAAAATCTGCTTTCTCCCCTCTCCAGTGCAAAATTTGTCACCTTACAGGGGGAGCGGCTACCTGTCAAAAACAGGTACTCGCTCCCACTTCCGTGTAAGGGTGCTGTGGCGACCCACGTCATTTATGGCCCCTCCTCTTTCCCCCCGCTGCCTTCTGGGAGACACACACAGCTGGACCAAAAAGCTTTCATAAAGCGCAGCGCGACTTGAGCATGCGAAGAATGAAAAACAGGCTGTGAAGCCGCAAGACTTTACTTCCACAGTTGCCAGCATTGTAAAAAAATATTTTAGGGACAGTTTTTCGGCTGTAGGCAGGGTCTTATTATAATTAGGGGGTGGGGCATTCATTTGTTGGTGTGACATAGGAAAAATGTGCATAGTTTACGTGGAATTGTGGGCGTTGCTTATATGGGCTTGGTTCAAATGGGGGTGTGGTTAGAGTCTGAGATGAATAATAGATGGAGAAAGGGGAAAAGAGGGAGGGAGGGAGAGAGAAAGGATGATTGAAGCGCATTATTACTATTATTACATTGTAATATAGAATTAAATCATTCAACTCACCATAATCCTGAATCAGTGTGACCCCTGAGTGTGTCACCTGCCACGTCGCCTGCCACCAGATGCCCCCAGCAGAGTCCGTCCTTACATCAGGTGCCCCAGCAGAGTCCGTCCTTACACCAGGTGCGCCCAGCAGAGTCCGTCCTTACATCAGCTGCCTCCAACAGAGTCCGTCCTTACATCAGGTGCCCCCAGAAGCAGAGGCCCTTCCTACAGATCTGTGTCCCTGGCAGCGGAGCCCCTCCTTACACCAGGTGTCCCCAGCAGAGTTCCTCCTTATACCAGGTGTCCCCAGCAGAGTCCCTCCTTATGCCAGGTGCACCCAGCAGAGTCCCTCCTTACATCAGGTGTCCCCAGTAGAGTCCGTCCTTACATTAGATGCCCCCAGCAGAGTCCGTCCTTACATCAGCTGCCCCCAACAGAGTCCGTCCTTACATCAGGTGCCCGCAGAGGCCCTTCCTACAGATCTGTGTCCCTGGCAGCGGAGCCCCTTCTTACACCAGGTGTCCCCAGCAGAGTTCTTCCTTATACCAGGTGTCCCCAGCAGAGTCCCTCCTTATGCCAGGTGCGCCCAGCAGAGTCCCTCCTTACACCAGGTGCCCCAGTAGAGTCCCTCCTTACATCAGGTGTCCCCAGTAGAGTCCCTCCTTACATCAGGTGTCCCCAGTAGAGTCCCTCCTTACACCAGGTGTCTTCAGTCACCAGTGGCGTCACTAGGGTTGATGTCTCCCGATGCGTAAAAACATGGTATCACTCCCCCACACCCACTATAGTCCTCCCTCAGTACAGACCCCCCCTCCCGCAGTACAGACCCTCCTCACTAAGTGCAGACCCCCATCCCACAGTACAAACCCCCCTCCAGAATACAAAAAGCTTTATGTTCCCATACCGGGAGTCGAACCCGGGCCGCCTGGGTGAAAACCAGGAATCCTAACCGCTAGACCATATGGGAAGCTATGTTGAATTTCCTATGCAAGTCAAGAATAGGGATGGGGTTAAAGCAGAGTTCCACCCAAAATCTGCTTCCTCCCCTCACTGGTGCCACATTTGTCACCTTACAGGGGGAGTGGCTACCTGTCAAAAACAGGTACTTGCTCCCACTTCCGTGTAAGGGTGCCATGGTGACCTACGTCATTTATGGCCCTTCCTCTTTACCCCCCCGCTGCCTTCTGGGAAACACACACAGGTCTCAGAAGACAGCGGGACCATTCAGAAAGCGCAGCGCGACTTGAGTGTGCAAAGTAGGTAACAGGCTGTGAAGCCGCAAGGCTTCACTTCCACAGTTGCCAACATTGTAAAAAAAATGTATAGGGACTCTTTTTCGGCTGTAGGCGGGGTCTTATTATAATTAGGGGGCAGGGCATTCATATTTTGGTGTGACATAGGAAAAATGTGCATGGTTTACGTGAAATTGTGGGCGTGGCTTATATGGGCGTGGTTCAAATGGGGGTAAGGTTAGAGTCTGAGATGAATGAGAGATGGAGAAAGGGGAAAAGAGGGAGGGAGAGAGAAAGAAGTAAAGAAGGATGGGGGGGGGGGGCAGCAGGCCCAGATCCTACACCACAATAGAAATGTGTATTCCAGAGTTTAACAAATCAGCAGATAAAGATACTCCAAACACCTGGTGTTAGCATTCCAATCATCACAGCACCATGGTTGTTGTGGTTTCAGGATGATTGAAGCGCATTATTACTATTATTACATTATAATATAGAATGAAATCATTCAACTCACCATAAACCTAAATCAGTGTGACCCCTGAGCGTGTCACCTGCCACGTCGCCTGCCACCAGGTGCCCCCAACAGAGTCCGTCCTTACATCAGGTGCCCCCAGCAGAGTCCGTCCTTACATCAGGTGCCCCCAGCAGAGTCCGTTCCTACATCAGCTGCCCCCAACAGAGTCCGTCCTTACATCAGGTGCCCCCAGAAGCAGAGGCCCTTCCTACAGATCTGTGTCCATGGCAGCGGAGCCCCTCCTTACACCAGGTGTCCCCAGCAGAGTTCCTCCTTATACCAGGTGTCCCCAGCAGAGACCCTCTTTACGCCAGGTGCCCCCAGCAGAGACCCTCCTTACGCCAGGTGCCCCCAGCAGTGTCCCTCCTTACATCAGGTGTCCCCAGTAGAGTCCCTCCTTACATCAGGTGTCCCCAGTAGAGTCCCTCCTTACACCAGGTGTCCCCAGTTATCAGTGGCGTCACTAGGGTTGATGTCTCCCGGTGCGTAAAAACATGGTGTCACTCCCCCGCACCCACTATAGTCCTCCCTCAGTACAGACCCTCCTCACTAAGTGCAGACCCCCATCCCACAGTACAGACCCCCCTCCAGAATACAAAAAGCTTTATGTTCCCATACCGGGAGTCGAACCCGGGCCGCCTGGGTGAAAACCAGGAATCCTAACCGCTAGACCATATGGGAAGCTATGTTGAATTGTCTATGCAAGTCAAGAATATGGATGAGATTAAAGCAGAATTCCACCCAAAAATCTGCTTTCTCCCCTCTCCAGTGCAAAATTTGTCACCTTACAGGGGGAGCGGCTACCTGTCAAAAATCTGCTTTCTCCCCTCTCCAGGGAAAGATACTCCAAACACCTGGTGTTAGCGCTGTGCCTAACCAGTGTTTTTTTGTTACAGGGACACAAAATCCAGCACATTCCCGCTGACAGGACAGAGCTCTGCCTTGTTTACATGGCGGAGCTCCTTCCTGTCTCTCTCCTTACCAATCAGCGGGTGCCAGCAGACATCCATTGGCCGGCACCCGCTGATCAGCTTTTGCTGTAACAAATCACAGCAGAAGCGACGGGCTGTTGGCATGTGTGTGCGCTTCCTTCCCAAGAGTACAGAATCACGCATATATGTAATGTATATTTATTATTAACATTTTCCTGTGAATGATCAAAGCTATGTTAAAATCACTTTTCAGCTGCTCCAGTGGCGCAATCGGTTAGCGCGCGGTACTTATAAGACAGTAACTGGTGAGCAATGCCGAGGTTGTGAGTTCGAGCCTCACCTGGAGCATGTGTTTTATACATGAAGGTATATCTTTTCTTCACTGGGAAAGGTGTTGCAATGCTGCCTGGGATGACCTTAAAGCAGAGCTCCACCCAAAAGTTGAACTTCCGCTTTAAGTACTCCTCGCCCTCTGACATGCCACAATTAACATGTCATTTTTTTTTTTACCTGGTTTGGAGTGGGACTTCCTGTCCCACTTCCACCTTCCGACTTCTGGCCACCTAGGTGACTCCTACTCTTCCCCTCCCGGCAATCTTCTGGGACATGTCACAGGTCCAAGAAAATTGCCTGGCCATTGAAAGAGTGCAGCGCTACTCGCACAATTGGCAGTGCGCGCCCGGCTGTGAACTTTTTGTAGCTGCTGACTCAACAACCAGAGGAACTACTCTTTAAACTGTCGTATGTTAGTTGGGCGGTACTGAATTTTCAAAAAGACATTTCATCTAGACCAGGGGTCTCAAACTGGTGGCCCTCCAGCTGTTGCAGAACTACAAGTCCCATGAGGCATTGCAAGTCTGACAGTTACAAGCGTGACTCCCATAGGCAGAGGCATGATGGAACTTGTAGTTCCGCAACAGCTGGAGGGCCCCCACTTTGAGACCCCTGATCTAGACATTACATACTGTCTAGGTGAAATCTATGGGTTTTTAGTAATATCTCTATTACTATGAGATCTATGGGAAATTAAAAGAGTTGGAAATTTTACATAGAATATCATTTACAGTAGAATTTATTTCCAATGATCATCAACTCCATCTAGTGGCCATGAAGCTGTGATGTCTTGCTTCATTCTTTATGAAGAATACCATTTGACCTGCAGACAAAATTACCTAATAACATTTCTTTTTGTCCCCGTCCCACAGACACTAAATGGAAGTGATGATTTGACTACCACATAGCCCAGGTCTCAACATCATGGAGTCTGTCTGGGATTACATAAAGAGACAAAAGGATTTGAGGCAGCCTACATCCACAGAAGATCTGTGGTTAGTTCTTAAAGATGTTTGGAACAACCTACCGGCTGAGTTCCTTTCAAAACTGTGCAAGTGTACCTAGAAGAATTGATGCTGTTTTGAAAGCAAAGGGTGGTCACACCAAATATTGATTTGATTTGGATTTCTCTTCTGTTCATTTATTTTCCATTTTGGTAATTGATAGAAAATCAACTATTAACACTACTATTTCTGAAAGAATTCTTAATTTACAGCTTTTTTTCACAACTGCCTAAGGCCCCTTTCACACTGGGGCGGTTTGCAAGCGCTATTGCGCTAAGAATAGCGCCTGCAAACCGACCCGAAACAGCTGTTGCTGTTCCTTCAGTGTGAAAGCCCGAGGGCTTTCACACTGAAGCGGTGCGCTTGCAGGACGCTCAAAAATGTCCTGCAAGCCGCATCTTTGGCTCGCTATAGGAGCGGTATATTTACCGCTCCTATAGCGCCCGGTCCCATTGAAAACAATGGGGGAGCGCGCCGAACCCGCCCGCAAAACGCCGCAATAGCGGCGGTTTGCGGGCGGTATTGACCCTTTTTCGGCCGCTCGCGGGGGGTAAAAACACCCCGCGAGCGGCCGCAATGCGCCGCTAAAACGCCGGTAAAGCGGCGCTAAATATAGCGCCGCTTTACCGCCAGCGCCCCCACCGCTCCAGTGTGAAAGTAGCCTAAGACTTTTGCACAATACTCTATGTCTAGGGGCAGGGGCGGACTGACAAAATCCAGGGCCCCCGGACCAAATTAAGCAAGGGCCCCCTGTCAGGCCCTGCCCATGACCCACCCCTGGCCCCACTCCTTCATTTTGCATAAAGTACAACTTCTGCCTTTTTTTTTTTTTTTAAAACACTGTTTTTACAGAGTCTAATGGGACCTGGAGGGAGGTCTTTCTCTGACAGTGTGCATTGGACAGTCTGTTAGAAGGTGTCCCCTCCAGGCCCCATTAGAGACTACAACAGAGTCTAATGGGACCTGGAGGGGGTCTCTTTCTAACAGTGTGCATTAGAAAGTCTCTGTTAGAGAGAGACCCCCCCCCCCTCCAGGACCCATTGGTGACTTCAAAAGAGTCTAATGGGACCTTGAGGGGGGGGGGGGGGTGTCTCTAACACAGGCCCTTTCAGTGTCCATTGTAGAATCTGTCAGAGTCCTCCCCTTCCGGTCCAATTATAGACCGAAAAGGAGTATAATAAGACCTGGAGGGTGCCTCTTTCTAACAGAGTGTACAGTGAACATCTTTATTCACTCTGGTCCTCACAGGACCCCCTCCTTGTGACATGACTCTCACCCCTGCCCTGCCCCACCTCTCACAAATAAAGAAATAAAATTGGCACTGTGTAGCGCTCCTCTTACCTTAACTATGGGTACTGTAGCTGTGGCTGGCTCCTGCGCCCTCTGTGGGTGGCTGGCTGGCTCCTGCGTCCTCTGTGGCTGGCTCCAGTGGCTCCCTGGTGTGGGTGGGTCACCGTGGGTGGCTGGCTGGCATCCTGCTGTGGATGGTCACAGTGGCCGGTTGGCTCCTGTGGGTGGCTGGCTGGCTCCCTGCAGTGGGTGGGTCACCGTGACTGGCTGGCTCCTGTGGGTGGCTGGCTGACACCCTGTTGTGGCTGGCTGGGTCCCTGGTGTGGGTGGGTCACCGTGGGTGACAACAAGGCCTGGGGAATGCCCAGGAAAAAACCAAGCCTACTTACCACCAGCTTGCAGACAACCAAATTAACCTGTCTAACAGGTGCGTTAAAAACAGGGGTTTAGTCCGCACGCATTTGCAAACGCATGCGTAAGCCACAGAGCCTCGTCAAGGCACCCTGATATCTGTGGTCCTAACACTAAACTAAGAGTGTCCCCACAGTGGAGGCACATACATTCTAATGGGTAGATGAGGGCAGGTGGACTGAAGGGGAGCCACCCCTTCTTAAAGGTACAGGAGCACACCAAACCCCCAGCAGATAGCACAATGGCTGCAAAGGTGTAGGTGCGCTGCTGGACCAATACAAACACTAAGTGATAACAAAAACGTGTCCACCGCCCCCCTCTACAGCTGGCTATCGCAGTAAGTGGCATTGGAAGGCTAAAGCAGATAACAACAAGGCCTGGGGAATGCCCAGGAAAAAACCAAGCCTACTTACCACCAGCTTGCAGACAACCAAATTAACCTGTCTAACAGGTGCGTTAAAAACAGGGGTTTAGTCCGCACGCATTCGCAAACGCATGCGTAAGCCACAGAGCCTCGTCAAGGCACCCTGATATCTGTGGTCCTAACACTAAACTAAGAGTGTCCCCACAGTGGAGGCACATACATTCTAATGGGTAGATGAGGGCAGGTGGACTGAAGGGGAGCCACCCCTTCTTAAAGGTACAGGAGCACACCAAACCCCCAGCAGATAGCACAATGGCTGCAAAGGTGTAGGTGCGCTGCTGGACCAATACAAACACTAAGTGATAACAAAAACGTGTCCACCGCCCCCCTCTACAGCTGGCTATCGCAGTAAGTGGCATTGGAAGGCTAAAGCAGATAACAACAAGGCCTGGGGAATGCCCAGGAAAAAACCAAGCCTACTTACCACCAGCTTGCAGACAACCAAATTAACCTGTCTAACAGGTGCGTTAAAAACAGGGGTTTAGTCCGCACGCATTTGCAAACGCATGCGTAAGCCATAGAGCCTCGTCAAGGCACCCTGATATCTGTGGTCCTAACACTAAACTAAGAGTGTCCCCACAGTGGAGGCACATACATTCTAATGGGTAGATGAGGGCAGGTGGACTGAAGGGGAGCCACCCCTTCTTAAAGGTACAGGAGCACACCAAACCCCCAGCAGATAGCACAATGGCTGCAAAGGTGTAGGTGCGCTGCTGGACCAATACAAACACTAAGTGATAACAAAAACGTGTCCACCGCCCCCCTCTACAGCTGGCTATCGCAGTAAGTGGCATTGGAAGGCTAAAGCAGATAACAACAAGGCCTGGGGAATGCCCAGGAAAAAACCAAGCCTACTTACCACCAGCTTGCAGACAACCAAATTAACCTGTCTAACAGGTGCGTTAAAAACAGGGGTTTAGTCCGCACGCATTTGCAAACGCATGCGTAAGCCACAGAGCCTCGTCAAGGCACCCTGATATCTGTGGTCCTAACACTAAACTAAGAGTGTCCCCACAGTGGAGGCACATACATTCTAATGGGTAGATGAGGGCAGGTGGACTGAAGGGGAGCCACCCCTTCTTAAAGGTACAGGAGCACACCAAACCCCCAGCAGATAGCACAATGGCTGCAAAGGTGTAGGTGCGCTGCTGGACCAATACAAACACTAAGTGATAACAAAAACGTGTCCACCGCCCCCCTCTACAGCTGGCTATCGCAGTAAGTGGCATTGGAAGGCTAAAGCAGATAACAACAAGGCCTGGGGAATGCCCAGGAAAAAACCAAGCCTACTTACCACCAGCTTGCAGACAACCAAATTAACCTGTCTAACAGGTGCGTTAAAAACAGGGGTTTAGTCCGCACGCATTTGCAAACGCATGCGTAAGCCACAGAGCCTCGTCAAGGCACCCTGATATCTGTGGTCCTAACACTAAACTAAGAGTGTCCCCACAGTGGAGGCACATACATTCTAATGGGTAGATGAGGGCAGGTGGACTGAAGGGGAGCCACCCCTTCTTAAAGGTACAGGAGCACACCAAACCCCCAGCAGATAGCACAATGGCTGCAAAGGTGTAGGTGCGCTGCTGGACCAATACAAACACTAAGTGATAACAAAAACGTGTCCACCGCCCCCCTCTACAGCTGGCTATCGCAGTAAGTGGCATTGGAAGGCTAAAGCAGATAACAACAAGGCCTGGGGAATGCCCAGGAAAAAACCAAGCCTACTTACCACCAGCTTGCAGACAACCAAATTAACCTGTCTAACAGGTGCGTTAAAAACAGGGGTTTAGTCCGCACGCATTTGCAAACGCATGCGTAAGCCACAGAGCCTCGTCAAGGCACCCTGATATCTGTGGTCCTAACACTAAACTAAGAGTGTCCCCACAGTGGAGGCACATACATTCTAATGGGTAGATGAGGGCAGGTGGACTGAAGGGGAGCCACCCCTTCTTAAAGGTACAGGAGCACACCAAACCCCCAGCAGATAGCACAATGGCTGCAAAGGTGTAGGTGCGCTGCTGGACCAATACAAACACTAAGTGATAACAAAAACGTGTCCACCGCCCCCCTCTACAGCTGGCTATCGCAGTAAGTGGCATTGGAAGGCTAAAGCAGATAACAACAAGGCCTGGGGAATGCCCAGGAAAAAACCAAGCCTACTTACCACCAGCTTGCAGACAACCAAATTAACCTGTCTAACAGGTGCGTTAAAAACAGGGGTTTAGTCCGCACGCATTTGCAAACGCATGCGTAAGCCACAGAGCCTCGTCAAGGCACCCTGATATCTGTGGTCCTAACACTAAACTAAGAGTGTCCCCACAGTGGAGGCACATACATTCTAATGGGTAGATGAGGGCAGGTGGACTGAAGGGGAGCCACCCCTTCTTAAAGGTACAGGAGCACACCGTGGGTGGCTGGCTGGCATCCTGCTTTGGATGGTCACAGTGGCCGGTTTGCTCCTGTGGATAGGTGGCTGGCTCCTTGCAGTAGGTGGGTCACTGTGACTGTCTGACTCCTGTGGGTGGCTGGCTGACACCCTGTTGTGGCAGGCTGGTTTCCTGGGCAGTGGGTGGCTGGCATGGTGCACCCTGCTGTGGCTGACAGATAGGATGACTGACAGAGTGGGGGGACTGACAGAGTGGGGGTCTGACAGAGGAGGGGGGGGGGGGCTGACACAGGTGGAGGGGTGGGCTGACAGAGAGGGGGGGGTGGGTTGACAGAGGGGGGTGGGCTGACAGAGAGGGGTAGGCTGACAGAGGTGGGGGTGTTGACAGAGGGGGGTGGGCTGACAGGTGGGGGGGCTGACAAATGTGGGGGTGGGCTGACAGAGGGGGGGTGGGCTGACAGAGGGGTGGGCTGACAGAGAGGGGGTGGGCTGACAGAGAGGGGAGGGGGGCTAACAGAGAGGGGTGGGCTGACAGAGGTGGGGGTGTTGACAGAGGGGGTGGGCTGACAGAGGGGGGTGAGGGCTAACATAATTTCCTGATGGGGGGCAGTCTAATGATTGCAAGGCAAATCAGAGTGCCAAGATCACAGGACAGGATTCCTCTTGCAGCAGATCAGACTGTCTGCTGCTGGCATAAATGAAATGACAGGACTACAGAGTGGAGTCTCCCTCCCCCTCCCCAGGCTCAGCAATCAGCAGCAGATCCCTTATAAAAAAGAACAGCCATCAACCATCTTAAATTCCTCCTCGGAGCACAGCCTGCCTGCACAACAGAAACCCCCCTCCTCCTCCTGTCAGATGATGAGCCTTGCAGGCTCCCAGCTCTCTGCCTACAGCAGCTCTGCTCCCTCCCCAGCGGTCTAGCAAGGAAACAGCCAGCAGCTCAGCAGTCATCATTCCTTCTTTGCTTCTGGGCTCTCACTCTCTCTGCTCCACTTCTCCTTCTTTCTCGCGCCAGAGCTGTCGGTAGCATTAGTGGAGACAGGCTAAGTGTATTGGTACTGAGATACTGGGCTCCAATAAATGAAAGTGCATATGGTTTTAACTTTTATTTCCATGATTTTAATATAATAAATACTGCACAATGATAGTATTCCTCTTGGTGCATTTATGGTGCTGATTTAACCATTTGCCTACTGGGCACTTTCACCCCCTTCTTGCCCAGGCAAATTTTCTTTGAAGGACAATTGCGTGGTTATGCAACATTGTACCCAAATTACATTTTTAGCATTTTTTGGAGACAGATTTCTTTTAGTGGTACTTAATCATCACTGGGTTTTTTATTTTTTGCTAAACAAATGAAAAAAAGACTTAACATTTTGAAAAAAAAGTTTTCTTTGTTTCTGTTATAAAGTTTTCTAAATAAGTAATTTTTCCCCTTCACTAATGTGCACTGATGAGGAGGTACTGATATGTGGCACTGATGGGCACGGATAGGCAGCACTGATACGTACTGATAGGCAGCACTGATGGGCACAGATTGGCAGCACTTGTGGGCAGTGTTGGGGCTGCAGTAATAATCAGGACATTGATGATCAGTGCCCTGATTATCAGTGCAGATGTCCCCTGTGTGGACTTGCGGGTTAATCGGCTCTCCTCTCCTCATGAGGAAAGGACTGCTGATAATCGTCAAATCCTGTTAACACTGTGATCAGCTGTGATTGGACACAGCTGGTCACATGGTGAAGAGCTTTTGTGATTGGCTCTTTATCCACTCAGATGCGATCAGCTGTGTCCGAATGTGGGGGCAATGTGAGCCTGTGCTGTAGCCGTCTTTCCAGTAATGCGCGGGCGAGAGGTGCTTAATATTACCTAGGAGAAAAATTTAGGATAATCCATTGGAGGGAAGAACCAATCATTCACAAGATCAGATTGCAAATATAATTTCATTGACTAAAATATTTTCTTCGACTAAATTAATACTATTTTAGTTGACTAAAATCTGACTAAAACAATTCAGGTGACTAAAATGAGACTAAAACTAAAATAGCATTTTAGTCAAAAGACTAAAATACGACTAAAACTAAAATGGAATTTTAGTCAAAAGACTATGACTAAAACTAAATTGAATTGATATCACAACGGCTAGATCTGTGTCTGTAGTGCATGTTCAAACCTTAAAGGGGTTGTAAACCTTAAAGGTTTTTCCTAATATAATGCTGCAGCTCCCCCGAGCCCCTGTTTTACATACCTGTACTCCCTCTATCTCACCCCCCGGGGAAGAGCACACCAGCAAAAGTCGGTGTCTCGGGTCCTTATTGTATGGATTGATAGCAGCGCAGCCATTGGCTCCCGCTGCTGTCAATCAAATCCAATGACGTGGGCGCGGTGGGGCGGGTCCGAGTCCGGCATTCGTGTCTATGGACGCAAATGCTGAACTCGGGAGCACGCCCGCAAGGTAACCCCCTCGGGAGAGCGCTTCTCCCAGGGGGTTATCTGATGCGGGGAGGAGCCATGAGAGCCGCAGAGGGACCCCAGAAGAGGATGTTCTGGGCCACTCTTTGCAAAACGAGCTGCACAGTGGAGGTGAGTATGACATGTTTGTTATTTTAAACAAATAAAAAACAAACCTTTAGGATCACTTTAATACCATAAATAATAAACATGTTATTCGATTTTTACTCCAAGAATATATAATGTTTGGCAGTTCTAAAGAAATAATGCGTTAAAATGTAACTAAACCCATTCGATTTTAGTCGACCAAAATGAAAACAACTCAGATGACTAAAATACAACTAAAACTAAAATGGCATTTTAGTCAAAAGACTATTACTAAAACTAAATCAAGATTTGATGTCAAAATTAACACTGCAGGCTGTGTGGGACTTTCATTATATGTTACATGTTATATTTTTGTTATATTGTTATATTTTTTTATATATACTTTTTATTACAAGTGTGGTTTACACTGGATTTGGTTTAATATTAAGTGTGAGTGCTGAACCTTTTTCTTTTTCTTTTCTTTTTATTGTTTAAGAAGTGAAGATACACTTAAAGGGGCAGCCACACTACATGTTCAAGTAATAGTTTGCACATATTTGAAAGGGTATAGCATTTGGTGTATATAATGCAAAGAAAAATAACTCTGACCTTTGTTGTGGCTTGTAGAAAAAAAAAATGCATTTAAAAACAATACAAATTACCCCCTGAGGAAGATACGAATTAACCCCTTGTATCGACACGCGTAGGGGAAGGGGACAGGACGTAACGATAGTCAGTGCACCCGCTAAGGACGATCAGCATACCACCCTGATATCAGCCGCTACAGCTTGTTTTTTATGCTATTTTAGAGTGGCGCCCTGACGCGCCATGCAAATGTGAGTACCCTGCAAGGGATTTTTTTTACTGTGTTGATAATAAAAGTTTTAATGTACTAAACTATGAAGTCCTCCTTTTTCTATTGGTATTACTGAGGCACAAAAGGGACTCCATTACCATATTGAAACACAGAGTGAGGCCACCACAGGAATCTGGATTTACCACTGAACCATTTACAGGTTCCAATGCGTGTATTGACCAAGCCTAATCAGCAAGGTCACACACTCTAAGGTGAGTGGCCAGTACCTGGGGGGAACACCTGAGTGCACATGCAGCACCTTAATATTGGATTGATATCACAGCAACCACTGAATCGCATGGATCGCATGGATTACATTGGAGCACTTTTGAACTTTTTTTGATTGCACAGCACATTGTAGCACTTTTTTTCTCACATATATATATATTTTTTTTTATAAGGATTTTTATAGTTTGGTTCACCATTATATTGGTTTAAGGATTTTATTGATTGCTTTTTTCTCACCATATGGACGTTTTATCATATCCTGCATGAAAGCACTCTATTTGGAATATTGTATGTATTTTAGCACATTATCACTTTATTGCTGTTGTTATATAGCACATTTTTCGTTTCACTATTTAGATTTTAAGTTTGAAAGTGCAGCGTACTTTAGAATATTGCATTTAAAAACATACTTCAATATACAATAAAACACAGCACAATGTGTTAAAAGCTGCATGTCTATGCGCAAGCATTCTCTGTGTGTTTTACGTGCATGGTTGTTCACACCAGCATGATTCCAGTGCCGGTGTTCTGCCGAGATGGTTCCCCTTGGCGGATTAGTACAGATCTGTACTGCGCATGCGCAGCGAAATTTCCGAAAATTGCCGAACCTAAACAGATGCGAGCGAAGTGTACACCGCGCACGCGCAGTCGGTGTACGAGATGATGCCGGGGGAGTCTAACTAAGGGGCGGGTCTATTATAACTCTAAGCAAGGGGCAAAGGAAAAATAAAAATAAATCGTTTAGCTGTGGATATAGAGGAGAGTAATAGAAAACCTGTGTTTTTAGAGTGCTATCTGGGGTTTGTCCTTTCAATTAGGAGTGTATTTTTTTAAACTTTTTTTTTTTTTAAACAAACAAAATCAGCTGTGCGGTGTACACTTCACTGACATCTGTTTAGGTTCGTCAATTTCCGGAAGATGCCTAGTCGTTCGTACTGCACCTGCGCAGTACAGAGAGGAACCAATCCGCCAGGGGAACCAACTCGGCAAGACACCGGGTCCCGCATCGCATAGAACTCGCAGGCAGTTCACACTGACCTATGCGAACTGCTGCCGATGTCAATTTAAAGTTAATGACACCCCCAGATTGGTTCACATATCACATTACGGACAGTCAAATGGTGCAGGAATCGGATCGCATGGGTGTGGACACCCATGCGATCTGATTCCAGTGCGGACAAAAAAAAAGTTTTTTGATATATTAAATACTGCACAATGATAGTATTTCTCTTCTGGTGCTGATTTAACCATTTGCCCACTGGGCACTTTCACCCCCTTCCTGCCCAGGCCAATTTTCAGCTTTCAGCGCTGTCGCACTTTGAAGGACAATTGCGTGGTTATGCAACAATCTGCATGGCTGAATTTGCATCGCACAGACATTGCATGTCATCTGCACAGCAGTGCGAATCACATGCAATGTCTAATATCCCACAATTGTGAACCCATCCTAAAACATAAACAAGAATTAAATCAACAATGTTTTTAAGTTTCTACTTTTACCCTTTGAAATATCAGAGGCATGGCAAGAAACGTATGAATGTTTAGGTTACTTTCTCATCTGGGTTGACAAATGCTGAAATGCATCATTCGTTTATAAGTGACTATAAATTGATAGGATATCGCACATGCAAAGTAATGACTATGTACTAAAACACTCGCCCAACGTGGGGCTCGAACCCACGACCCTGAGATTAAGAGTCTCATGCTCTACCGACTGAGCTAGCCGGGCTTGCTGATTATTGGGTGTAGTCCAGGCATGTCCAAAGTCCGGCCCGCGGGCCAATTGCAGCCCGTGTTCCGGTTTTATACGGCCTCACTGGTAATTTGGATATATATATGTCTTTTGTGGCCCCCAACAAATCCCCAAGCGCTAAAAAAGATATATACCATATTTATCATTCCTTGAAGGGGACGGGACGAGTGCCTTCAGATTACATACAGGAGACTCTCCTGTTTACTCGGCGCCATCTGTAATAGGAAGTCCCGTCTCCTGGGCTGGCATTGGACGACTGTACTGTCTATAATAGGAGGTGGGACTTTGTATTAAAGAGGCCGCCGAGTAAACAGGAGATTCTCCTGTATGTAATCTGTTGGCGCTTGTACCGCCCCCCCTCCCTGTCCCTTCTGAGACTGCAGATGGGCATCAACCAGGCTGCACTGATAGCATTTGTGAGGCTGCATTTATGGCACTGATGAGGCTGCATTCGTGGCACTGGTGAGGCTGCATTCATGGCACTGGTGAGGCGGAATTCATGGCACTGGTGAGGCGGCATTCATGGCACTGGTGAGGCTGCATTCATGGCAATGCTGAGGCTGCATTCATGGCAGTGCTGAGGCTGCATTCATGGCACTGGTGAGGCTGCATTCATGGCACTGGTGAGGCTGCATTCATGGCACTGGTGAGGCTGCATTCATGGCACTGGTGATGGTGCATTCATGGCACTGGTGAAACGGAATTCATGGCACTGGTGAGGCGGCATTCATGGCACTGGTGAGGCGGCATTCATGGCAATGCTGAGGCTGCATTCATGGCAATGATGAGGCTGCAGATGGGCACTGATTAGGCCGCATTGATGGCTACTGACCCTTATTTTGCTTCACAGTTCTTTATTTAAAATGTTATTTTTTTTCCTGAAACTTCCCTCTTAAAGTGATTATACGTGTTATACATGTTATATGCCGATAAATACAGTATATCCAAATAACATGCCCAAGCTCATCCTTAGTCCTGAGCAGCACCCGGGGATTCGTTGGGGGCCATCAAAAGATATATATATATATATATATATATACATATACAAATAACACACCCAAGCTCATCCTTAGACTCTTCACCACATGGAGCCACAAAGGCAAGAGAATTCTTGTTGGGCAGTGTATTAGTTCATTTGCATTTAATTTAAATGGTTCAAAGAATGTCAGGCAAAATGGTCGGCCCTCACGCATGTTCACTGTATCAAATCTGGCCCTCTTTGACAAAAGTTTGGACACCCCTGGTGTAGACCCTCTAAGGCACCTGAGAGGACACATGATAACAGCAAAGAAGCTGACATGAGGGAGGAGATTGGAACTTTGTAAATTTGAGATGTGGGTGCGAAGTGGATTGCAACAACAAGGAAGGGAGCAGAGAGAGAAATGTTATATGAGCTTTTAGGGTATAAAGATGAATGGTGCAGCAAAGGTCAAATACTGCTGACAAGAGGGCCTGAGACTGAGAGGTTAATGCACACAATACACTCTTCACTGGGAATATTGTACCTTCTACTTTTGTAAACACAGAAAGTGCAATATTACACATATACTATATTATCAAAAGTATTGAGACGTCTGCTTTTACACGCACATGAACTTTAATGGCATCCCATTCTTACTCCATAGGGTTCAATATTGAGTTGGCCCACCCTTTGCAGCTATAACAGCTTCAAATCTTCTGAGAAGGCTGTCCACAAGGTTTAGGGGTGTGTCTATGGGGATGTTTGACCATTCTTCCAGAAAAGCATTTGTGAGGTCAGGCACTGATGTTGGACTCAAAAGCTCAAAAGCTCAGGAACTGATGTTGGACTCAAAAGCTCATATAACATTTCTCTCTCTGCTCCCTTCCTCATTTTTGCAATCCACTTCACACCCACATCTCAAATTTACAAAGTTTCAATCTCCTCCTGCATGTCAGCTTCTTTGCTGTCTTCATGTGTCCTCTCAGGTGCTTTAGAGGGACTACACCAGGGGTGTCCAAACTTTTTACAAAGAGGGCCAGATTTGGTGAAGTGAACATGTATGAGGGTCGACCAAGGCCTGGCTCGCAGTCTTCGCTCTAATTCATCCCAAAGGTGTTCTATCGGGTTGAGGTCAAGACTCTGTTCAGGCCAGTCAAGTTCCTCCACCTGAAACTCACTCATCCATGTCTTTATGGACCTTGCTTTGTACACTCGTGGGCAGTCATGTTGGAACAGGAAGGGGCCATCCCCAAACTGTTCCCACAAAATTGGGAGCATGAAATTGTCCAAATGCCAGAGCTACAGTGGAATGGTTTAGATCAAAGCATTATCATGTGTAATGCCCCGTACACACAGTCAGAAATTCCGACTGAAAATGTCCGATCGGACCATGTTGTCGGAAAAATACGACTGTGTGTGGGCTCCATCCGACTTTTTCCGTCGGAATTTCCGACTGAAAAAATTTGAGATCCTGCTCTCAAATTTTCCGAAAACAAAATCCGATCAGACTTTTTCCGATCGTGTGTAGAGAATTCCAACGGACAAAGTGCCACGCATGCTCATATCAAATTAGGAGACCAAACCTATTGGCTAATAGCCTCTACGTAGTTCCGTCGTACGCAACGAACAACACCACGTTCAGAATGATCGGATTTTCCGACAACTTTGTCCGACCGTGTGTATGCAATACGAGTGTCGGACAAAATCTGTCGGAAATAATCCGACGGATTTTGTGGTTGGAATTTCCGACCGTGTGTATGGGGCATTAAAATGGCCCAGTCAAAGTCCAGACCTAAATCCAATTGATAATCTGAGGCAAGACTTGAAAATTGCTGTTCACAGATACTCTCCATCCAATCTGACAGACCTTGAGTTATTTTGCAGAGAAGAATGGGCAAAAATGTCACTCACTAGATGTGCAAAGCTGGTAGAGACATCCCAAAAAAGACTTGCAGCTGTAACTGCAGTGAAAGTTGGTTCTACAAAGTATTGACTCCGGGGGGCTGAATACAAATGTACGCCACACTCTTCACATATGTATTTGTAAAATAAAATGAAAGCCATTTATCATTTTCCTTCCACTTCACAATTATGTGCAACTTTGTGTTGGTTTATCACATAAAATTCTAATAAAACAAATTTACTTTTTGGTTGTAACATGACAAAATGTGGAAGATTTTAAGGGGGTATGAATACTTTGTCATGGCATTGTATGTGTGAAGAAAGTCATGAACAAAAATAAATTAATACAAAATGAAACAATAAATCAATTCTTAGATGAGCTCAAAATGTATCAGTGTGATCAAACTATGATGCCACGTGAGCTGCTGTAGCTAAATGTGATCTGTGAACCCACCACCTAGGTCAGCTGGAGGTCCGCTAATTGCATATCCCTGACCTAGGTAAATCAAGCTGCTTACCATAAACGCTGACCCCAAATTATAGGAGGTCTGGCAGGCCACAGTAGTGTAACAATGTATCATCCGATCGGAGGGTATCAGCGGTACGCCACATCACACTGGAACTATGGAATTCTCACCCTGTAGGTCTATAAGGCTCAGTCAAGGATAGAGAGACCTCCGATGCTGTGATATTGTTTAAAATGTATTGTTTAAAAAAACGAAAAGCTACTTACAAACTAAATCTCCTGTTAGCATGCAATAAATCCAAACACATACACCGCTGATGCCGGTTTATAGCTCAAAAAATTAAAAACGAAGCAGTGATCAAATACCACCAAAAGAAAGTTCTATTTGTGGGGAAAACATGAAATAAATTTTATTTAGGTACAGAGTTGCATGACCGCGCAATTGTCAGTTGAAGAGGAAGTAAACCCTGATGGGATTTACTTCCTCTTTTTCCCCCTGCAAAGTAAAAGCATAATGGGCTAGTATGCATCGCGCCCTTTCTTTAGTGTGCATGTGCCGACGATGTAGGCGCAAATGTATATGGTAAATATCTCCTAAACTGTACAGGTTTAAGAGATATTTCCAGTACCTACAGGTAAGCCTTATTACTTAATAATTACTCTCATGTGCAGTGTGGCGATCGCGCCGTGTCACTAGGACACGGCGCGACCCCAATCTCTGTATCACGTCCATGGCTCTTTAACCATGTGATTGGCTGTGTCCAATCACAGCCGGTCACATGTAAACAAGGAAGTGCCGGTAATCGGCTCTCCTCGTCTAACACTGGCGGAGTGTGAGGAGAACCGATCAGCGGCATCTCCTCACAGGGGGACGTCTAGGAATGTAATCAGGGCACTGATCATGTGTGCCCTGATTACAATAATGAAATACAGTGTCACCAATCAGTGCCGACCATTGCCCACCAATGCCAGCTATCAGTGCCCACAAGTGCCACCAATCAGTACCCATTAGCGATGCCAGTCAGTGCTGGCAATCAGTGCCACCTATCAGTGCTGCCCATCAATGCCCATCACTGCTGTCAATCAATGCCCATCAGTAATGCCCATCAGTACTTCCTATCTGTGCCACCTATCAGTGTCCACCAGTGCCGCATATCAGTGCCCACCAGTGCCGCCTATTAGTGCCCACCAGTGCCACCTAACAGAGCCCATCAGTGTCACATATCAGTGCCACCTATCAGTGCCCATAAGTGCGGCATATTACTGCCTCCTCATCAGTGCCACCTAATCAGTGCCCATAAGTGCCACCTGATCAATGCCCACCAGTTCAGCCTATCAGTGCCCATCAGTGCCGCCTCCTCAGCGCACACCAGTGAAGGCGAAAAATTACTTAGTTACAGAAAAAAGTAAAAAACATTTTTTTTTTCAAAATTTTTGAAAAAAACAGCAGTGAATAAATACCACCAAAAGAAAACTCTATTTGTGTGAAGAAAATTATAAAAAATGTGTTTGGGTACAGTGTAGCATGACCATGCAATGTCATTCAAAGTGCGACAGCGATGAAAGCTGAAAATTGGCCTGGGCAGAAAGGGGGTGTAAGTGCCCCGTAGGCAAGTGGTTAAAGTAACGCAGTGCCGTATTGCAAAAAATGGCCTGTCATGAAAGGGGGTAAATCATCCAGAGGTCAAGTGGTTACATTTGCCCATTTTGAGGGAGCCTACTATTTGCCTCCTCTTTTCTTCCCCTTTCTTTGGCCAACTTTCTGGTGGATGGAGAAGCGTTTTAAAGATTTTGTCGTAACATCATTGGTGCTGTTCAAAACATTTGTCTCTGTAAGAAGTGGGCGCATTGCAAAGTTCCCCCATCAATAAAGTTGAAATGGATATTTGATAGTTTGCTAATGTAGGGATAAATAGAGTACCTCAAATGTCCCAAAAAGTTCTTTCTTTTTGGGTCTTTTTTCAATCTATTTAATCAAGGGGTTGTTAGTACATTCCTTAGAGGAAAAGTATCAAATAATTCAGGCCCTACGAGGTGTGTCTATAAAGTTTGATGAATAGCCCTGTAACGAAACGCCCCACACCCTACTTGAGTGCTTTCGTCATATACCGCTTCCTCCCAGTCTGAAAATAGATATCAGATATTCCAACCGCTCACAACCAGAAAACAAGACAACACTTGTTTGGTTGCTGAACATGGACTGTTTTATTTGAGATGACTCACAAATATATACAGCAGGCTGACAATACAAACTTTAACCAGGAACCTAATTAACGGCTTCAGCCCCGGGAGATTTTTGTAGAAACCGATATAATACTAACTATTATCATTATATCATCTATGTATTAACTTGTCCAGTCCCTATAGATTAGTTAGTCTATTAAAACTGAGAGAGAGAGAGAGAGAGAGAGAGAGAGCTCATGACAATCCTCCTGGGGCTTTGCTGCTCAGCAGGCTATACTACTGACTGTCCTGGGGTATTGTCCACTAGGGGCAGCATTTTTCATGGATTGCAATTAATCCTACTGAGGTCAAATCTTGGGTTGGATCTCCAGTGCTTCCTCCCCATTCATCATCTGTCAGTTACTCATAGACAGATCAGAGTCAGTATTGTCATGCAGATTTAAGCCCCATACACACGGTCGGACTTTTTCATGGATTCTGTCCGATCGGACAATGTTGTTGAAAAATCAGACCGTGTGTATGCACCATCGGACAGTGTTCGTCGGTTTGTCCGACGGACAAAGTCTTATCTCCTGCTGGAAAGATTTGCCGTCAACCCGGTCCGATCACACCAAACCCGATCGTGTGTACGGTTGTCCGACCGGACAAAGTGCTACGCATGCTCAGATCACATTAGAAGACCAAAGCTATTGGCTACTAGCCTCTACGTAGTCCCGTCGTAGGCAACAAACGTCACCACGTTCAGAATGATCGGATTTTCCGACAACTTTGTCCGACCGTGTGTACGCAAAACCAACATCGGACAAAGTACGACGGACATGATCCGACGGACCTGGTCCGCGGATTGTCCGACCGTGTGTATGGGGCTTTAGACTTAACTGGCTACATTCCAATGTGGGGACCATATGTCAGTCCTACAGAGAGTGACACCATGGCATCCTGGCTGAGCTTGGCAATAGTAAATATATGTATAAAATCCAGAGATGTGATATTAATTAATGTTAAATTCCAACAGATTTATAGCATTTTTATTATTTGGATAAATTCGTATTCCTTACGTTCACTAACAGCCAAATTTGAAAGGAAATTCCAATACCTATTATTTAATAGTTAGTTATTATAAGTTAGTTATTCTTTTGAATTTTCGGATTTTCTTATTTTCGAATTTATGAATTTACAAATGTATGAATTTTCGAATTGCGATCATAACGAATGACCCCAAAAACGAAAAGAAAAAAACCTGAAAACAAACAAATTTTTCGGCAGTGCACATGTCTAAAGTCTGGTATCAAATGAAAGTACTAGAAAAAACAACATGGAGATTGGCTGGGTTAACTGCAGAACAAAACAGCAATTGTAAGGCAATCTATAGCATGTCCAAAATCTGAAAAAGAAAGCTCCTGGTCCTAACGGGGGTGTATATAAGTTACGTATACTGGGACACAAGTGGTTAAACACGATTTAGAGAATTTAAAAGATTACATTCCCATACCGGGAGTCGAACCCGGGCCGCCTGGGTGAAAACCAGGAATCCTAACCGCTAGACCATATGGGAAGCTATGCACAGGGCTCAGGATTTCTTATTTTTTACATACCTGGCCCATTTACAAATATTTAGCAATTTTTTGGTTTGGCTGCATACATATGACTTTATATTGCTTCTAGAACTGTTAACAAATACAAACCTTCAGCATGTCAGGTAATTCTGTACAATGAATCCTAAAAAAAATGTTCAAATCTGGTGTTTTAAAATTTTGAGCTAGTTGATAGAAGATATCACTCAAACTCCAAACATACTGCTGTTATCCATGGCTAAAGCTGCACAGCTCTCGGCTACTACTGATAACTGAGAAGGCTTAGCATCAAAGGGTGTGCAGACGGTGTTCAGTCTGGTGTCTGAATTTGTCTACTAACTGGCAGCAAAACGCCATCTTCATCCAATCAGGGAGCTGCTTGGGAAAGAGGCTTGGAACACAGTTGTCTCTTCCTGTGTATGGTGATTTCTACTCTGCCTGTAGTTTGGCTGTGCAGAATTCTTGACTTTCCATGAGATTTTGTTACCTTTATACCTTTTGCCAATAGGTAAGTGTACTTAAAGAGGAAGTAAACCCTTTAAGATGCCAAAGGACATAGACAGGACGTAACAAGGAACATAGACCGGTTTCACACAGATAACTTGTGCTTGTTCACAACCACGGAATGCCTTAGGATACAGAAGGATGCATACCATGGCCCCAATTTTATAAATGCAGTATCCCTACAGAGTATAACAGAGTGGATAGCAGGGCCGGATCCAGCATGTCTTATGTGGGGGTGCAGTAAAAAAAATGGCAGGGGGACAGAGAATGGGAGGTCAGCAGGGCAACGTACAGGGGGTCAGCAGGGCAGAGGATATGATCAGCAGTTTGTAGACCAGTGTTTTTAGGACAGTGTACAGGGGTTAGCTGGATAGTGTACAGTGGGTCAGCAGGGTTGTGCACAGGAACTGGTAAGGCAGTGTACTGGGAATCAGTAGGGCAGAGGACAGAGGTCACTGCTGGCAGGGCAGAGGACAGGTGTCACTGTTGGCAGGAGAGACAACACAGGTTAACACTGGCAGGGCAGAGGACAGGGGTCACTGCTGGCAGGGCAGAGGACAGAGGTTAACACTGGCAGGGCAGAGGTCAGGGGTCTCTGCTGGCAGGGCAGAGGACAGGGGTCAGTGCTGGCAGGGCAGAGGACAGAGGTTAACAATGGCAGGACAGAGGACAGGGGTCTCTGCTGGCAGGGCAGAGGACAGGGGTCGCTGCTGGCAGGGCAGAGGACAGAGGTTAACACTGGCAGGGCAGAGAACAGGGGTCACTGCTGGCAGGGCAGAGGACAGGGGTTACTGCTGGCAGGGCAGAGGATAGGGGTCACTGCTGGCAGAATAAACAAATGGGGTCACCGCTGGCATGATAGAACAAAGGGGTGACCGCTGGAAGGGTAGCGCACAGGGGTCAGCGATGGAAGAAGAGAGGGCAGGGTCACCGCTGAAAGGATAGAACAGGGGCCCTGCTGGAAGTATAACAGGGGTCACTGCAGCAGGAGAGAGGCACTCAACATAGTTTTGTTCCCTATAAGCCAAAGTAAACTGTCACCTAGATGGACTTGTGTCTTTTTTCAACCTAACTTGCTATGTAACCTACATTTTTTTGTTTAAAAAAAAGTGTGTAAGAAAAGAAAGCTGACAGCAAGATTCAATGCTGACAACATTATCAATCCAGACAAATGGACAAAGAGTCCCCGCATGGGACTACTTGTCACTTTGTTGGATCAAAAAGTTGTCAATGTTGAATCCTATGGAGTTCTGCCAGGTTTCTTTTCTCCAGTATCTATGTGGCTTGTGGGATATAAGGCGAGCCCCTGCCTGATTTTTTTTTTAATTCCTTGCTAATATCTATGACTAACATGATACAAAGTAGACTTCAACAAAATGCTGTCCATCTGCACACAGATGCCAACTTCCTGTTGCATAAATGTGAATGAGATGGGTAAAAGATGGCTTCAGCTCCTGTTCTCCACCTGTAGAGAACTCCTCAGATATGTTTGCCTTTTTTCGGGGTTTAATCATAGGAGTTCTGAGAAGTTCTCCACAGGTGGCGAACAGGCTGAAGCCATCTTTTACCCATCTCATTCACATTTATGCAATAGGGAGTTGGCATCTGTGTACAGATGGCCACCATTTTCTTGGAGTATGACAGGCCGATCCTGTCTTTCTTGCACCAGTCTATTCACATGCTGATCGGCCCGACACAGGTTTGGGCGGCATTCAAGATGTACAATTTTCATTGCTTTGGGCTAATATGGTAAAAAAAAACTTTAATACTTTGTCATCTTACCCTACATTCTACACAGATACACTATGGAAGAATCATCCAAGCATCCCCCGTGGTATATAGATGAAGACACGGAGGCCTTTCTTGAAGATCATAATACTTTGGAATGTGATATAATTAAAGGTATAGTGGAAAATGCAGAACACTTACAGTATAAAGTGATGCCTGTTAAGTAATATACAGTATCTCACAAAATGAGTACACCCCTCACATTTTTGTAAATATTTTATTATATATTTTCATGTGACAACACTGAAGAAATGGCACTTTGCTACAATGTAAAGTAATGAGTGTACAGCTTGTATAACAGTGTAAATTTGCTATCCCCTCAAAATAACCCAGCATCACAGATAGGGTATACAGCCCGGCATCACAGATAGGGTATATAGAGCACCCCCACCCCCGGTGCGGGGATTGTGGCACTGACAGCACCCCCTCACCCCCGCACAGGGATCATGGCACTTACACCCCCACAGGGATCTAGGCACTTACCCCACCCCCCTCCCGCGGGAGGTCCAGCACTTGGTGGCAGAGGCGGTGTGCTCTCCTCTCCTCCTCCTCCCTGGTTCTGTGCGGGCTGCTGTTGTGTCAGCGGCGGTGTGCTCTCCTCTCCTTCTCCTCCCTGGTTCTGTCTGGGCTGCTGTGGTGTCAGCAGCAGCTCCGGCTCCAGCATGCCTCCTCTTACAGAGCGCTAGGCATCCAATACTATCGCCTGGTGCTTCGGCCAATCAGGAAACAGGTCTCACTGACCTGCCTCCTTATTGGCGGGGAGGCACTGTTGTGGGAAAATAGCAAAAATGTATTTGCTATGGTCACACAATTGGATGAGATCAGGGCGCACTCTCTGTGCCCCAAGCCCACCATTTTTTTAAGCCTATTAGAGCCCCTGACTCTAATCAGGTTCTTAAAAAATAAAAATAAACACCCCTCCCTCCACCATAGGAGTCGATGCGTCCGGCGTGCTGAAAGGGGCTGTGCGCATGGATAGGGAGGCAGCAGCAGGGATAGGGCGGCAGCGCCCATGTTCCCACAATGCACGGGCCGCCCGGTAGATTTTTGTTTTCCAAGCGTGTGAGGTGGAAACTTTAATGAAAATACAAATGCCACACCATCTATAAATTCCCATACTGTTCTGTTTCAAATGCAGCTTTATGCATTCACATACCTCCTTAGACCCAATCTGGACAGTATGCTCATCTGCTGCAACCATTCATAGCAGTTTAACTCTTCAATAAGACACAGAAATTGAATCCAATGCAATTTTGCTACAGCAAATTACAATACAAAGAATGTTTTCCAGGGCTTTTGGAGTATAAGAAGACAATAACTTCCCTAAGCCCTGTCTCAGTGAATAACTTACACTAACTAATGGAACACGGAAGAAATGGGGAAGGTCTAACTAGGACTCCACTATCTAGCACTAAATTGGAGGGGAGAACAGAAGAAGATACTAAAATCACATTAGTAAATACAGTATCTCACAAAAGTACACCCGCCACATTTTTATAAAAAAATTATTATATCTTTTCATGTGACAAAACTGAAGAAATTACACTTTGCTACAATGTAAAGTAGTGAGTGTACAGCTTGTATAACAGTGTAAATTTGCTGTCCCCTCAAAATAATCCAACACACAGCCATTAATGTCTAAACCGCTGGCAACAAAAGTGAGTACACCCCTAAGTGAAAATGTCAAAATTGGGCCTAATTAGCCATTCTCCCTCCCCGGAGTTATGTGACTCATTAGTGTTGCAAGGTCTCAAATGTGAATGGGGAGCAGGTGTTAAATTTGGTGTTATCGCTCTCACTCTCTCATACTGGTCACTGGAAGTTCAACATGGCACCTCATGGCAAAGAACTCTCTGAGGATCTGAAAAAAAAGAATTGTTGCTCTACATAAAGATGGCCTAGGCTATAAGAAGATTGCCAAGACCCTGAAACTGAGCAGCAGCACGATGGCCAAGACCATACAGCGGTTTAACAGGACAGGTTCCACTCAGAACAGGCCTCACTATGGTCTACCAAAGAAGTTGAGTGCACGTGCTTAGCGTCATATCCTGAGGTTGTCTTTGGGAAATAAACGTGTGAGTGCTACAAGCATTGCTGCAGAGGTTGAAGGGTTGGGGGGTCAGCCTGTCAGTGTTCAGACCATACACCACACACTGCATCAAATTGGTCTGCATGGCTGTCATCTCAGAAGGAAGCCTCTTCTAAAGATGATGCACAAGAAAGCCCGCAAACAGTTTGCTGAATACAAGCAGACTAAGGACATGGATTACTGGAACCATGTCCTGTGGTCTGATGAGAACAAGATAAACTAATTTGGTTTATATGGTGTCAAGGATGTGTGGCGGCAACCAGGTGAGGAATACAAAGACAAGTGTGTCTTGCCTACAGTCAAGCATGGTGGTGGGAGTGTCATGGTCTGGGGCTGCATGAGTGCTGCCGGCTATGGGGAGCTACAGTTCATTGAGGGAACCATGAATGCCAACATGTACTGTGACCTCCCTTCGGAGACTGGGCCGCAGGGCAATATTCCAACATGATAACGACCCCAAACACACCTTCAAGATGACCACTGCCTTGGTAAAGAAGCTGAGGGTAAAGGTGATGGACTGGCCAAGCATGTCTCCAGACCTAAACCCTATTGAGCATCTGTGGGGCATCCTCAAACGGAAGGTGGAGGAGCTCAAGGTCTCTAACATCCACCAGCTCTGCAATGTCTTGGAGGAGTGAAAGAGGACTCCAGTGGCAACCTGTGAAGCTCTGGGGAACTCCAAAGGGTTAAGGCAGTTCTGGAAAATAATGGTGGCCATACAAATATTGACACTTTGGGCCAAATTTGGACATTTTCACTTAGGGGTGTACTCACCTTTGTTGCCAGCAGTTTAGACATTAATGGCTGTGTGTTGAGTTATTTTGAGGGGACAGCAAATTTACACCGTTATACAAGCTGTACACTCACTACTTTACATTGTAGCAAAGTGTCATCTCTTCAGTGTTGTCACATGAAAAGATATAATAAAAATATTTACAAAAATGTGTTGGGTGTACTCACTTATATAATATATAACAAACAAACATAAACTTCCTGTCCCTTCGTGCCTTCACTCACTTCTCCACATAGTCAGTGGAGAGAGCCATGGTTGCTGCTGCCCTGATTACGATTACCAATGCACGTCAGGGGAATTAATGATTTGCAGATGATAGCTTGGAAGGAAAATAGGGTTGTTTTTTGCTTTTAGTTCAATTCACAGAAAGTGCCGAAGACATGACATTTCTGTACTTGCTGAAAATGTTCTTGGCCTAAAAGGGGAAAACGAATGCAGTCACCATATATTTAAGAACAGGTAAGCTGCAATATATTATTTTTTTGTTTTTAGGTTTAGATATGCTTCAGTTTCCTTTATGGTAGTATGAGATGGGATCAAATGGGAGTCCAGATAAATTTGGCCATGAATTGTACTTAGCCAATAGAATTATGCCTAAGAAACAAAAAACTGTATTGTGTTTTATGTTGTGGATAGGTCTACGTGAGCTATACCTTACAGAAATGCTGTGTGATGCAACCATAATAACTGAGAGCAGAAGGTTCCCCTGCCACAGGTAGGTGTATTACATTTACAAAATGTGTAAAGTATAATGGAAAAACAAAAGATGTCTGTCAACACTTTCAGGGTTTTTTTTCTCAGAGAATAAGTGCAGAAGCTCCCCCCTTCTGAGTCACCCCTTGTCTCTGCACCCTATCCCCCGTCCCTTGGCTTCACCCCTCAACCCACCTCCCTGTACTGCCCCAAGATCATTTTGTAGTGCTAAATACTTTGTATGGAATTTGTTCTTGTCTAATAGCAAGAAAAGCAGTAAAATAGATCCCCTAGAGCCAGCAACAATGGACCCCATCCCAATAACAATAGGTACCCCCGAGCAACAATAGATCCCCCAGCAATAATCGTTTTGGAGGGATTTCATGCTTACAGAAGCTATGGTACTGTACTTGCTTAGACAGAGTGCTCAATTATTTTATCCTAATATTTTATTATATAATTATTTTATTATTTTTTACTTTTTTTCAGGGTTGTCCTTGCTTCGGTCAGCCCCTATTTCCGTGCCATGTTCACTAGCTCTATGCTAGAATCTGAACATGGAGAGGTTTGCCTTCTGGATGTCCCCTCTTCTGTCATACAGAGCATCCTTCACTTCATATACAGCGGTGAGGCTGCTCTCAGCTTGGGCTCTGTTGAAGAGCTGTTTACCGTGTCCGGCCGACTGCAGATTACAGCTATACAGGATCTGTGCAGCAGGTACTTGACCATTATATAATACATATAGGTGATGATATCATGTCTGTGAGCAGCTGCAAGCACTACTGACCAGGAGGTCTCATGGAAGATAGCTGCTAGGGCTTTTGTTGTTTTCATCAGTTTGAGATTGGTTGGAGATGCTTCTGCGACCATTCAGAAATCATTATTGGGTTAATTTGACCTGTAGTTGACTTTCTTCTGATCTGCCTTTGACATGCTCTAAAGGAGAAGTATGGTCAAAGCTATTTTATAGATCAGCACCACAGATACGGTATATAGATCAGCACCACAGATACGGTATATAGATCAGCACCACAGATACGGTATATAGATCGGCACCACAGATACGGTATATAGATCAGCACCACAGATACGGTATATAGATCAGCACCACAGATACGGTATATAGATCGGCACCACAGATACGGTATATAGATCAGCACCACAGATACGGTATATAGATCAGCACCACAGATACAGTATATATGGCCTGCGGTGGCCAGGCCGTGTGTACAACCCCAGTACTCCTTTCCAGACTTAGGGTATGTAGCACACTCAATCCTAGACCAAAAAAAAAAGGATGACAAGTGTAAAGCCGCTGTGGTGGCCAGGCAGTGCGTACAACCCCAGTACTCCTTTCCAGACTTAGGGTATGTAGCACACTCAATCCTAGACCAAAAAAAAAAGGATGACAAATGTCAAGCCTCTGCTGTGGCCAGGCCGTGTGTACAACCCCAGTACTCCTTTCCAGACTTAGGGTATGTAGCACACTCAATCCTAGACCAAAAAAAAAAGGATGACAAATGTCAAGCCTCTGCTGTGGCCAGGCCGTGTGTACAACCCCAGTACTCCTTTCCAGACTTGGGGTATGTAGCACACTCAATCCTAGGCCAAAAAATAAAATAAAAAAGGATGACAAGTGTCAAGCCGCTGCGGTGACCAGGCCATGCGTATAGCCCCAGTACTCCTTTCCAGACTTAGGCTATGTAGCACACATTATAAACAAGTATTTTTATACACTTAACTTAAAATTACAACTTTGATGCTTGCATTTTATTTATTTATTTTTACCATTTTGAGGTACAGTTTCCCATGTTGTGAGAAAGTTCATTAATGTTTCGCCTGAGAACTAGCGGCCAGGAACCGTTGTGATGTCACTGGCAGTCACAGGTCCCACAATAATGATTGGGGGTGCAGACTGGCCATTTGTTGGTGATCAAATTAGGTTTCTCCTCAAACAAACCTCTGCTGGTTGCAGCTTTCACTCTGCCTCTCTCTCCCCTTCTCTCTCTCTAACTCTATGTGTGTGCACCTGCTATGTACATGGAAAAAGTGGTTGATTTTCTGAATCTACGGCAACAATTTTATTATCATCTTTCATTGTTGTTATTATAAAGGTGTGTGCAATAAATAACAGCGTATAACGTTTTCAGCATCTTCTAATAAGACTTATGAGACTTTTCCATTATGCCTTACTTTAGGTTTCTCATCAACCAGCTAACTAACGATAACTGCTTCTGGATTTACAGACTGGCTCACAGCCATAATCACATCACACTTCAAAGGGTAGCTATTCAATACATCAGCTGGAACATAACCAGTCTTTATGAAAAAGAAGATATTCTCCATTTGGAGCAGGATGAATTAATAAGCATTCTTTCATCGGATCAGTTGATGGTATCTTCAGAGCTTTGCATCTATCGCATGGCTCTTCACTGGTGGAAAGCCAACAAGGCTGCAGGCAGCCCATTTCCTGAAGAGCTGTGTAGAGTCATCCGGTTTCCATTAATGTCACCCCATGAGCTAGAAGAAGTCAAAAGAGACTTAATTCCAGAGCTGTCTGGTCTTCAGGAACCAGTCCCTTTCAAACTACGCCAAGGTATGTTTGAAAACCAGATTGTTTGCATGGACCTTCAGGCCAGAGAAGACCACACTCTTGATGATAATGATTTCTTTCTTGACTGCTACGACCCTGTTTCCAATGAGTGGGATAAGATTACTCCCTTAAAATCTTTGATGTATCCTGGATGTCTTGCTGTAGAGAACTATTTGTATGTGACCGGGGGGATGAACCAGGACGATTCTGTTTCCCAGACTTTCCATGTTTATGATTCATTAACAAACAGCTGGACAGAATTTCCATGTATGAAGAGCCCAAGGGCTCTACATGGATTCTTATCTTATAGGAAGAAACTATTTGCAGTGGGAGGATGGAATAGAGATGACGTTATGGACTCAATGGAATGTTTTGACCTATCCAAAAATTGTTGGTCTGAGTTATCTAAACTGCCATTTCCATTGTGTGCTTTTGCATCCACAAAGTTAAAAGGTAAACTGTACATCATAGGAGGAGAAACTGGGCAGGACCGTTTATTTAGTGAGAAGGGTCTACTGATTTATGATACAAATTCAGATTTGTGGAGTCACATTCCAAATAAAATTGTTGTGGCGTTTGGTGGAGCAGTGACATTAGGTAACAAGGTGTTTGTGATTGGTGGCTATGATAATTATTGTCCATCTACAGGGCAGGCGGTAGCCACATCAAAATGTTTGTGCTTAGATGAAAAGGGTTGGGTGTCCCAGGAACTCAAAGTCCCACCACTTCCTGAGGATATAGCATCTGCTGGAGTTGTGCAATGGAAACAAAGAATCTATGTTTTGGGTGGGGAAAACACGGAGCAGTTTTATAAAACTATATATTATTGGACACCGGGTGACTCCAAATGGACACTTTGTACCCAAGGACTGCCTATTCCTCATGAAGGAGTGAGTGGCTTTGGTTGTGTCACCATGTGGGTTCCTATGAGAAAATTTTGTTATCTTATCCCACAAAGGAGCTAAAATGCTTCATCCATAATATACATATTTTTACATTGCTTACTAGTTAAGGCTCCATTCACACCATGGCTTTCCAGATTGCAGGCGGAATCACTGCGATTTTGCCTGTGATTCCCAAATTGCCACAAAACTTGGGACCCGCTGGCGATCCTGTTACATTTTTAATGGCATCCCAATCGCAATGCAATTTTGCCACGATTGTCACCCGAAAGCCTGTTGCCCAAAAGAAGTTCCAGAAGTGTCGACAATCGCAGCAAAATCGTGCCGCGGTTGGGGTGCAATTGAAAGTAAGGGGATCGCAAACGCATCCCGCGTTTTGTGGCAATTTGAGAATCACAGGTAGAATTGCAGCCATTCCGCCCACGATCCAGAACGCCATGGTGTGAACGAAGCCTTAGGGTCCTTTCACACGAGGCAGATCAGTGCTTTTCCCCCAGTAGATATCCGCTTGCTCAGCGGGGATCGCCGGAGCGATCTCCGCTGAGCAGGAAGATGACAGGTCCGTCTCTGCACACAGCGCAGGGACGGACCTGTCAGAGCGCCGCTCTCCCCTATGGGAGATCGGGTGATGATGGACCGTAGAGTCCGTCGTCATCCGATCCGCTCTGCAGATGGATGAAAAAATAGGGTTTTCCTCCGTCTGCAGAAACAGACCGTAGCGGACACGGACGAGAGCGGGTGTCAGCGGATGCTTATCCGCTGACACCCGCTATCCCATAGGGATACATGTATGTCCGTTTTTTCATCCGAAAACGGAAGGATGAAAAACGGACATACGGACCGTCCGTGTGAAAGAGCCCTTAGTGTTTCTGTTTAAAACATGGAGGGATTGCTAGCTGACAGCATCATAAATTACCTAATTTATAATTTGTAGCAGAATAAAGAGGATCATGGTTTGCAGTAGAAAATATGTAGTTATGTTCCCCTTTATTCCTTCACCTAGAGTTTCCTTTTGACTTGTAAGGCAATGCTTTCTTATAAAGTTAAAGTAGAACTATAGGCAAAGGTGTCCCATTGCAGAGATTTCCCTTCACTTCCTGTACCATAGCCAAACAGGAAGTGAGAGGAAATCCCTGCAAATTATGGGAATTCCTTGAGGACTCCCAGGTCACCAGAATTAGTGTCCCATTAGAAGATTTCCCCTGTATTACTTTTCTGCGGACACCCCAAAATTTGGGGTTTTCTTTTACTTTCACTTTCAACGATAATGGTAAACAGGACAAAAAGAGACAGTGAATCTCCTTAACAGGGGCACAGACATCAAAAAAACTGACAAGCATTCCAATCCCTCGCCACTCTATCCAAAATTAAAAAAAAAAAAGTTTTGCCTTTAGTTATACTTAAATGTAAAGAGCTCATATAGAAAGCTAACAATATACAGCGGATAAAGAAAACGGTTGTTGAAAAAGTAGGACTTTTGAGGTACATCATCTTACATTAAAGTACTACTTTTTATTAAAGTCAACATCCATAAAATGCTCTTCGTTATGTTGTACAAAATATCATAAGACATCACATTACAAAACAAGCATTAAAACGTGATTGTGACTGAATGGTATATAATCTTACAAAATACAGATTTCTTGTGGCCCGATGCGTTTCATGGACATTATCCACTTCTTCAGGAGACAACAGTATATTAATTCATTCACAAAATCATTTGTACAGAAATAATCAGAATTATTAAAAAGTAAATTTTCCAGGTACGACTATGCTAGGTTGGTAACCCTGGGTGCGGAAAGGGCCAAAGTCAAGGGCTAATAGGGGGTGCATCAGCAATCAGACCCCACTCCACTAACATCCCCAGATATGGATCCACCATATATCCAAAAAGTCGTATTTTAATGTAAGATAACGTGCCTTAAAAGTCGGAATGGTTTGGACTTGTCAAACACAAATTTTGCATTTCCGGTATACAAATTCAAACAAATAGGGATTTCTACAGATTCAAACAAATGCATTCATTTTCAGTAGTTGGGCTTTCAATAAGTTGTAAGGAGTCTGAAAAAAGTACTTTAATTTTTAACTGTTTTTTTACATCGACAATTTTCAGTGGTGGTTGCAACTTTTTAGAGCTTTTGCATTTTCCTAATTGCCCGGCTAGCTCAGTCGGTAGAGCATGAGACTCTTAATCTCAGGGTCGTGGGTTCGAGCCCCACGTTGGGCGAGTGCTTTTTGCCTTTCAAAAATAGCTATGCATCCAACACATGTAAGGACTGTAAGCTGCTATATATTGCATTTTTATTCTTACGTTTAATGACATTTTCCGACCCGACTTTGGGGCCCCGTATCTCAGGACCTTTTGGTGCTAGGAACCCCAAAGGGGAAAATGTCATTCTCCGCTTCAGAAAAGTGCTTGACATTTTCCAAACCGACTTTGAGGCCCTGTATCTGGGGGCCATTTGGTGCTAGGAACCCCAAAGGGGAAAATGTCATTCTCTGCTTCAGAAAAGTGCTTGACATTTTCCGAACTGACTTTGGGGCCCTGTATCTCGGGGCACTTGGTGCTAGGAACACCATCTTTGGATATGGAGTAGTGCTAGTTCCTAGCACCAAGTGGCTAGTTCCTACGGGGCCCCAAATTCGGTCCTGTGTCCATCTGCAGCAATATAATTTTGGGACCATTTGGGTCCAGAGACCCCAAATTTTGGATGCAGCTGGGGGGCATCTAGGAACCCTTAACTACAGAGTTTGAAGTTTGGGGGACCTATGGCTGAAAATGGGCTCAATAAGGCATGCAAATGGGCACAGTGAGGCTGCAAATGGGCATTGTTCGACCCTCTTTTCCACTTACAGTAGCTGCGCATTTCTCACCCTAGGCTTATACTCGGGTCAATACGTTTTCCCAGTTTTTTGTGGTAAAATTAGGTGCCTCGGCTTATATTCGGGTCGGCTTATACTCGAGTATATACGGTAGTTTATGGTGTGTACTTATGCACCTTTTTTATGTTGCATTATACAGTAAACTCTAGAATTGTTGAGCTGTGGGAGGCCCTGCAAACACCACAAAAAAAAGTTGATTTAAAAATTGACTGAGCTGGATGGAAAATGATGGACCGAACAATGACCAATCAGATGCAGTCACTGTTTGGGTATTCAGGGAGCCACAGGTGTCTAATAACAATGGAGATTCCTCTATCCATGCTGAGAGGGTAATGAACTGACTTTTCCTGTTCAGCTCTCTGGAAGTTGGTTTGGTCGTTGTTGCTCAGCTCAGAGGTGTCTCCTGATATTGATATGCAAATAACATCTGGTTTGCATATGAAGAAGTTACACCTCCCATCCCCTACATTACAATGCCTTGATCTGCAGACCAGCATTGAAACATCTCTAGGAAACACAAACTCTGCAGAGGAAAACAACTTTGTGCTGCAACCTTCTGCAGTTTTTGCTTTGTTTTGGCTTAGGCCTGCTGCTGAATTTATTTCTGAAATACCCAGCCCTACTTTATGCATTTGTTTATTTATAAAAGCCTAGCTCTACTATATATTTTTTTCTAATTTGTTTTATATTTATTTACTTTATAAAAACCCAGCAGTATTTTATTCACTTATTTTTTAACCACTTCAGCCCCGGAATGATTTGCCCCCTTAATGACCAGGCCATTTTTTGCGATACGGCACTGCGTCGCTTTAACTGACAATTGCGCGGTCATGCGAGGCTGTGCCCAGACAAAATTGATATCCTTTTAATCCCACAAATAAAGCGTTTTTTCTGGTGGTATTTGATCACCTCTGTGTTTTTTATTTTTTGCACTATAAACAAAAAAAAGACAATATGTTTTACTTTTTGCTATAATACATATTAAAAAAAAAAAAAATCTAAAAAAAAACAATGTCTTCATTAATTTAGGCCAATTTGTATTCTACATATTTTCGGAAAAATAAAAATCGCAATAAGTGTATATTGATTGGTTTGTGAAAAAGTTACCATGTCTACAAGCTACGGGATAGATTCATGGACTTTTATTTAATTTTTTTACTAGTAATGGCGGCGATCTACACGATGGATAACAGAATGAACTGTGCTAGCGGATGAAAGTGCTATTAACCACTTCAATACAGGGCACTTATACACCTTCCTGCCCAGGACAATTTTGAGCTTTCTGCGCTGTCGCACTTTGAATGACGCGGTCATGCTACACTGTACCCATATTACATTTTTATCATTTTGTTCCCACAAATAGAGCTTTATTTTGGTGGTATTTTGGTGGTATTTGATCACCTCTGCGGTTTTTATTTTTTGCTAAACAAATAAAAAAAGACTGAAAATGTAAAAAAAAAATAAAAGTTTTGGTTTTGTTTCTGTTATAAAATTTTGGAAGTAAGTAAGTTGATTGGCAGCTGCCTTGGCACAGATGAGCATTTCCCTGGGGGTCTAGGGGGGGGGGTCACACCTGGTGGTCCAGTGTGGTGGCGTCCCTGGTGGTGTTGGGCGGCATTATGGTGGTCCTGGGCAGGATCCGAGGGGGGGCTGCGCTGATAAACAATCAGCACAGACCCCCCTGTCAGGAGAGTCGCCGTTCGGCTCTCCTCTACTCGCGTCTGTCAGATGTGAGTGAGGAAAAGCCGATCACCAGCTCTTCCTATTTACGTGATTGGACACGGCTGATCACGTGGTAAAGAGTCTCCGTCAGAGACTCTTTATCTAGATCGGTGTTGCGGGGTGTCAGAATGAAAGGTGTAATATCCTGAGGACGTCATATGACGCCCAGTCAGGATATTGAATCCACTTTGCCACCGTCATTCTGCTATATGTGCGGGGCACTGGGTGAACATGATGGTCTGGGTGTGGGGGGCACTGGGTGAACATGATGATCAGGGTGTGCGGGGCACTGGGTGGACATGATGGTCAGGGTGTGCGGGGCACTGGGTGGACATGATGGTCAGGGTGTGCGGGGCACTGGGTGAACATGATGATCAGGGTGTGTGGGGCACTGGGTGGACATGATGGTCAGGGTGTGTGGGGCACTGGGTGGACATGATGGTCAGGGTGTGCGGGGCACTGGGTAAACATAATGGTTAGGGTCAGGATGTGTGGGGCACTGGGTGGACATGATGGTCAGGGTGTGTGGGGCACTGGGTGGACATGATGGTCAGGGTGTGTGGAGCACTGGGTGGACATGATGGTCAGGGTGTGCGGGGCAATGCTTTAGTATATAAAAGACCATCTTTACTCTTTGTTTTATAAAAGACCAGCTGTGTTTTACTTATTTAATTTATAAATGCCTATCTTTTCCTTGCAGCCCGACTACAAAGGAGACTGTTCTAATTTGCAGAGTTTTCCTAATTGGAGGGCTGGTTGCACAACTGCCCGGCTAGCTCAGTCGGTAGAGCATGAGACTCTTAATCTCAGGGTCGTGGGTTCGAGCCCCACGTTGGGCGAGCGTGTTTTTTTGTCTTTGAAAACTGCTATGCAAGTTTTAAACGCGAATATTTAATTTTTTTCACTATTCTATCCACGAAAAAAAAGTTTAGTAGACTTCGTCTTTATCATTTTCCTAGCACCAGAGCTCTGTACAAAAAAAGTTGAAATGAAAATAAAATAGCAGTAGTGTAATAAAAGGGGTGTAGATTGTAGCTACATTTATTGTCTTATAATCTATGAAACATGCAGATGGTAGTTTTTTTTATTTATTTTTTAATAATGCTAATGATTTTTGCAGCCCTCTCTATGAAAGGGCAGTTCATAATCACCAATCAGAAGTACAGGTGTTACCTCTGTCAGTGTATACATTGCATATAACTAATATCATCATGCAGTAAAAAAAGTTTTCACCAGTAGTGTTATGCTCCCATCCCATCTCATCTCATTGTTTTCAGTTTCTCACAGAGCGCCCGGATAGCTCAGTCGGTAGAGCATCAGACTTTTAATCTGAGGGTCCAGGGTTCAAGTCCCTGTTCGGGCGTGTGTTTTTTTTTCTCAAATCTAACTGTGTATTATGGTACACTATGAGAATATAAGTGAGCAATTCTTTTCTATGCCCTGCACTGCTTCTGTGACTTCAACATACAATCTAATTCACTAGTTTGCTGGGAAACAGGACACCAGTTTTGCTATTATTATTATGTGACTATAAGCAATGCTGGATCTGGGATCTGTTTTATTAAATATACTAACATGATCAAACGCTGTACATGGAACTTCATAAGTTATAAATGACAGGTCCCATAAACAAAGGTTTCACTTGAAAGCACCAAGGGCTTGCCATGTGCTGCCCTTTGAAAAACAATCTGTTTTGGATTGCTCTTTAGAGGGTTTGCAGTGAGGGGACTTTATGTTGCCTCTGTTTTAACTTCTAAAAATCTGCACCACCATGCTACAACTGCTAAGTGAATAAGTTTGTGTTCTGTGGGCAGTAGGGATACATTTTATGTACACCCCGTCCACTTCCCTTAAGAGGGAGCAGTTGGGGGGGCAGTAAAAATGTGCCTTAAAGAGGAGTGCTCACTAAAAAAATTTTTTTAAAAGTCAGCAGCTACAAATACTGCAGCTGCTGACTTTTAATAATCGGACACTTACCTGTCCCGGGGTCCAGCGATGCGGGGGAACAAAGCCCCCCTCGTTCCCCGATAGGCTTGCGGCGCCGGCATACTTACTGTGGGCACCCGGCTGTGGCTTCACATCAGTGATGTCAGTGCCCGGGCACTGAAGGTGGCAGACTACGAGGGACCCCCTAGCAACAGGCATTTAGAGGTGATTTTTTAAGCAATTTTTTTTTTTTTTTTTTTGGTGGCAACAACACTTTAAGCTCAAATTTCACTGGGTGGACACAATGGTCAGGGTCAAGGACTGTGAGGCACATCAGGTGGGCACAATGGTCAGGGTGTTCTGGGCACTGGATGGACATGATGATCAGGGTCAGGGTGTGCAGGGCATTAGGTGGACAGTGTCAGGTTGTGCAGGGCACCAGGTGGACACAATAGTCAGGGGCAGGGTGTGCAGTGCGCCAGGTAGACACAATGATCAGGCTCAGGTTGTGTGTGGCACTGGGCAGACACGATGGTCAGGGTGTACTGGGGAACTGGATGGACATGATGGTCAGGGAGTGCGGAGCAATGGGTAGACACGATGGTCAGGGTCAGGGTGTACGGTGCACTGGGTGGGCACAATGGTCAGGGTCAGGGAGTGTGGGGCACCTGGTGGACATACTGGTCAGAGTGTGCTGAGCACCAGGTGGACCCAATGGTCAGGGTCAGGGTGTGTGGTGCACCAGGTAGACATGATGGTCAGGGTCAGGTAGTGCGGGGCATCAGGTGGCTGCGATGGTCTGGTTAGGGTCAGGTTATGCGGGGCACTGGGTGAACACAATGGTAAGGGTGTGCAGGGCACCGGGTGGACACGATGGTCAGGGTGTGCAGGGCACCGGGTGGACATGACAGTCAGGGTGTGCAGGGCACTGGGTGGACATGATGGTCAGGGTGTGCAGGGCACCGGGTGGACACGATGGTCAGGGTGTTCAGGGCATCGGTTGGACACAATGGTCAGTGTCAGGGTGTGTGGGGCATAGGGTGGACATGATGGTCAGGTTATGCGGGGCACTGGGTGGACACAATGGTCAGGGTGTGCAGGGCACTGGGTGGACCATGATGATCAGGGTGTTCAGGGCACTAGGTGGACCATGATGGTCAGGGTGTGCAGGGCACTGGGTGGACCATGATGGCCAGGGTGTGCAGGGCACTTGGTGGACACGATGGTCAGGGTGTGCAGGGCACTGGGTGGAGATGATGATGATGATCAGGGTCAGGTTGTGTGGGGCACTGGGTGGACAAGATAGTTAGGGTATGCAGGGCACTGGGTGGACATGCTGGTCAGGGTATGCAGGACATCGGGTGGATAAGATGGTCAGTGTCAGGGTGTGTGTGGTACACTGGGTGGACATGATGATCAGGGTCAGGTTGTGCGGGGCACTTGGTGGACAAGATGGTCAGGGTGTGTGGTGCACCGGGTGGACATGATGGTCAGGGTGTGTGGTGCACCGGGTGGACATGATGGTCAGGGTGTGTGGTGCACCGGGTGGACATGATGGTCAGGGTGTGCGGTGCACCGGGTGCACATGATGGTCAGGGTGTGCGGTGCAACGGGTGGACATGATGGTCAGGGTGTGCGGTGCACCGGGTGAACATGATGGTCAGGGTGTGTGGTGCACTGGGTGGACATGATGGTCAGGGTGTGCGGTGCACCGGGTGAACATGATGGTCAGGGTGTGTGGTGCACTGGATGGACATGATGATCAGGGTCAGGTTGTGCGGGGCACTGGGTGGACAAGATGGTCAGGGTGTGCGGTACACCGGGTGCACATGATGGTCAGGGTGTGTGGTGCACTGGATGGACATGATGATCAGGGTCAGGTTGTGCGGGGCACTGGGTGGACAAGATGGTCAGGGTGTGTGGTACACCGGGTGCACATGATGGTCAGGGTGTGTGGTGCACTGGGTGGACACGATGGTCAGGGTGTGTGGTACACTGGGTGAACATGATGATCAGGGTCAGGTTGTGCGGGGCACTGGGTGGACAAGATGGTCAGGGTGTGCGGTGCACCGGGTGCACATGATGGTCACGGTGTGTGGTACATCAGGTGGATATGATGGTGCTGTCCAGCTCCCAGCCTATTCTCTGGCAGTGTCTCGGGGCACTCGGGGTATTTTCTGGTGCCAAGCATGCTAGGATGAGGTGGGGTATTTGGCCAAGCAGGATTACCTCCCTCCCTGTACTAGGAGGACTACAGGGACCAGCAAGGCCTCTGCCTGATACTACTTGCAGTGTGTGCTGAGCTCAGTATGGCTGCAGCCTAATCCAGCCTTATACATTGTATGGTGGGGACTACATGTACCAGCATGTCTCCCATTACTTTATACATTATTAGAGCTGGCACATAGCTTGTTAGACCAGGACAAGATTTCATGATGACATGGTTAGCAAACAAGGATATTCTTCTGGTGGGGAAAGAGTTAAATGTCACAGAAAGCAGGCTGAAAAGGTTAAAGGATACAAGCTAATGGGTAATATAATGCACAATTATAAGGTGTGCGATTTACTGGAGCAGAAGAACGTTTGGGAGCATTAATATATAGGGAGCAGATGAGGAATGGTAATGAATCACAACACACAGAATAATGTATTTCAAAGAGGATATATACAACATGCATCATGATGAGGACAGAGGAATATATTTATAGCTGTGGATGTAGACAGGGAGACACTTAGTAGAGCTGCCTCGTTAGCGCAGTAGGTAGCGCGTCAGTCTCATAATCTGAAGGTCGTGAGTTCGATCCTCACACGGGGCACTTGAGTTTTTATTTTATTTCTAGCCAATTCAATGTTACTTAGTTTAAAGAAATTACCTTTACATCATATATTCCTTACTGCGAAATGTAATTTAAAAGGACAGTGCAGTCTAGATTTATCTTTCTTTTTTTGCTTTTTCTCAGAAACCTAATTTTAAATAAATTATCAGATTGTTAACACCTTGATATATAGATGACTTTGCAAATAAAATAAATTATTTACTGAGTGACAGCACATTTATTTTAATAATGAAACGTATTTATATATAATAGTGAATGTAGAATTAAAGTAATTCAATTAATTTAAGAGAAAAAAAAAAAGTTTGTCTTTCCCATACCGGGAGTCGAACCCGGGCCGCCTGGGTGAAAACCAGGAATCCTAACCGCTAGACCATATGGGAGATCCTGAGAGCAGTGTAGCTCCATCTTCAGATGTTCAGAAAAGACACTTCTAATGTTACAATTTGTATGTGTATTAGGCTTGTGAGCATAAATGCACTCTACTTGCCAACATATTCATTTATTCTGGCCAACGGAATACATTTTCTGGTGGGGAGCAATCAAATGTGATCATCATTATGATCATGATGATAATCACACAATACAAATGCTTTGAGCCACAGAACCTGTACTGTGTGATTATCATGATGATAATGATGATGATCATTGAAGGAAGGACACTGAAATGCATCCTTAAAGCGGTTCTACACCCATTTCATTTAGTAAATCTCTTTGCCTTCCAAATCAGGCAAAGAGTACTAAATGAAATGTTTTTTTTTTTTTTTTTTTTTTTTACTTACCTTGTAATTGAAGACTTCCGGTCTTCTCCCTCTGCGGCGGCGGGGGGGGTCTTGCGTCGATCGTCGTCACGCCGCACTGTCTCCTGGGATCTGGTGTCATAGATCCCAGGAGTCAGTGCGGGCATCTTCCGAAATCTCGCGAGATTTCGGCCACATCTTCCGAAATCTCCCGAGATTTCGGCCGCATCTGCCGAAATCTCGTGAGATCTCGGCAGATGAGCCGTTACTGCGCACGCGCGAGTAACGGCAGTGCATGGTGGGCCATCTAAAGTCCCTGTGGGTGTTTCACATGCCCACAGGCAAGATGGCCCCCAGCACTAAAGAAGAAGACGAGGAACTTCATCGGACGAAAACCGGCGGCGATCGAGATGGAAGATGGAACAGGTGAGTCCCCTAATAAAGGTAAGCACACTTTATATTACATCCTTAAAAAAAAAAATTTTTTTCAGAGTGCAGAACCGCTTTAAGCCGGCCATAGATAGTTCAAATCTTGAATGGTTCAGCAGGGACCGCCTGAGAATCGAAACATCTATGGGCAGGCTGATTTACCCTAGCCTGTCCGTATACTGTCCTAGCCTGTCTATATACTACCCTAGCCTGTCTATATACTACCCTAGCCTTTCTATTTACTACCCTAGCCTGTCCATACCTGTATATATGGGCATGGCAAAGAGGTTGGTAAAATGAGGTTTCACCTAGGGTGTCAAAAATCCTTGCACCAGCCCTGGGAGCTGGTAATGAATCACTTCAAGAAGAGGTAAAGTGGAGACATTTATGGACTAGTGAAGAAGAGGCCATAAGGTAGCTGGTCCGAGACCATTGGGAGAAAAGGTAGAGTGAGCTGGTCATAAAACTCTGGGAGATAAAGCAGAATTAGAGGCAGTTATGGACTACTGAGATAAGAGGTAGAATGGGAGCTGGTCATGGACCACTGTAGGAAGAGGTAGAGTGGGAGCTGGTCATGGACCACTGTAGGAAGAGGTAGAGTGGGAGCTGGTCATGGACCACTGTAGGAAGAGGTAGAGTGGGAGCTGGTCATGGACCACTGTAGGAAGAGGTAGAGTGGGAGCTGGTCATGGACCACGGTAGGAAGAGGTAGAGTGGGAGCTGGTCATGGACCACTGTAGGAAGAGGTAGAGCGGGAGCTGGTCATGGACCACTGTAGGAAGAGGTAGAGCGGGAGCTGGTCATGGACCACTGTAGGAAGAGGTAGAGTGGGAGCTGGTCATGGACCACGGTAGGAAGAGGTAGAGTGGGAGCTGGTCATGGACCACCGGAAGAGAAAACAGAGGGGTAATTGGTCATTGATTAATTGACAAATGGGCAGAACAAGAGCTGCTTATGGATTACTGTAAAGGAAGAGGGAAAGCTGGGCATAGCACAATAGAAGAAGATGCAAAGCAGGAACTGCTTTTGGATCACTCCAGGAAGAGGCATGGGGAAACTGCACATGGATCACTAATATAAATGGGAACAGAGCATAGGCACCTTGAATAAGAGGCAGGAAACATTTACGCTTTAAACTTTGGGTGATGTGGGAAAAAAAAAAAACATGTTTTTCATATTTAGATAACCCTGTCCCTTCACCCAGTAATTAGAAAAGGGAGCAAGCAAATAAATGTGTTAAAAAGAGGGAGAAAAACCTCGCCCTACCCCACTCTTCCTAGCTCAACGCTTTGGAGTAGCAGATGACTTCAGCACAGGTAATAATGTAGATGAAAACTAGATAAAATATCCCTCAATCAGCAGCCACTTAAAACAAGTAATACATATAAACAATAAATGCAAGATCCAAAACAGTTAGACAGTAGCAACAGGGCCGTCTTTTCGCATGGGCACGCTGGGCAGTTGCCCGGGGGCCCCACATGCCTCAGGGGCCCCACCTGCCCAGCGTCCCCAAAAAGCTCAGGGTCTCCTATTTCTTATGCCCCCAGTGTAACCATCCAGTGATTGGTGGGCAAGCAGGGGCGTGAGGAAGCAGTGAGAGTGGAGCTGTCAAATCTAAGTGCTGATGTCGGGGATGGGCGGGGCCCCACATCCGCTGATCAGAGTGTCTCTCTCTCCCAGCTCCGCCCCCCTTCTCATGGCTACAAGTTGAAAATGTAAGGTAAGAGCGGGGCTGGGACAACCGCTAGACAGGTTCAGTGGAGGCAGAGTGAGAAGAGGGGGGGGTCTGTCACATGGTAGCCAGTCTAGAGCACATCGAGCTGTGCTTCCTTTAACACCTCCAGGCTGGAGGCTCCAGTCCGGTCCATTCGGCAGCACAAGTGATTGCAGAGCCCTTTAGAGCTGCCCTGTGATTTCTCTCACTGATCTCTCCTCCTGGCTCTTGCTGGCTGCATCCACTCACTAAAGAAAGAAATCTGCCCCTTCAGTCTCAGCTCAGTCACGCCCCCTCCCCCATGTGTAGCAGAGAATGCCAGGGGTGAGGGGTCTACACAGAAGTTCAGCAGGTCAGTTTACTGTGCTGTATGTGTGTGTGTATGGATCTGTATGTGTCTGCATGTGTGTGTGTGTGTGTGTATATGAGTGTGTATATGATGTGCTGTGTCCCACAATGAAGCCTGTTGATTTACTTCCTGCTTCTGCCATAAGTCTAATGTATGTTAGCATGCCTAGGCTGCATATACTGTGCTCTGCAGAGAAGTTATGTTAACTCTTCACTTGCTGCCACTTAACTGCTCTGCAGCCACTTACCTTCTATTCAATTTCTAGTCTGCTCATACCTAAGCATAGCGAGGAGTGACTGTATGTAGACAATTTTTGAGCATACGTTTTTTTTTTTTTTCTTTTTTATATTACCAGCCCATTCACTAATGGTCACGTGTACTTTTTGAACAATAAATTTAGGTAGGTACAGTCACTATCTATTGAAGTATACGTAGGCGTGCCATTATTCATTTCTCTTCTTGCAGCTGGTGCTGTGGGTACTTTTCTTTGATTAATGTGACCCTCCCTGTGTACCCAGTATGTCTCTGTGTAGGGGTGCTGCAGCAGCAAATGCATAATTTAAGCCTTCATTGGCTGTTACAGGTCTGAGCCATTGGGCTGGTTCACTGTGCCATTGTCAAAACCTTTATGTGCAGCATCTCTCTGAGGACATTGTTCAGGTGGCCCTCATACACAATCCCCTATGCAATATTCTATCTTATGGCTGCGCTATTCAATGTATGTGTCAGGAGAGGGATCCGTGTATGTGTCAGGAGAGGGATACGTGTATGTGTCAGGAGAGGGATCCATGTATGTGTCAGGAGAGGGATCCGTGTATGTGTCAGGAGAGGGATCCGTGTATGTGTCAGGAGAGGGATCCGTGTATGTGTCAGGAGAGGGATCCGTGTATGTGTCAGGAGAGGGATCCGTGTATGTGTCAGGAGAGGGATCCGTGTATGTGTCAGGAGAGAGATCCGTGTATGTGTCAGGAGAGGGATCCGTGTATGTGTCAGGAGAGGGATCCGTGTATGTGTCAGGAGAGGGATCCGTGTATGTGTCAGGAGAGGGATACATGTATGTATGTGTCAGGAGAGGGATCCGTGTATGTGTCAGGAGAGGGATCCGTGTATGTGTCAGGAGAGAGATCCGTGTATGTGTCAGGAGAGAGATCCGTGTATGTGTCAGGAGAGGGATCCGTGTATGTGTCAGGAGAGGGATCCGTGTATGTGTCAGGAGAGGGATCCGTGTATGTGTCAGGAGAGGGATCCGTGTATGTGTCAGGAGAGGGATCCGTGTATGTGTCAGGAGAGGGATCCGTGTATGTGTCAGGAGAGGGATCCGTGTATGTGTCAGGAGAGAGATCCGTGTATGTGTCAGGAGAGGGATCCGTGTATGTGTCAGGAGAGGGATCCGTGTATGTGTCAGGAGAGAGATCCGTGTATGTGTCAGGAGAGGGATCCGTGTATGTGTCAGGAGAGGGATCCGTGTATGTGTCAGGAGAGGGATCCGTGTGTGTGTCAGGAGAGGGATCCGTGTGTGTGTCAGGAGAGGGATCCGTGTGTGTGTCAGGAGAGGGATCCGTGTATGTGTCAGGAGAGGGATCCGTGTATGTGTCAGGAGAGGGATCCGTGTATGTGTCAGGAGAGGGATCCGTGTATGTGTCAGGAGAGGGATCCGTGTATGTGTCAGGAGAGGGATCCGTGTATGTGTCAGGAGAGGGATCCGTGTATGTGTCAGGAGAGGGATCCGTGTATGTGTCAGGAGAGAGATCCGTGTATGTGTCAGGAGAGGGATCCGTGTATGTGTCAGGAGAGGGATCCGTGTATGTGTCAGGAGAGGGATCCGTGTATGTGTCAGGAGAGAGATCCGTGTATGTGTCAGGAGAGAGATCCGTGTATGTGTCAGGAGAGGGATCCGTGTATGTGTCAGGAGAGGGATCCGTGTATGTGTCAGGAGAGGGATCCGTGTATGTGTCAGGAGAGGGATCCGTGTATGTGTCAGGAGAGGGATCCGTGTATGTGTCAGGAGAGGGATCCGTGTATGTGTCAGGAGAGCGATCCGTGTATGTGTCAGGAGAGGGATCCGTGTATGTGTCAGGAGAGAGATCCGTGTATGTGTCAGGAGAGGGATCCGTGTATGTGTCAGGAGAGGGATCCGTGTATGTGTCAGGAGAGGGATCCGTGTATGTGTCAGGAGAGAGATCCGTGTATGTGTCAGGAGAGAGATCCGTGTATGTGTCAGGAGAGGGATCCGTGTATGTGTCAGGAGAGGGATCCGTGTATGTGTCAGGAGAGAGATCCGTGTATGTGTCAGGAGAGGGATCCGTGTATGTGTCAGGAGAGGGATCCGTGTATGTGTCAGGAGAGGGATCCGTGTATGTGTCAGGAGAGAGATCCGTGTATGTGTCAGGAGAGAGATCCGTGTATGTGTCAGGAGAGGGATCCGTGTATGTGTCAGGAGAGGGATCCGTGTATGTGTCAGGAGAGGGATCCGTGTATGTGTCAGGAGAGGGATCCGTGTATGTGTCAGGAGAGGGATACATGTATGTATGTGTCAGGAGAGGGATCCGTGTATGTGTCAGGAGAGGGATCCGTGTATGTGTCAGGAGAGAGATCTGTGTATGTGTCAGGAGAGAGATCCGTGTATGTGTCAGGAGAGAGATCCGTGTATGTGTCAGGAGAGGGATCCGTGTATGTGTCAGGAGAGGGATCCGTGTATGTGTCAGGAGAGGGATCCGTGTATGTGTCAGGAGAGGGATCCGTGTATGTGTCAGGAGAGGGATCCGTGTATGGGTCAGGAGAGAGATCCGTGTATGTGTCAGGAGAGAGATCTGTGTATGTGTCAGGAGAGAGATCCGTGTATGTGTCAGGAGAGAGATCCGTGTATGTGTCAGGAGAGGGATCCGTGTATGTGTCAGGAGAGGGATCCGTGTATGTGTCAGGAGAGGGATCCGTGTATGTGTCAGGAGAGGGATCCGTGTATGTGTCAGGAGAGAGATCCGTGTATGTGTCAGGAGAGGGATCCGTGTATGTGTCAGGAGAGGGATCCGTGTATGTGTCAGGAGAGGGATCCGTGTATGTGTCAGGAGAGGGATCCGTGTATGTGTCAGGAGAGGGATCCGTGTATGTGTCAGGAGAGGGATCCGTGTATGTGTCAGGAGAGAGATCCGTGTATGTGTCAGGAGAGAGATCCGTGTATGTGTCAGGAGAGGGATCCGTGTATGTGTCAGGAGAGGGATCCGTGTATGTGTCAGGAGAGGGATCCGTGTATGTGTCAGGAGAGGGATCCGTGTATGTGTCAGGAGAGGGATCCGTGTATGTGTCAGGAGAGGGATCCGTGTATGTGTCAGGAGAGGGATCCGTGTATGTGTCAGGAGAGGGATCCGTGTATGTGTCAGGAGAGGGATCCGTGTATGTGTCAGGAGAGGGATCCGTGTATGTGTCAGGAGAGAGATCCGTGTATGTGTCAGGAGAGGGATCAGTAATGTAGGGGTCTGGTAGGTCAGTTTAGTGGTCAGCATGGATGGGCACTGGGGAGCCAGGCAGCAACCAGCAAGTGAGCCTAACACCCCTCCCCCGCCGCCACCACCGGCCTTGGACTTTGGCTGAAGCCCCTGGTCTTTTTCACACCTAGCAATGCCCCTGGTTCCGCCTATCACACGAAAGGGACAGGGGGTGGGACCTTGTTACAGCGCGGCCGCCGAACACAGACCCAGCCAGCTCCGTGATACACATGAGGCGATGCCCGCTGTATGTGTGTGTGTTACCAGGCGATGATGAGTCTGTATTAATTGGCACAGTGATGTTGCAATTTTGGGCACAGTGAGACTGCATTGGTGGGCACAGTGAGACTGCATTGGTGGGCACAGTGAGACTGCATTGGTGGGCACAGTGAGACTGCAATGGTGGGCATAGTGAGACTGCATTGGTGGGCACAGGGAGACTGCATTAGTGGGCACAGGGAGACTGCATTGGTGGGCACAGTGAGACTGCATTGGTGGGCACAGTGCGACTGCATTGGTGGGCACAGTGCGACTGCATTGGTGGGCACAGTGAGACTGCATTGGTGGGCACAGTGAGGCTGCAATGGTGGGCACAGTGAGGCTGCAATGGTGGGCACAGTGGGGCTGCAATGGTGGGCACAGTGAAGCTGCAATGGTGGGCACAGTGAGGCTGAATTCACAGGCACAGTAAAGCTGCTTTTGATGTGCAATCGCGCGTGATTGTGTAGAAAGGGCCCCAGTGCACTGTATTGCCCGGGGGCCTATAATGCTCTTAAGATGGCACTGAGTAGCAAATAAACATCAAAGCGGAGCTCCCATCAGTTAATGAACAAACTGGCTGGCTCTCTGAGAGAGGTCTGACACTCCTTCATATCGCTAGAGAACGGAGCATAGAACGATTTCGGAGGTCCCTATAAAGATATCCGATCGAACATATTGCAGGATGCTGATTGAGGCCTGATAACCTTCGGGTTCTGGTGAGTTTAAACCCCTTGGGGATGTGTTGCACACGTGGTGGAAGAAAGAATTTTGGTGAAAGGTGCGCTCATCAATTATCAGCTTTAAACTCCACACACTAGAGCCTGTTTTTACTCACCATTATGCACATATCCACCTGTTGTAACCGTTTTTTGCGTATTTGGTAGTTACCATACGCCAGTCAGTTTGTTCCTTAAGGCTGCTTTCACACTGGGGCGGTTTGCAGGCGCTATTGCGCTAAAAATAGCACCTGCAAACCGACCCGAAACAGCTGTTGCTGTGTCTCCAGTGTGAAAGCCCTGAGAGCATTCACACTGGAGCGGTGCGCTAGCAGGTCGGTAAAAAAAGTCCTGCTAGCTGCATCTTTGGAGCGGTGAAGGAGCGGTGTATTCACCGCTCCTATACCGCTCCTACCCATTGAAATCAATGGGAGACCGCGCGGATACCGCCGGCAAAGCGCCGATGTAGCGGCGCTTTGCGGAAGTTTTTAACCCTTTTTCGGCCGCTAGCGGGGGTTAAAACCACCCCCGCTAGCGGCCGCATACCGTGGGTAAAACGATGATAAAGCAGCGCCGCCCGCACCGCCCCAGTGTGAAGCCGGCCTAACTGATGGGAGCACCGCTTTGATGTTTATTTGCTACTGTCTAACGGTTTCGGATTTTGCATCTATTGTTTATAAGCAAATAAATGTGTTACCACTACTGAGGTTCTGGTGAAGAACCTGTTGGGGCTATTGAAAGAGTTTAGATGCACACTGTACTAACTGTAAAAAAAAATGGTTTATGTCAATCAAATAATTAACCCCAACAGGCAATAACTACCAATCTATTATTAGGAGAAGAAAAAAAAGGAGCACTGGCAAGCTCAACTGCCGTGACCCGGATTTGAACCGGGGTTGCTGCGGCCACAACACAGAGTACTAACCACTATACGATCACGGCTAGCTAATTGAATGATTGATTATGGTTGGTTATGGTTGGTTATGGTTCTTTAAATCTCCTATAATGATGTCACTGCCTCTGCTGCAATGTGACATAAGCACAGGAGCCTATTAAACACTTGCCTCTGCGGGGTTAAAACCATATTCTCATGCACACAGACACTATCAAGCATCCCATGTAAATTATGGGCATAATACATGCCCAGAGGAGACAGCCACCCAACAAGCATGACTCGCAAAGGCAGAGGCATGATGGGACTTGTAGTTCTGCAGCAGCTGGAGGGCCACAGGTTGAGCACCCATGCTCTGGACAATGGGAGAGCAGAGTGACCCCTGTGGTTACTATGCACCAGGGCAGCCACTAGGCAACGGGACCCAGAAGATGGCGATAAAGTGGTTCTTAGCCTCCAAAAGGATTGGCCAGGTATGGAATATGCATGCTTATGTTGGACCAAGTTGGACCGATGTAACAATGCAAAAAAAAAAAACGTACCAGAATTCAGTTTTAAAATATACATATGCCTATATGGGAAGTCATTTTTAGTAATTTACCTGTACACAGTATTTTACAACATGAATGTTAACCCTGGAGAGGTAAGTTGTTTTAAAGGCTCTTATTCTTATGTCACATTGCAGCAGAAGCATTATAGATAATTTAAAGAGCCCTACCTAACTAGCCCCCATATAACCAGCCAGCCAAACAGAGCCAGCCGTGATCGTATAGTGGTTAGTACTCTGTGTTGTGGCCGCAGCAACCCCGGTTCGAATCCGGGTCACGGCAACTGACCTTTTTACTATCTCATTTTTTTATTTGTATGGTGAGTGTGTCTGAACTTTAATAAAAAAAGAAACAAAAAAGCTCCAGTGAAAGCGCTATAGTCTCTAAATGACCCCAAATATAAAACAAGCACTGTCCATAGAATCTATAATGCAGTCTCTAATCCGCCAAGTGAAGGGTTAAACAAAGCTATTGCACAGGACCATGCCGCGCAATCTGCCAGCAGGACACTGGGAACTGTGAAGACATAAGGAGAGAACAGAGCGCACTGACTCCTTGTGCAATACAGTTTTATTGAGTAAATAAAGAATTAAAAACAAGTTGCACCCACAAAAGTATTGTAAAGCTGAGCGTTCATGTAGCTATTCCTAGGCAGCATATGGAGTGAGATCCTCTGGAAGGTGGGAGAGCGGAGGCTGAGAGTTATGGAATCCAGCATGCAGCAGCCAACAGGCTTTGCACAAGCCATTCGTTCAGACCAGGATCCTGAGTCCACGGTCAGGCAGATCCCGCCTATGGAATCACGTGTCTTCAGGCCATGCCAGCTGATAGGAGACACTTTAGATTTGACAGGACAACGCATTTCAGAGGGCGTGGCCTCCTTCTTCAAGTCAGTCCAGTGCTCTCTGAGAGGTCCTTTTATCAAGTATGGGTGGTGCCGGGATAATTAACCCTAACAGCGTCAGCCAATAGACAATCATGGGATACACACAGGCAGGGCCGCACTGGCCTACCGGGATACCGGTATATTTCCCGGTAGGCCGCCTGCCCTGGGGCCGCTTTGCGGCTACAGTGCTCCCCTGTCCCCTCTCTCCTGCTCCTGTGATCTTGGAGCAGGCCGGGTCTGTGTTTTGCGGCCGCGCACCGCGCTGTAACATGGTCCCGCCCCCCTAGACCGGCTCGTGTGATAGTAGATAGAATCAGTGTTCCACCTATCATACAGCCGGTCTAGGGGGGCGGGACCGTGTTACAGCGCGGCCGCAGAACACAGACCCAGCCAGATCCGAGATCACAGGAGGAGAGATGCCTGTGAGTACAGCCCTAACTGTGTGCCTGGATAGAGGGATCGGCAGGGGGGCGGCATATAGAGGAGATTAGCTTTCTATATTCCTCCATGCAGCCGCTGAATGCTTGGAGGAGGGAGAGGAGGAGAATCAAGCATTCAGCCGCTGCATGGAGGAATATAGAAAGCTCATTTCCTCTATATGCCGCCCCCTGCTGATCCCCCTATCCAACTTCTTTTACTGCCCCCCCCCCCAGTTCTCCTTGTGCTCCCCCCCAGTGCTCTCCTCCCCACCACACTCTCCAGCCCCCCCCCCTCAGTTCTCTTAACCCCTGTTCTTTCTGCCTCCCCTGCTCTCCAGCTCTCCCCATCCTTCTCTAGCCCCCCACCCCAGTGGTCTCCACCCCCACAGTGCTCTCCAGCCCCCCACCCCCCACAGTGCTCTCCATATATATAAAGCCCTATGTGATTTCATATCTGTCTTTTCTGTATATAATACACTCTTCAAATGTGCTTTAAAATGTATGGTTTTCCCTTTCATGAACCAGAAAATAATGACGTTATGCTGTTACGCTGGTATAATAATGCTGTGGGGCTGGTATGAAATTTTTTCCAGGGCTGAATTTTATTCCCAGTCCGGCCCTGCACACAGGCATAGTTAAAGAGGAACTAACAGATGTCAGAAAACGTTGTTTGATACATTTTAACCTTTTGATCCTTTGATGGCTGTCATGTTTCTCCAACACAGTAACAAACATGCAACATAAAAACAACTCGGTTATACTTGATACACCAATACTGTTACAAACTCAATGTATTTTATAAAAAGATGTACAGTATAAAAGTAAAAAAAAATAAAAAAATAAAAATTCAAACGTTTTTTGCATACATTTGATTTATGTTATCATAAATGAATTGTTTGTATAAAAAAAATGTCAAAAATTATTTGGATAAAAACAAAGATTTGTTTAATTTATAATAAAGGATAATACAATATATATCATAGTCTACTAATACCATATGAGCTACAGTTCATTTTGATATTAGTATTATTATTATAATAAAATGGACCTTATGGACTCCATGTGTGGGATTGATTTACACATGTGTAAAAGCCAAGAATTATTAAAAAAAAAAAAAAATTATATATATATATAATTTGTATTATTATTTTTGTTATCAATCTATGTACCTTTAATGAACATTAATTGGATATAAATGTATAGAGAGTTCCTATAAAGGGTATTTAAAAGAAATATATATTTTTTTTAAAGGGATGTTTTTCCCATAGTGTTAGAGGAAGAACTTTCATTGTATAGCTGTTTCCTATGTGTGGGGTCATCCCCACATAAGAATGTGTGTGGCTAACCACACATGATACTCACCGCCAATTTACAGGATGTTAACGGATCCGCTATGGCATGTGATGGTAGACTACCAGTCTGAGGTGGCGGATCAAAGAATAATAAACATGTGTAAATGCATGTATAGGACAAGGAGAACTGGGGGGGGGGGGGCAGTAAAAGAAGTTGGATAGGGGGATCAGCAGGGGGCGGCATATAGAGGAAATTAGCTTTCTATATTCCTCCATGCAGCCGCTGAATGCTTGATTCTCCTCCTCTCCCTCCTCCAAGCATTCAGCGGCTGCATGGAGGAATATAGAAAGCTAATCTCCTCTATATGCCGCCCCCCTGCCGATCCCTCTATCCAGGCACACATTTAGGGCTGTACTCACAGGCATCTCTCCTCCTGTGATCTCAGGTCTGGCTGGGTCTGTGTTCTGCGGCCGCGCACCTCGCTGTAACACGGTCCCGCCCCCCTAGACCGGCTGTGTGATAGGTGGAACACTGATTCTATCTACTATAACACGAGCCGGTCTAGGGGGGCGGGACCGTGTTACAGCGCGGTGCGCGGCCGCAAAACACAGACCCGGCCCGCTCGGAGATGACAGGAGCAGGAGAGAGGGGACAGGGGAGCACTGTAGCCGCAAAGCGGCCCCAGGGCAGGCGGCCTACCGGGAAATATCCCGGTATCCCGGTAGGCCAGTCCGGCCCTGCCTGTGTGTATCCCATGATTGTCCATTGGCTGACGCTGTTAGGGTTAATTATCCCGGCACCACCCACACTTGATAAAAGGACCTCTCAGAGAGCACTGGACTGACTTGAAGGAGGCCACGCCCTCTGAAACGCGTTGTCCTGTCGAATCTAGAGTGTCTCCTATCAGCTGGCATGGCCTGAAGACACGTGATTCCATAGGCGGGATCTGCCTGACCGTGGACTCAGGATCCTGGTCTGAACGAATGGCTTGTGCAAAGCCTGTTGGCTGCTGCATGCTGGATTCCATAACTCTCAGCCTCCGCTCTCCCACCTTCCAGAGGATCTCACTCCATATGCTGCCTAGGAATACCTACATGACTGCTCAGCTTTACAATACTCTTGTGGGTGCAATTTGTTTTTAATTCTGTGCGCTCTGTTCTCTCCTTATGTCTTCACAGTTCCCAGTGTCCTGCTGGCAGATTGCGCGGCATGGTCCTGTGCAATAGCTTTGTTTAACCCTTCACTTGGCGGATTATAGACTGCATTATAGACTCAATGGACAGTGCTTGTTTTATATTTGGGGTTATTTAGAGACTATAGCGCTTTCACTGGAGCTTTTTTGTTTCTTTTTTTTATTTAAAGTTCAGACACACTCACCATACAAATAAAAAAATGAGAGAGTAAAAAGGTCAGCTGCCGTGACCCGGATTCGAACCGGGGTTGCTGCGGCCACAACACAGGTTATATGGGGGCTAGTTAGGTAGGGCTCTTTAAATTCTCTAAAATACTTCTGCTGCAACGTGACACAAGAATAGGAGCCTTTTAAACAAATTACCTCTCAAGGGCTAACATTCATGTTGTAAAGACAGGCAGACTTTATTGTATACAACAAATTTTATCTGGATACTCTTTATAACAGCAATAAAACACATGCCCACATATCACATGAACACAGCCGGACCTTGGATCTGTGTTCACACAGATCTATGTCCTGTCAGAGGAGAGGAGACCGAAGGTGTGTTCTCAGTACAGAGGAACACCGATCGGTCTCCTCCCCTTGTGAGTTAGAATCACTCCCAAGGAACAAATTAACCTCATGCAGCGCCCCCTAGTGTTAACCCCTTCCCTGCCAGTTACATTTACACAGTAATCAGTGCAATTTTATAGCACCGATCGCTGTGTAAATGTGAATGGTCCCAAAAATGTGTCAAAAGTGTCCGATGTGTCCGCCATGTCGCAGTCACGAAAAAAAAAATCGCAGATCACCGCCATTACTAGTAAAAAAAAAAATATTTTGTAGATGCTATAACTTTTGCGCAAACCAATCAATATGCGCTTATTGCGCTTTTCTTTACCAAAAATATATGGAAGACTGACTTATTTTTTTTTTAATGGGATATTTATTATAGCAAAAAGAAAAAAAATATTGTGTTTTTTTTCAAAATTGTCGCTCATCATTTGTTTATAGCACAAAAAATAAAAACCGCAGAGGTGATCAAATACCACCAAAATAAAGCTATATTTGTGGGGAAAAAAATGACATCAATTTTGTTTTGGTGCAACGTCGCACGACCGCACAATTGTCAGTTAAAGCGACGCAGTGCCAAATTGCAAAAAGTGCTCTGGTAAGGAAGGGGGTAAAATCCTCCGGTGCTGAAGTTGTTAATGCCTTTCTTTAATTCATTCCAAGCTTTCCTATAGGCCATAGGGTCGCCCGAATTTTTCTGCCTTGTCCATAGTTTCAGTCTGTTTACTAGCAGGTGTGCTGTGCTGGTCTGAAGCCTTCATTTTACAGTAACTCAGCAAGGCCTGGCCCTACAGGCTTGACTTATTGTCTGCAGGTATGCTGTTAGCTTACACCACTGAAAGCGTATATGACACATGTGAATCTTACTGGCTGTCCAAAGTGCCACTCTGTTTACTAATACTTCACATGTTGGGGTCTGTGTCTGCAGTATTGCTAATGCTTAGGCTGATAACAAGTGGTGCTGAGCCTTTCCTATTAACGCAGGGCCTGGCCCTGCAGGCTGGGCTTACTGTGTATTAATGCTTGGTTGTGGTATGGACCTTTTGCGGTACATGTGTCTAAGGTAGGTTTAACCTGCTAGTGCTAATTGTCTGACTATTAACCTGCGCTGCTTGCCTGTGATTACATTGACTCTACAGACTACAGTACTAATGACTGCTATGTGTTTATTACTATGCATTTTAAATGCTGACCTTGATGCTAAAATGAAAATCAGGATCTGCTTAGTTACATTTCCTTGGTCCTTTACCTGTTAGCAATGTTTAATTGCTTCTGTATTGTGGTACACCACAGAGGGATATGTGGTTTGCTGCTTGTAGTGGTTACTACTGATTTGGTTTTAAAACAAATACTCCCAGGCATGGCTCCAGTAGCAATCAGCCTTCCTAGAGACCAGCAACATTCATTAAAGCGGTTCTGCACCCATTTCATTTAGTAAATCTCTTTGCCTTCCAAATCAGGCAAAGAGTACTAAATGAAATGGTTTTTTTTTTTACTTACCTTGTAATTGATGACTTCCGGTCTTCTCTCTCTTCGGCGGCGGGCGGGGTCTCTGCGTCGATCGTCGTCACGCCGCACTGTCTCCTGGGATCTGGTGTCATTGATCCCAGGAGTCAGTGCGGGCATCTTCCGAAATCTCGCGAGATTTCGGCCACATCTTCCGAAATCTCCCGAGATTTCGGCCACATCTGCCGAAATCTCGTGAGATGTCGGCAGATGTGCCGTTACTGCGCACGCGCGAGTAACGGCGGTGCATGCTGGGCCATCAACAGTGCCTGTGAGGTTTCACATGCCCACAGGCAAGATGGACCCCAGCAGACAAGAAGAAGACAAGAAGAAGATGAAGATGAAAACCGGCGGCGATCGAGATGGAAGATGGAACAGGTAAGTCCCCCAATTGAGCTATATGCCCTTGGCATATAGTCCAAAAAAAAAAAAAAAAAAGAGTGCAGAACCGCTTTAAGGTGAAGGCAGGTAGGTATATTCGATGAAAATAAATAAACCGCGCTAGAGAGAGAAAATAAGGGGAAAGGGAGGGGGGACCTAACCAAAAGGAGGCTGCTGCTAGAAGTGGGATACTCACACATGAAATTTAGGGAATTGGATAAAGCTGCGCCAACAAGTGAATTAATTGTGTACAAGAGGTTAAAATGCCACACAAAAAGAAAATTTTACACATTAAAACGTGGCCATGGAGGAGCATACAAAATTGACTGATTGAAAACGTCATTTATGACGAAACGTCGTATGGGAAGGCACGCAGCAACGCCACCACGCAGACTCTGAACAGGGGACGGGTTACCACTGACCGGCCGGCAGTGTTTTTATATTGTGCTCGCAAACTTCTTACCCATCAAACTAGCTGGATTTTTCTGGGTGGAGCGGACGTTGCAGAGGTTCTTTTTTCTTTTGAATGATCGTTCCTGGGTGGATCAGTCCTACCAGCCATCGCCTACCTTGAAAGCTGCTGGCTTATACTTAGAGTGCCTTATTTATCCAGCCATCTGGTAAGCATTCAATCTATCAGGTGGTTGGGATCGAACAAACTTTTGCATGTCACAGTGTGATGATACAGGCTAGTCACGGTGGTGTTCTTTTTCTAAGTATCGTAAGTTTGTCTGCTACAGAAAACCAGATTTCATGTTTTAAAGAAGATCTCTAAACTGGACTATTGTAGCTACCACTGGACTTTATCAATCAGTCAATTTTGTGTGCTCCTCCATGGCCACGTTTTAATGTGTAAAATTTTCTTTTTGTGTGGCATTTTAACCTCTTGTACACAATTAATTCACTTGTTGGCGCAGCTTTATCCAATTCCCAGGTATATTCTATGTCCTAAAAGAGTGCACATTATGGGCATAATGGATTGTAACTGCTGCAACATGGACAGGTCCTCTTGTGCTCTGAAGGAGCAGCTATGTATTTAACTGCCAGAAGAGGCAGAACAAGAAAATCTCTACAATAATCATAGTGGACTGGTGTGTCGGCCAAGTTGCAGGCCAGAGGCAGTGGCAAATGGGCAGAGACTGAGAAGGCCTACAGTCACTAATGGTTCCATACCAAGCCTAATTAAACAGCTGTGTTTATTTAACCACATGCCCACCGGGCCATAGAAAGACGGCTACAGCGCGGTCGGCTTATTCTGGGTGGATGTCCACGGGACGTCCTCACAGAATCGTGCTCCCGGGGGCGCGCACCCGGGAACATCCGTGACCAGGATCACAGTCACAGCAGCTGCTGATAGCGGCCGTTTACCACGTGATCGCTCTGTCAAATGACGGAGCGATCACTTGTAAACAAACCGGCGTCATGTCAGTCGGTTCCTCCCTCCCCTCTCTGTACCATTTGGTACAGTGTGCGAGGAGAGAGGGAGAGGGGGAGAGATCGTTTGCAGCGCTGTGGGCACTACAGATCCAGCCCACAGCGCTGCTCAGTGCCCATACTATGCCAGTACTTTGCCATACTCTGCAATACTATGCAATACTATGCAATACTCTGCAATAAATAGAAACAAAGATTTTTTTTTTTTTTTTTTATTTAACCGAATTTTCAGTCTTTAGCCTCATACACACGATCGGACTTTGTAAAAACGTTCCCGTGGATTTTTGTACAAAGGGCGTCGGCCGTGAACTTGTATTGCATACACACGGCAGGACTTTTTCAGCCAACTTTCACCAAATCACATGGTTTTCTGCTCTTTATCGCCACCTTTGGTCAACTTCTGTATTGTTGTCTGATCTTTTGCATTGGTTCTGAGCATGCGTGTTTGTACTTTGTACAAAAGTCCTATGGTTTTCTGTACACACGATTGGACTTTGTTCCATCGGACTTTTGTTGCCGGAAAGTTTGTCCGTTTGCACAGCCAACAAAAGTCTGATGAAAACCAAAAAAGTTTGTCCAATGGAGTGTACACACAGTCGGATGTTGCCTTAAAACAGCTAATTTGCATGTTTGTTGTCAAAAAGTCTGATCGTGTGTATGGGCCATTTTTGATTTATAGCGCAAAAAATAAAAAACCCAGCGGTAATTAAATACCACCAAAAGAAAGCTCTATTTGTGTGGAAAAAAAGGACAAACATTTCATATGGGTACAGTGTTGCATGTCTGAGTAATTGTCATTCAAAGTGTGAGAGCACCGAAAGCTGAAAATTGGTTTGGTTAGGAAGGGGATTTAAGTGCCCAGTGGGTAAGTGGTTAAAGGTAACCTCTACCTCAGAAGCAGTTGGCCAGGGAGTCTTCATCAGACTGGCCAGATGCATCATCCTTAAGGCCCGTACACACGATTGGACTTTTTGACAAACATGCAAATTAGCTGTTTTAAGGCAACATCCGACCGTGTGTACGCTCCATCGGACAATTTTTTTCGGTTTTAATCAGACTTTTGTTGGCTGTGCGAAAGGACAAACTTTTTGGCAACAAAAGTCCGATGGAGCAAAGTCTGATCGTGTGCACACAAAACCATCGGACTTTTGTACAAAGTACAAACACGCATGCTCAGAACCAATGCAAAAGATCAGACAACAATACAGAAGTTGACCAGAGGGTGGCGCTGGAGTAACTGAACGCCCTCTTTTGAAGTGTCGTTGAAACGTCACTACGTTCGTGTTTGTTGCCTTAAAAAGTCTGATCGTGTGTATGCAATACAAGTTTACGGGCAACGCCCTTTGTACAAAAATCCACGGGAAAGTTTGTACAAAGTCCGATCGTGTATATGAGGCTTAAGCTTGCTTCTAGGAAGTTGCTATTGCAAGTTGGCATATCAGAAGCAAAAAGTGGATGTTTTAACTCTGTCCAAACTGACTGTGTGGATCTCTATTCAATAATGCTCAGGTACTAAAGTAATCAAACAACTAAAGGCCCGTACACAAGATCAGACTTTTTGACAACAAACATGCAAATTAGCTGTTTTGGACCAACATCCGACCGTGTGTACGCTCCATCGGACCAACTTTTTCAGTTTTCATCTGACTTTTGTTGGCTGTGCGAACGGACCAACTTTCTGCCAACAAAAGTCAGATGGAGCAAAGTCCGACCGTGTGTACACAAAACCATCGGACTTACAAACACGCATGCTCAGAACCAATGCAAAAGATCAGACAACAATACAGAAGTTGACCAAAGGTGGCGCTCGAGTATTTGAACGTCCTCTTTTGAAGTGTCGTCATTCCGTTGAAACGTTACTACGTTCATGTTTGTTGCCTTAAAAGTCCGATCGTGTGTATGCAATACAAACTTGGGGCCAACGCTCTTTGTACAAAAATCCACTGGGAAGTTTGTACAAAGTCCGAGCGTGTGTATGAGGCTTTAGTCGTTTAACCACTTCAGCCCCGGACCAATTGTCAGCTTAAGGACCAGAGGTCTTTTTTCAATTTCGCACTGCACTACTTTAACTGGTAATTGTGCGGTCATGCAATTTTGTAACGAAACGAAATTTGCGTCCTTTTCTTCCCACAAATAGAGCTTTCTTTTGATGGTATTTGATTGCCTCTGTGATTTTTATTTTTTTGCGATATAAACGGAAAAAGAGCGAAAATTTTGAAAAAAAAAGAGATTTTCTACTTTTTGTTATAAAAAAAATCTAATAAACTCAATTTTAGTCAAACATTTGGGCCAAAATGTATTCAGCCACATGTCTTTAGTAAAAAAAAATGCCAATAAGCGTATATTTATTGGTTTGCGCAAAAGTTATAGCGTCTACAAACTAGAGTACATTTTCTGGAATTTACACCGCTTTTAATTTATGACTGCCTATTTCATTTCTTGAGGTGCTAAAATGGCAGAGAAGTACAAAACCCCCCCAAATGACCCCATTTTGGAAAGTAGACACCCCAAGCTATTTGCTGAGAGGCATGTTGAGCCCATTGAATATTTTTTTTTTTAGTCCCAAGTGATTGAATAAAGACAAAAATAAAAAATAATTTTTTTTTTTCTTCAAAAAGTTGTCACTAAATGATATATTGCTCACACATGCCATAGTTATATGTGGAATTGCACCCCAAAATACATTTTGCTGCTTCTCCTGAGTATGGGGATACCACATGTGTGGGACTTTTTGGGAGCCTAGCCGCGTACGGGGCCCCGAAACCCAAGCACCGCCTTCAGGATTTCTAAGGGTGCAAATTTTTGATTTCACTCCTCACTACCTATCACAGTTTCGAAGGCCATAAAATGCCAAAATAGCACAAAACCCCCCCAAATGACCCCATTTTGGAAAGTAGACACCCCAAGCTATTTGTTGAGAGGCATGGTGAGTATTTTACAGCTCTCATTTGTTTTTGAAAATGAAGAAAGTAAAGAAAAAAAATTTTTTTTTTTCTTTTTTCAATTTTCAAAACTTTGTGACAAAAAGCGACATCTGCAAAATACTCACAATACCTCTCAGCAAATAGCTTGGGGTGTCTACTTTCCAAAATGGGGTCATTTTGGGGGGTTTTATGCCATCTGGGCATTCCATGGCCTCCGAAACTGTGATTGGCAGTGAGAAGTGAAATAAAAAAATTACTCCCTTAGAAAGCCTGAAGGCGGTGCTTGGTTTTTGGGGTTCCGTACGCAGCTAGGCTCCCAAAAAGTCCCACACATGTGGTATCCCCGTACTCAGGAGAAGCAACAGAATGTATTTTGGGGTGTATTTCCACATATGCCCATGACATGTTTGAGCAATATATCATTTAGTGACAACTTTTTGTAAAAAAAATATATATATTTTTTTTTTTCATTATTCAATCTCTTGGGACAAAAAAAAAAAAATATTTAATGGGCTCAACATTGCTCTCAGCAAATAGCTTGGGGTGTCTACTTTCCAAAATGGGGTCATTTGGGGGGGGTTTGAACTGTCCTGGCATTTTATGCACAACATTTAGAAGCCTATGTCACACGTCACCCACTCTTCTAACCACTTGAAGACAAAGCCCTTTCTGACACTTTTTGTTTACATGAAAACATATTTTTTTTTTGCAAGAAAATTACGTTGAACCCCCAAACACTATATATATTGTTAAAGCAAAGGCCCTACAGATTAAAATGGTGGGTGTTGCATTTTTTTTTTCCACACAGTATTTGCGCAGCGATTTTTCAAACGCATTTTTTGTGGAAAAAATACACTTTTTTTTATTTTAATGCACTAAAACACACTATATTGCTCAAATTTTTGATGAAATAAAAAATATGATCTTAGGCCGAGTACATGGATACCAAACACGACATGCTTTAAAATTGCGCACAAACACGCAGTGGCGACAAACTACATACATTTTTAAAAGCCTTTAAAAGCCTTTACATGATACCACATTAGATTCACGGAGGAGGTCTACTGCTAAAATTACTGCCCTCGATCTGACCTTCGCGGTGATACCTCACATGCATGCTGCAATTGCTGTTTACATATGACGCCAGACCAACGCTTGTGTACGCCTTTGCGCAAGAGAAGGGGGGGCAGGGGTGCTTTTTTTTTTTTTTTTTAGTTTTTTTTTATTTATTTAGCTTTTTTATTCTATTTTTAAACTGTTCCTTCCATTTTTTTTCTTTGTTATGATTTTTATTGTTATCTCAGGGAATGTAAATATCCCCTATGATAGCAATAGGCAGTGACAGGTACTCTTTTTTTGAAAAAATTGGGGTCTATTAGACCCTAGATCTTTCCTCTGCCCTCAAAGCATCTGACCACACCAAGATTGGTGTGATAAAATGCTTTCCCAATTTCCCAATGGCGCGGTTTATATCCGGGAGGGGGACATTCCCTCCTACTGCTTGTAAAAGCAGTCTAGAGGCTAATTACCCGCTAGAATTGCTTTTACATGAAAGCCGATCACTGGCTGAAAAGAATGATACCAAGATGATACCTAAACCTGCAGGCATCATTCTGGTATAACCATTCAAAGTCCAGCAACATACTGGACATATATTGTAATCTTTTTTTTTTTCATGCAGCCTCTTGGCTGAACGAAAAAAAGAGATTGATTGGTGGGTATGCCCACCATTAGAATACCTCCCTTCATCCACCCACTTCTAATGATGGGCATACATGCACCATTTATATATGCCGATGCATGGGGCATCCTCCCGCAAAAGTTATGCCGTGTACACACGGTCGGAATTTCGACCGTATGTACGTGGCATTAGGAGCCAATCGCTCCTCCCCCCCCCCTGCTGCCCCCATGCTTCGGCATATATGCTCTTTTTTTTTTAACTGTGGTGGTGAAATCACCTCCTACAGCGTTGGAGTCGCGGCTTTATGTATCGTGGGAGCAAACGCTGTTGCTGTCAAGATAAATAAATCCGCGCTGCAACTGAATGGCGCACCTGAAAACAAAAAAATGCTTAACACTAAAACACAGTAAACAAAATTACATACCTGAAAAGCAAGCATGATAAAACATGATAAAACATAATAAAACATTGCAGAATAGAATGGAGTAAAAAAAGAGCAACAATAGAGAGAGAGAGAGAACAATAAAACGACAACTATTTTTGTTTTTTTTATTTTTTTGAGATTCACAGGTAAAAAAGCTCCTGACTGTTAGCGACTGAATCAAAACGCTACCACAAAAAAAAATGTTAGCGATCGCAGGGATCAGGCCTGACTCTGCGAACACTGCAGTTATGTGTGCTTAGTGTTTTGTAAGTGACAGTGATCGATCGATACTGCACTTGGGTGGGCTGGGCTGGGCGGAGGGGGAAAACGCAGGTGCTAGCAGGTATCTGGGCTGATCCCGCTAACAATGCGTTTTTTTGGAACCCTAAACTGCTGGGACGCTAGTATAGATCTGATCAGATCAGATATTGATCTGTTCAGATACTATACCACTAAGGGAGGTGTATGCTTTGCGCGTGGGTGTTTGCGGTACTGGCACTAACCTGGGGCGACGCAGACCTTATTTGACCCTAAAACCTAATTGATATCACCCGCCGGGCGATCAGGGGGTTAAACCGTTATTGGGTAATAAATGGCGGGTGCCCTGACAGTATAAAAAACAAGCTAACTAACCAGCGTCACCCGTAACAGTAATACAAAAAAAAAACTGGTTACCTAGCGACACTAATGCAGGGATCAGAAAAACGATCGCTTAGTGACACTGGCAAAAGGGGGTGAAAGGGTTAACTAGGGGCAATCAGGGGGTTAAACCTTTATTAGGTAATATATGGGGGTACCTGACGCTATATAAAAACCTGACGGGGAACCTAAATAACGAAATAACTAACTGGCTAACCAGCGTCACCAGTGACATTTTATACGGTGATCACTGGTGAAAGGGTTAACTCTAGGGGCAATCAGGGGGTTAAAACCTTTATTTAGGTTGTAATATGGGGGTACCTGACCTATAAACCTATTTATGAACCTATATAAACATGGCGGTTAACCTAAAAAAAAACTGGTTACCTAGCGACACTAATGCAGCGATCAGAAAAACGATCGAAAATTGACACGCTGTTTAGAGAACTTATATGGAAAGGAGGCCAGCCTAGGATAGGATTACAAACACTGCAACTAGGAACAAGAAAGGGCGGGATGGCAGTGCCACACCCACGAAGTTATTTCCTAGCCGCCCAACTGCAACATATAGGAGGGGTTGGAGGAGGTAATAAGGATCTAATGATTGCAGGAACTCCGCATAGATCAATAATAGAAGTTCTAGAGGCAAACGCATTCTGTCACAGAACCCCCACGGTGAGGCTTGGGTTAAAAGTTTGGAAGGCATTAAAAACAGTAAAAGGGCTGGAGGGCATGACAAAACACACCCCCCTCTGGAATAACAAGAACCTGCAGGAAGTGGAGAAGATGGGGAAGTTTAAAGAGTGGGAGACAAAGGGGATAGTTAAGTTAGCTCAACTATACGAAGGAAAGACACTAAAGACATTCACAGCACTAAGAACAGACTATGACATACCGAAACATTCTTTCTATAAATATTTACAAATTAGACATGCTTTAAATAGGCAATTTGCGCAACAAGGACCAAACTGGGTTAATTCTCCGGTATATCAAAGAATAGGCTCCCAAGACAAGACTAAAGGATTCATAGCAGAAGTTTACCCTTACCTATGCGAAGGTAGCGTAGAAAGCCCAGAACGACTCAAGAGCAGGAGGAAGTGGGAAAAGGAATTCGGAACCCTGTCAGATGAACAATGGTTGAGAATACTTGAGAAGGGACACATGGTGTCGGTCTCGCCCGCACAAAGGGTCTCATACCTGATGCTATTACATAGGACATATTACACTCCTAAGAGACTCTTTGATTTCGGGTGGAGAAAAGACGCCAGGTGCCCTAGGTGTCAAGACACTGGGGACCTAGCACATATGGTATGGAAATGTCCGAAATTGTTTCGTTACTGGTCAGAAATCCTCGATACACTGAATACAGTGTACGATGCGAGGTTAGAAATGAACCCCAGACTGTGTATATTGGGTCTGGATGAGGGAATAGTAGGAGGCCCCTGCGTAACCAAAGTAGTGTTGAGATGTCTATTCCAGGCGAGAAAGCTAATAGCGCAAAGATGGCAGGCCGAAAAACCCCCAACGACAGGAGAATGGACGAGATTAATTACAGAAACAATATGGAGGGAAAGAACGGTATACACAAGGAGAGGAAACACGAAAGAATTTGTAAAAATGTGGAAAACATGGATGGATAAGCAGGGATGCCCAATATAATGGATAAGGGGGAGAGAGACTAAAATGGGACAGAACATCATATTGGCAAACAGAGGGGATAGGGAGAGTATAAAGGTAAGGGGAATGGAAAAGGAAAGGAAGGGAATATATTAGAAGCAATAAAAGAAAGCCGGGAGGTATAAAAGAACTACAGGTTAAAGGTAATTTTTTAGCAAATCGTGAGAAAAGGAGCTTATGGAAATTAAATGTGTGTATGTATTCTGTTTTTTTTTTATGTATGAAGAAAAATAATAAAGATTATATAATTTAAAAAAAAAAAAAAAAAAAGAGGAACTAACAGATGTCAGAAAACAGTGTTTGATACATTTTAACCTTTTGATCCTTTGATGGCTGTCATGTTTCTCCAACACAGTAACAAACATGCAACATAAAAACAACTCGGTTATACTTGATACACCAATACTGTTACAAACTCAATGTATTTTATAAAAAGATGTACAGTATAAAAGTAAAAAAAAATAAAAAAATAAAAATTCAAACGTTTTTTGCATACATTTGATTTATGTTATCATAAATGAATTGTTTGTATAAAAAAAAAATGTCAAAAATTATTTGGATAAAAACAAAGATTTGTTTAATTTATAATAAAGGATAATACAATATATATCATAGTCTACTAATACCATATGAGCTACAGTTCATTTTGATATTAGTATTATTATTATAATAAAATGGACCTTATGGACTCCATGTGTGGGATTGATTTACACATGTGTAAAAGCCAAGAATTATAAAAAAAAAAAAAAAATTATATATATATATATATATATATATATATAATTTGTATTATTATTTTTGTTATCAATCTATGTACCTTTAATGAACATTAATTGGATATAAATGTATAGAGAGTTCCTATAAAGGGTATTTAAAAAAAAATTATATTTTTAAAGGGATGTTTTTCCCATAGTGTTAGAGGAAGAACTTTCATTGTATAGCTGTTTCCTATGTGTGGGGTCATCCCCACATAAGAATGTGTGTGGCTAACCACACATGATACTCACCGCCAATTTACAGGATGTTAACGGATCCGCTATGGCATGTGATGGTAGACTACCAGTCTGAGGTGGCGGATCAAAGAATAATAAACATGTGTAAATGCATGTATAGGACAAGGAGAACTGGGGGGGGGGGGGGGGGGGCAGTAAAAGAAGTTGGATAGGGGGGATCAGCAGGGGGCGGCATATAGAGGAAATTAGCTTTCTATATTCCTCCATGCAGCCGCTGAATGCTTGATTCTCCTCCTCTCCCTCCTCCAAGCATTCAGCGGCTGCATGGAGGAATATAGAAAGCTAATCTCCTCTATATGCCGCCCCCCTGCCGATCCCTCTATCCAGGCACACATTTAGGGCTGTACTCACAGGCATCTCTCCTCCTGTGATCTCAGGTCTGGCTGGGTCTGTGTTCTGCGGCCGCGCACCGCGCTGTAACACGGTCCCGCCCCCCTAGACCGGCTGTGTGATAGGTGGAACACTGATTCTATCTACTATAACACGAGCCGGTCTAGGGGGGCGGGACCGTGTTACAGCGCGGTGCGCGGCCGCAAAACACAGACCCGGCCCGCTCCGAGATCACAGGAGAGAGGGGACAGGGGAGCACTGTAGCCGCAAAGCGGCCCCAGGGCAGGCGGCCTACCAGGAAATATCCTGGTATCCCGGTAGGCCAGTCCGGCCCTGCCTGTGTGTATCCCATGATTGTCCATTGGCTGACGCTGTTAGGGTTAATTATCCCGGCACCACCCACACTTGATAAAAGGACCTCTCAGAGAGCACTGGACTGACTTGAAGGAGGCCACGCCCTCTGAAACGCGTTGTCCTGTCGAATCTAGAGTGTCTCCTATCAGCTGGCATGGCCTGAAGACACGTGATTCCATAGGCGGGATCTGCCTGACCGTGGACTCAGGATCCTGGTCTGAACGAATGGCTTGTGCAAAGCCTGTTGGCTGCTGCATGCTGGATTCCATAACTCTCAGCCTCCGCTCTCCCACCTTCCAGAGGATCTCACTCCATATGCTGCCTAGGAATACCTACATGAACGCTCAGCTTTACAATACTCTTGTGGGTGCAATTTGTTTTTAATTCTGTGCGCTCTGTTCTCTCCTTATGTCTTCACAGTTCCCAGTGTCCTGCTGGCAGATTGCGCGGCATGGTCCTGTGCAATAGCTTTGTTTAATCCTTCACTTGGCGGATTATAGACTGCATTATAGACTCAATGGACAGTGCTTGTTTTATATTTGGGGTTATTTAGAGACTATAGCGCTTTCACTGGAGCTTTTTTGTTTCTTTTTTTTATTAAAGTTCAGACACACTCACCATACAAATAAAAAAATGAGAGAGTAAAAAGGTCAGCTGCCGTGACCCGGATTCGAACCGGGGTTGCTGCGGCCACAACACAGGTTATATGGGGGCTAGTTAGGTAGGGCTCTTTAAATTCTCTAAAATACTTCTGCTGCAACGTGACACAAGAATAGGAGCCTTTTAAACAAATTACCTCTCAAAGGGTTAACATTCATGTTGTAAAGACAGACAGACTTTATTGTATACAACAAATTTTATCTGGATACTCTTTATAACAGCAATAAAACACATGCCCACATATCACATGAACACAGCCGGACCTTGGATCTGTGTTCACACAGATCTATGTCCTGTCAGAGGAGAGGAGACCGAAGGTGTGTTCTCAGTACAGAGGAACACTGATCGGTCTCCTCCCCTTGTGAGTTAGAATCACTCCCAAGGAACAAATTAACCCCATGCAGCGCCCCCTAGTGTTAACCCCTTCCCTGCCAGTTACATTTACACAGTAATCAGTGCAATTTTATAGCACCGATCGCTGTGTAAATGTGAATGGTCCCAAAAATGTGTCAAAAGTGTCCGATGTGTCCGCCATGTCGCAGTCCCGAAAAAAATCACAGATCACCGCCATTACTAGTAAAAAAAAAAATATTTTGTAGATGCTATAACTTTTGCGCAAACCAATCAATATGCGCTTATTGCGATTTTCTTTACCAAAAATATATGGAAGACTGACTTATTTTTTTTTTAATGGGATATTTATTATAGCAAAAAGTAAAAAAAATATTGTGTTTTTTTTTCAAAATTGTCGCTCATCATTTGTTTATAGCACAAAAAATAAAAACCGCAGAGGTGATCAAATACCACCAAAATAAAGCTATATTTGTGGGAAAAAAATGACATCAATTTTGTTTTGGTGCAACGTCGCCCGACCGCACAATTGTCAGTTAAAGCGACGCAGTGCCAAATTGCAAAAAGTGCTCTGGTAAGGAAGGGGGTAAAATCCTCCGGTGCTGAAGTTGTTAATGCCTTTCTTTAATTCATTCCAAGCTTTCCTATAGGCCATAGGGTCGCCCGAATTTTTCTGCCTTGTCCATAGTTTCAGTCTGTTTACTAGCAGGTGTGCTGTGCTGGTCTGAAGCCTTCATTTTAACTCAGCAAGGCCTGGCCCTACAGGCTTGACTTATTGTCTGCAGGTATGCTGTTAGCTTACACCACTGAAAGCGTATATCACACATGTGAATCTTACTGGCTGTCCATAGTGCCACTCTGTTTACTAATACTTCACATGTTGGGGTCTGTGTCTGCAGTATTGCTAATGCTTAGGCTGATAACAAGTGGTGCTGAGCCTTTCCTATTAACGCAGGGCCTGGCCCTGCAGGCTGGGCTTACTGTGTATTAATGCTTGGTTGTGGTATGGACCTTTTGCGGTACATGTGTCTAAGGTAGGTTTAACCTGCTAGTGCTAATTGTCTGACTATTAACCTGCGCTGCTTGCCTGTGATTACATTGACTCTACAGACTACAGTACTAATGACTGCTATGTGTTTATTACTATGCATTTTAAATGCTTGATGCTAAAATGAAAATCAGGATCTGCTTGGTTACATTTCCTTGGTCCTTTACCTGTTAGCAATGTTTAATTGCTTCTGTATTGTGGTACACCACAGAGGGATATGTGGTTTGCTGCTTGTAGTGGTTACTACTGATTTGGTTTTAAAACAAATACTCCCAGGCATGGCTCCAGTAGCAATCAGCCTTCCTAGAGACCAGCAACATTCATTAAGGTGAAGGCAGGTAGGTATATTTGATATAAATAAACTGCGCTAGAGAGAGAAAATAAGGGGAAAGGGAGGGGGGACCTAACCAAAGGAGGCTGCTGCTAGAAGTGGGATACTCACACATGAAATTTAGGGAATTGGATAAAGCTGCGCCAACAAGTGAATTAATTGTGTACAAGAGGTTAAAATGCCACACAAAAAGAACATTTTACACATTAAAACGTGGCCATGGAGGAGCACACAAAATTGACTGATTGAAAACGTCATTTATGACGAAACGTCGTATGGGAAGGCACGCAGCAACGCCACCACGCAGACTCTGAACAGGGGACGGGTTACCACTGACCGGCCGGCAGTGTTTTTATATTGTGCTCGCAAACTTCTTACCCATCAAACTAGCTGGATTTTTCTGGGTGGAGCGGACGTTGCAGAGGTCCTTTTTTGTTTTGAATGATCGTTCCTGGGTGGATCAGTCCTACCAGCCATCGCCTACCTTGAAAGCTGCTGGCTTATACTTAGAGTGCCTTATTTATCCAGCCATCTGGTAAGCGTTCAATCTATCAGGAGGTTGGGATCGAACAAACTTTTGCATATCACAGTGTGATGATACAGGCTAGTCACGGTGGTGTTCTTTTTCTAAGTATCGTAAGTTTGTCTGCTACAGAAAACCAGATTTCATGTTTTAAAGAAGATCTCTAAACTGGACTATTGTAGCTACCACTGGACTTTATCAATCAGTCAATTTTGTGTGCTCCTCCATGGCCACGTTTTAATGTGTAAAATTTTCTTTTTGTGTGGCATTTTAACCTCTTGTACACAATTCACTTGATGGCGCAGCTTTATCCAATTCCCAGGTATATTCTATGTCCTAAAAGAGTGCACATTATGGGCATAATGGATTGTAACTGCTGCAACATGGACAGGTCCTCTTGTGCTCTGAAGGAGCAGCTATGTATTTAACTGCCAGAAGAGGCAGAACAAGAAAATCTCTACAATAATCATAGTGGACTGGTGTGTCGGCCAAGTTGCAGGCCAGAGGCAGTGGCAAATGGGCAGAGACTGAGAAGGCCTACAGTCACTAATGGTTCCATACCAAGCCTAATTAAACTACCTCTGCCTCAAAAACAGATGGACAAACAGGCTTCATAAGATTAGCCAGGGGTGCCATTCTGCCAGCAGAAAAACAATATCCTTTGCAGAGACCCTGGGACAGCGAATGGATCTGGAGGTGAAGAAGGTTCATACTACTATTACGTAGTGTTTTGTGACCTGCGGTTGAGCTCACTTCGGTGGCCAGACTGTCAGGATCCCAGACAAGATGAAAGCAGGACTCTGGCCAGTGATAAACTCTCTATGGTGGCTGATCCTAGAGTGAAAATGAAGTAGCCGGTGATGCAGTTCAGCCATGCTGTTTCTCTGGTAGTCTGTTGTGGTCAGTGAACCCTTATGGCTCATCCCACAAGTAACACATACCGCTTTTTGAGTGGTGACTGTTCAAGCCGGATCCGGTGATATCTAGAAGGGGTATTAATGCCTTATGTTAATTGCCAATGACCAGAGCAAAGCCAAAAGGCAAAGTAACGAAGCTTGAATGGCAGGTTAAACCTGGGAAAACTATAGAGGAGAATAAAGAATCAATCCATCTTTATTTGTCTGCCTAAACCCAATTCACCCAGTAGGGTCGGCTGACAGAATTATATGTAAATTTGAACTTTAGGATCGGTGGGTCCTGTGAATGAAGGAAGCCATTGAATTTTTTTATTGCATTCCCTCCATGACGCATTAGAGCACAAGGGTTATGACTGCATGTTTTTTAGTCAACAGTAAGACTTGGTCAACAAGCAGAAGGATTAGGATCCAAAACTGCATATGGCATCGTTGCAATCAATCTCTCCAGCCATCAGTAAGGCTTGGCTTCCACAAATCGTACCCCATGATTTCCAAGGAGTACCATTCATAGCGGTGCAACTTCAAAGTAGTCCCTGCACTACTCTGATCGCACTTTGATGTGACTTGGATCCATGGACCTCAAGAATACACAGGCATTGCTTCAAGTCTCAAAGTCGCAGCAAAATTGTACGACTTTTAGGTCGCAATAGTGGAAACCCAGGCAAAGATTGTGGATGATCTTTAGACCTAGTGTGTGTGTGTGTGTGTGTGTGTGTGTGTGTGTGTGTGTGTGTGTGTGTGTGTGTGTGTGTGTGTGTGTGTATACTGTATACACACTTCAAGACACCCCATGTTTTTGCAAGTACCTTTGCTTGGTCGTTCGAGTTCACTATGTGTTCATCTGGCAGACTGTGGCCTTTCCACAAACTCCAGGCATTTCCCAGGATATTAGGTCCAGTAGTGGCCTTCTTAAAGGGGAACAAATACTTCTGGTGAGCCTTGTTTGGGCAACAGCCTGGCGCAATGTCTTCCAGGTCCTGGGGAAAAGTTCTAGTTCAGACTCCGATCAAATTGGGAGGAGCCATCATCATCATCATCATCATCATCATCAAGAGACCAACTAGTCTCATTACAGCAATGACCTGCCTGGAAGCAGTTCTGAATCTCTGATGAATACACTAGAATTACCCTCAGAGAGCAACAGTAGAAGTATCTCACTTGAACAAATTAGAGCTCTTTCTCATTGGTTGCATCCCACGGTCGCAAAAGGGTAAAGAAGTAGCCTGTAGTAACCCATGGTTCGAGGGGCCCAATGTAAGGTTGACAACTATATTAACTTGTTTTGTAGTAAGCGAAGACTTGCTTCCTGCACCAGGAACATTGACTCCACAGAGGAGACAAGTCCCTTTTGGAAGGTAGCTAAGCTAGCTAATCTTTCAGCTTATTAGCTACTAGGCATACCAATCATCGCAATCTATTACTTCTTGGGTATTCCTGCCAATGGAGGACAAGGTGTCCAAAGTCAAAGTTGCAGTGGTCGCAGACTGAAGACCTTCCAAAAACGCAACAAAGAGAGCCTCAGCTATGCTGCAAAGACTCAGCAAAAGGGGGAAGTCCTATCTTTGCTGTCGAGAAGAAATGCAAGACTAGTCAACTTCTGTCAGAGGTATCTCCCAGTCAGGGCTGCCAGCCCTTTAGGTTCGGGTTTCCTAGAACTTCCTGCCAGGCGGCGTAAGGTACAAAGCCATTGGATGTCAAGGGATGGTCTCCAAACCAAAAAGCTGTTCAAGGGATCAGCAACAAATAAGGTGATCAGGATATTGATCTCACAGTAACCTTGGTGGCTTCCCAGAGGTGAAAGCAGTGAAACTACTGACATCCAGCTGGGTCTGAAGATTAGCCAATATGTATATTGAACAAACCTAATAGTCTCCAGGATCCTCAGTCGTTCAGTGGTGATGAGGACAATAATTGCTCGGTGGCCTGAAGGCCATGATATCCGTGGGAACAGTCTCAGATTCGAGAACCTCCTATTCTCCTTCCTGAGATCCAACACCTAATACAGCGTGGCCAACGGTATCTTCCAAATTCAGACAAGTTATATCCAGAGGCTGGAGACCAAAAAGTGAAGGCTCGTCTGGAGGTCTCACCTTTAGTGTTTGAAATCCTATGGAGGTCAGGGCACCTACTCCAAACTTCAAGTAAATTAGATCATAGGAAACCCTACAGAATGTAAAGCATGGAATCCTCTGTTCCCTGCTGTAAGGATTGAATTGTATACAAGTAAGCTTGGAGACGGCATTAAAGGATGGATGAGGCTTGATCGTGTCCTTACTCTCTGGGATCCAGTAACTGTTGCATATCTTGGCAAACCAATTCCGAAAGACCTGGGCAGATTGTTCTTTCCCCCCTGGGATCTTCCAAATGGTGTAGGACACCATTGTCTCACTCTCCATTCAGAGGGATAAGACATCCTCAATATGGCCAGTAACACAGAAGAAGTATTTTGTATGGCTAATAGGTCTAGAAGGATCTCAGATATTCAAGTGTCATGCCATAAACTACCTTTTGTTGCTGAAACTATGAGGCAAAATGGCTCTAGTTTCTTCTTCAGCACTATACAAAGGTCTGCATCTTTGCATCTGGGTTAGAACATCATCCTTCTGGCATATCCAAACTAAAGTGTTTTGAAGCACCACAAGCATTGGAAATAGATTCAAGTTTGAAGAGAGACATAGAATTGTCCCTTCTTCAAGGAGAAAACAATAGGCTCTTCAGGCCTAACGGCATCAGAAGAAGACAATCGCTGTCCATTAAAGACAAACGCAGTAGTGCGGATCAAGTTAGTCAAGGGGCTTAGATGGCTAGGACAAATCCATCAATTGAGGGCAGAGACCGCTTTCCCAGACGAATTGCGCATCCATTGATGGAACTCCAAAGGAGTACCTTCAGAACTAATATGTAAACTACGACCTGGTCTACATTCAACACGTTGGGGGCCCATTTTAAAGTGGACCCAGCGGGCTTAGCTACAATACATTTCAGTCGTTGGTGGGGATAGCTCTAATCCTCGACTTAAACACTTCAGCATTACCCACCCTTGTCTGGTGATTTGGTACATCCCATACTATATGCTGTCATGCTGTCATGCTGTGTCAGGAAAGAGGAAAATTTTATACTTACCTGATGGTATTTTTCCTTTCCTGATGCAAAGCATAACAGCATATAGGTCCCTCCCAAAAGGGCTTTGCAGTGAAACTAAGTTACAAGAATGCTGCCTGCAGGGTGGAGACTTACTTATATAGTATAACCGCTCCTGGAATAGGTCAGGGGGTGGAGCCTATCCATACGTATATGGCGATCCCTGAAAACTCATCTCTTCAGGGAAGCCTATCATATCTCCAACTAATCTTCTACCACTTCCATCAGCTCATTCCCCACAGTTACAACCTTTTGTATCACCTCCCCCACCCTATTAGATTGTAAGCTCTTCTGAGCAGGGCCCCCTTAATCCTCTTGTATTTTATTGTATTATAACTGTATTGTCTCCCTTTTTATATTGTAAAGCGCTGCGTAAACTGTTGGCGCTATATAAATCCTGTAATAAATAAATAAAAAAAATATGCTGTCATGCTTTGCATTAGGAAAGGAAAATTACCGTCAGGTAAGTATAACATTTTCCTCTTTATTACTGTGGCATAGGATTTAGGTGTGTTGGACATCTGCAGCAAAGGTGAGGGGATTGCCTTTAATCTTTTGCTGTCAGAGCCATTTGATTTTTTTTACACACATGCTAAAATGCTGTGTGTTTATTTTTTATTTATTTTTTTTGCATGAAAATGCACTTAAACCCCAAAATATTATATATTTTCTGCAAAAGACCTATAGGATAAAACGGCAGTTGCTTTTTTTTTTTTTTATTTATTTAGTTTTATGTCTCACAGTATTTAGCACAACTTTCTATCAAATCTATAACTTCAGTTAAAAAAATTCATATTCATTTTAGTGTACACAAACAAATAATTTTTCCACATTTTCTGTAAAATGTCGAAGAAATAGATACCAGTTATATCAAGCCTTAAAATTACATGTGCCTAAAAGCTAAGGGGGAAAAAAAAAAACATGTTTCCGCCCGGTTTCGAACCGGGGACCTTTCGCGTGTGAGGCGAACGTGATAACCACTACACTACGGAAACTCACATAAGGACCTCCCCTAGGATAGCTAGGATACTTTTTTGAACGCTACCTCCATGTATGTCTAACAAGCTCTGTAAGTATCTGTTTCTCTCCTAGGTTGTTCATTAACCACTTAAGATCGGCGCTATAGTCGAATGATGGCTACAGTGCAGACCTGCATTGCCGGAACTATGTCTATTGACGTAGTCCCGTGCACGAGCGGCCTGCACGCCCCCTGAAGGGCGCGCTCTGTGATCAGCGAGACTAGCTGGATCACAGATCGGAGTAAGGGGTCGATCCCGGCCCCTTACCACGTGATCAGCTGTCAGCCAATGACAAAAAAACCTGATCACCGGCGGCAGTGAGAAGGACATCAGTCCTGATCACTGCGAGCTGCTGCCAGCTCCTCAGTGCCCACCTGTACCCCATACAAGTGCCACCTAGCAGTAGGCAACAGTGACGCCTACCAGTGCCCACCAGCGCCACCCATCAGTGCCCACAGTGCCACCTGTCAGTGCCCACAGTGCCACCTATCAGTGCCCACAATCAGTGCCTCAAGAACAGTGGTGCACATCAGTGCCCATCAGTGCCACCTATCACTCCCCGTCAGTGTCACCTACCAGTGCCCATCAGTGCCATCTATTAGTGGTACCTATCAGTGGCCATCAGTGCCACACATCCGTGCCACCCATCAGGGCCCATCAGTGCCACCTTATCTGTGCCCATCAGTACCGACTTATCTGTCCCCATCAGTGCCACCTTAACTGTGCCTATTAGTGCCCATCAGTGCAGCCCATCAGTGTCCACCAATGCAGCCTATCAGTGCCCACCAGTGCCGCCTCATCAGCGCATATCAATGAAGCAGAAAAATTACCTGTTTTCAAAAATTATAACAAACTATTAAACATGATTTTTTCTTTTTTCAAAATTTTCCATTTTTTTCTGTTTGTTTAGCAAAAAATAAAAACCCCAGCTGTGATTAAATACCACCATAATAAAGCTCTATTTGTGGGAAAAAAATGATAAAAAATTTATTTGGGTACAGTGTTGTCTGACCGCGCAATTGTCATTCAAAGTGCATCAGCGCTGAAAGCTGAAAATTGGTCTGGGCAGGAGGGGGGGGGTTAAGTGCCCAGTAAGCAAGTGGTTAAACATAGAGGTGTGTGTGTTATTTAAATAGTTATAAGTAGATAAAAGTGCAGCCAGGTATCCCCTTGGATTGTACTACAAAGGGTTTGAGAATATGTAAAAAAATGTAAAAGTTACTTTACGTTGAGGCAATATACCAATATTGTATAATGGTTTTGGATTTTTGAATTTTTTTGCCCACACACACATTGTTTCTCATTCCATTGTTTTCAAATGTCACCTGTTTGTGCATTCTCTCCTAACTTTTACCATCTTGCCATGTTTAGAGCAGAGCATGTTCTCAATTTTTCCGATGGAAAAAGGTTTTATCGGAAATTCCGATCGTCTGTAGCAATTCCGGCGCGCAAAATTCCTACGCATGCTCGGAAGCATTGAACTTAATTTTCTCGGCTCGTCGTAGTGTTGTACGTCACCGCGTTCTTAACAGTCGAAAGTTCGTGTGTGTATGCAAGCCAAGCTTGAGCGGAATTCCATCGGAAAAACCATCCAAGATTTTTCCGATGGAAAATCCGCTCGTGTGTACGCGGCATAAGGTGATAGAACCTGGGAAGGAAAAGTAGAAGCACGTGGGAAAAAACACCAGACTTGTGAACTGATATCCAGAGAAGTTTTTATTTAGTATCATGTAACGTAAAAAGTCAATGAGTTTTAGGGGTTTCAAGGACCCCTTCATCATGGCTGAAACACAAATTATATAGAGGCATGAATAAGTAGTTCTGTCATAAAAAAAATGATACCATTCACCATATATGAAAAAAATTCATATACCATAAAATGGGAAAATAGAATAAAAGCATATATTTAGGGTATCATGGTAAACAATAGAGATAAAATTACATTAATGGCTAATATGCTGAAAGAAAACAGATTTCCTAGAAAACCAACAATGCTGTGCTATGCCAGTTTATTAGAGAGGTTTGGATACACACTGTATTAATTGTGAAAACAAAATCTTCATCTGTGGTGTGTGAAAAGCAACTAATTACTTTCAACAGACAAATTTGTACTAATATATTAAGAAAAAAAAATGTGCAAGCTCAACTGCCGTGACCCGGATTCGAACCGGGGTTGCTGCGGCCACAACACAGAGTACTAACCACTATACGATCACGGCTAACTGTTTGGCTAGCTGGTTAACCACTTGCTTACTGGGCACTTAAACACCCTTCCTGCCCAGACCAATTTTCAGCTTTCGGTGCTCTCACACTTTGAATGACAGTTACTCAGTCATGCAATACTGTACCCAAATAAATTTTTTGTCCTTTTTTTCCCACAAATAGAGCTTTCTTTTGGTGGTATTTGATCACCTCTGGGTTTTTTATTTTTTGCGCTATAAATGAAAAAAGACCGAAAATTTTGAAAAAAAACAAATTTTTCTTTGTTTCTGTGATAAAATTTAGCAAATTTATTAATTTTTCTTCATAAATTTTGGCCACAATTTATACTGCCACATATCTTTGGTAGAAATAACCCAAATTAGTGGATATTATTTGGTCTTCGTGAAAGTTACAGACTCTACAAGCTGTGGTGCGAATTATACAAAATTGATCACACCTGATGTACTGGTGACCTATCTCATTTCTTGTGACCCGAACAAGCCAGGAAAGTACAAATACCCCCCAAATGACCCCTTTTTTGAAAGTAGATATTCCAAGGTATTTAGTAAGAGGCATGGTGAGCTTTTTGATGTTGTCATTTTTTTCCCACAATTCTTTGCAAAATGAATTTTTTTTTTTCCACAAAATTTTCATTGTAATAGGTTATTTCTCTCACATGGCATGTATATACCACAAATGACACCCCAAAATAAATTGTGCTACTCCTTCTGAGTATTACGATACCACATGTGTGGGACTTTTACACAGCCTGACCACTTAGAGAGGCCCAACATGCAGGGAGCGCCATCACGTGTTCTAGGAGCATAAATTACACATCTAAATTGTTGACTACCTATTACACCTTTGAAGGCCCTGGAGCACCAGGACAATGACACGTGACACTGACGTGGCACTGATGACAGGTGGCACTGATACGTGGCACTGATGACACGTGACACTGATGTGGCACTGATGACAGATGGCACTAATACGGGGCACTGACAGATGGCACTAATATGTGGCACTGGTGACAGATGGCACTTATATGTGGCACTAATACGTGGCACTGATGAGAGATTGCACTAATATGTGGCACTGATGACAGATGGCACCGATACGTGGCATTGATGACAGATCGCACATTTCGTGTTTTGTTTTTTTTTTTTTTTTTTACTTACGACCGCTGCAGCCGTTCATCTCTCTCTCCTCACACGCTGTCTGTGTGAGGAGGCAGAGCGGCGCTGAGAGATGATCTCATATGTTTACATATGAGATCATCTCTCATTGGACGCGCCAATCTCGCTGTAAACGGCCGCTGTGATTGGCCGTTTACAGCGATCTGTGACTGGCTGTGTCCGACCGACACGGCCAGCACAGAACTTCTCCGATGCGCGCTCTCAGGAGCGCGCATTAGGGAAGTAAACAGCAGGATGTCCAGGGACGTCCTCCCAGCGGGGAGCATCCGCGCTGCAGCCGTCTTTCGGATATAGCACGGGCGCGTAATGGTTAAAAGTTGGCTGTTTAGGGCTCTTTAACCACTTCAATACCAGGCACTTAAACACCTTCCTGCCCAGACCAATTTTGAGCTTTCAGCGCTGTCGCACTTTGAATGACAATTGCGCGGTCATACAACACTGTACCCAAATGAAATTTTTATCATTTTTTGCCACAAATAGAGCTTTCTTTTGGTGGTATTTGATCACCTCTGCGGTTTTTATTTTTTGCTAAACAAATCAAAAAAGACCGAAAATTTTGAAACAGCATAATGTTGGGGGGGTCAGGGCCCCCTCTGCCCCCCCACCCCTTAGGAACGACATTGCCTGGGAAGTAAAAGTAGAAGCACGTGGGAAAAAACACCAGACTCGTGAACTGATAACAAGAGAAGTTTTTATTTAGTATCATGTAACATAAAAAGTCAATGAGTTTCAGGGGTTTCAGGGACCCCTTCATCAGGGCTGAAACACAAATTATATAGAGGCATGTATAAGTGGTTCTTTCATAAAAAATGATACCATTCACCATATATGAAAAAAAAATTCATAAACCATAAAAAGGGAAAATAGAATAAAAGCATATATTTAGGGTATCATGGTAAACAATAGAGATACAATTACATTAATGGCTAATATGCTGAAAGAAAACAGATTTCCTAGAAAACCAACAATGCTGTGTGATGCCAGTGTATTAGAAAGTTTTGGATACACACTGTATTAATTGGGAAAAAATCTTTGGTGTGTGAAAAGCTTACCTTCAACAGACAAATTTGTACTAATATATTAAGAAAAAAAAAATGTGCAAGCTCAACTGCCGTGACCCGGATTCGAACCGGGGTTGCTGCGGCCACAACACAGAGTACTAACCACTATACGATCACGGCTAGCTGTTTGGCTAGCTGGTTAAGACATGGCTGTTTAGGGCTTTTTAAATCCTTTAAAATGATGTCATTGCTTCTTCTGCTTAACACGTCTTTTCAACATTAAAGCGGGACTGTACTGAAAATTTTTTTTTTTAAAAGCCAGCAGCTACAAATACTGCAGCTGCTGACTTTTAAAAAATGGACACTTACCTGTTCCAGGGTCCAGCGGTGTCGGCAGCAGAGGCCGATCGATCGCTCGGCTCTCTGCTGTAGCCGGCGCCATTCTCGGTGAGGGAATCAGGAAGTGGCTTCACTTCCCGATTCCCTATTGCGCATGCGCGAGTCGCGCGGCGCAATGAGAATCTTCAGCGCTGTCTGCCGGGACACGTGTGTGTGTCCCGGCAGACAGCGCGCCGGTACAGAAAGTGACGTAAACTCCCGTGGGAGTTTATGCCCGGAAGTGGGTGCAGATACCTGTCTTAGACAGGTATCTGCACCCCCCTCCCCCCTGAAAGGTGCCAAATGTGACACCGGAGGGGGGGAGGGTTCCGAAAAGCGGGAGTTCCACTTTAGAGTGGAATCCCCCTTTAATACTCACACTGTAAAAACTAGGAAAGCACCAATACTTTTTTTAGGGCTTGCCTATACCAATTACCGATACCTACCGCAACTGTTATGTTTACACTTCAGCTGTCATTGGTACAAAGCATTGAAAAGTTATTTACAATCAAAATAAATGTGTTTTTTTTTTTTTTTTTTTTATCTTTTTTTTCAACGTGAAATGTGTTAATATGTTACAGGCAGGGCAGCCATCAAAAATTTTTGGGCCCCTTACACAGCTTTAGGCCTATGTCAGCCCCATCACACCTGTATATATGTCAGCCCCCCCCCCCCCCCCGCAATCCTGTATATATGTCAGCGCCCCTCACACCTGTATATATGTCAGAGCCCCACCCACACACACCTGTATATATGTCAGCGCCCCCCCTCAAACACACACCTGTATATATGGCAGCCCCTTACATACACAAACCTGTATATATGGCATTTCCCAAGATATTAGGTCCAGTAGTGGCCGTCTTGAGGGAGCAAAGCTATGCTTCAAAGACAAAACGGGGAAGTCCTATCTTTGCTGTCAAGAAGAAATGCAAGACTAGTCAACTTCTGTCAGAGGTATCTCCCAGTCAGGTCTGCTAGCCCTTTAGGTTCGGGTTTCCTAGAACTTACGGCCAGGCGGCGTAAGATTCAAAGCCATTGGATGACAAGGGATGGTCTCTAAACCAACAAGCTGTTCAAGGAATCGGCAACAAATAAGGTGATCAGGATATTGATCTGACAGTAACCTTGGTGGCTTCCCAGAGGTGAAAGCAGTAAAACATTTTGATGTACATATCCGGTCTTAATATGATTAAAGCCGAGTTAAATGAATGAAAAAAAAAAAATTATTAATAACCGCAATTTAAATCATATTGACAAAATTTATATAAAAGAGCTCTTAAAGGGAACTGACCCCAATGTGGACTCTCATCACAATTTATAAAACCATATAAAATATGAATTATGAAAACTGTATATGAATACAAAAACTAGTATGTAAATACCAGCACATTCATGTCTGGTCTATCCTAAAGCGGGATCGAGGCTTGAACCGATTTGCATTCCATTAGCCCAGTATCCAATTAGGACATTCAAAGAGGACGTCATTTCCGGTCCGGCCGCCATTTTATGGTGGTCCGACGCGCCATTCGTCCTCTTGTGTCCCATATTCCGCCTTGATTAATAAGGATTTAGGCCTTTTCGCGATCTCCATACATTATATCCATCCGCAGTTTAGTACAGCGTGGCTGTACATTCTACAGGGAACTGGCTCTCATTGTGAGTACCCCTCATATCTATAAATGCGCAGTGGGCGCGGTGAGCCAGCACCCCCAGATAATGCCTTCTTAAGGTGAAACGCGTCAGAAGGGCTTTGCTGATGCCACTGTGTTGCCAGATTTAAATTATACGCCTTTTTATGTCTTCTCACATGTGAGTACCCATTTTTATGACTTTCAATAAACGTTTTTCGTAAATGGTATCACACTACGAGGCCTTATCTTTTCTCCTTCGGTCCATACCATATTGGGAAGAACTATATTGTCCATCAGCCACTACATTTATAGTGGATATCCATAGAATCTACCCTGTGACTTTGTTGTGCTTTTTTAAGGACAGTTTCCCGCACATTTTTATTAAGTAATTTTTAACGAAGATATTTTTAAGATACAAAAACAATCTATATGACACAGTCTACATATGCGAAACTTGTTCACGTAGAGACGAGTGATCATACTTAATAGTCACATTTATTGGTTGACAGAAAACAAATATTTACATGAAATTAAAATACAGATTGCATTACTTGAACATTTTGACAATTAATGGAAATACCCTTGAACTGGGCGTAGTAGTACCTTGGACACAATATCACCATGATAACTTCTTCAGTAGAATCAATAACCTTATGATACTTGACAATTTAACAGAATGTCTGTATTTCACACACCCAGCCGTTACTATGCTGCAGGTAAGTAACGTTGAACAATGTGAAAATAATTTAGACATTTGTTTGTCAATAAAATTTGGTAACTATGCAAAAGTAATATATAATGAAAAAATTGAATATTAGAGAAAAATCTAAAAGGCGATTATTGATTCTGGAGAATGATTATCAATACTAGAATATTCAATACATCAATAATTAAGAGAACATACCAGATAAAATCAACATGTTATATTTACCCATTCCAAAATGGCTATTAGTCTGGATTTAAGATGGCTACCGGGTTCAGGAATCTCCTTGGAGGTTAAAGTATATTTTCATTCATGGTTGTCAGTCTATCTGGGAAGTTGTTTTTCTCCCAGTGTCCCTTCCCCAGGGTGGGTCCCTGAGCTCCTCAGGTTGGATCAGTATCGGTGCAGGTCCTGCTGGGATGGTATGATTCTGTTCGCCTACAACTCTGGAAAGAAGCGCTAGCCTGTGAGCAGCGACACCAGGGAAAAGTTCTCCCCTCCATCCATGTAAGGTACTGGTCGCAGTATGAAGTACGAATGCTGTTATTGGGGGAACAACCGAAACAAGAGTGGACAGCTGAGTTAAGCAGGCTGATCCGGGCAGAAATGCGTTTGGACGAGAGCTACAGAGCCCTCCGGTGGTATGTAGCCCAAGTGTGCCCGTGGACAGCGGATGACAAGCCCACGGAAGGCTTTGATTATAATGGCCTGGGATTGTTGTACTGGAGGCTGTCCGAGGACCCCGACTTTGGGAGTGATCTGGAGTGGCGTTTGGAGGAAATAATGGAGCACAGAGAGCAAAGATTGAACGTCTCGGAAGTGCTCTGGGCACAGGAAGATTTGGAGTTCCTGGCCGCTCAGGAATGGGAGCTGGAGATTGCCTACATACAGCTGCTAGACACTGCTCAGCAGCAGGGTGGGGCTCCCTTTGCCTGGGACTATCAGGAAATACCAGCAGACAGCTCTGAAATCCTGGCTGAAGAGTCAGCAATGTGGCATAGTAACAGAGTCCTTTGCTCACCTGTCCCCGCAGCTATGGACGCGGAGGTCTTATGGCGGATGCAGCAAGTGCTGACTGACCTTGACAAACCTGTTACTGCACAAGACGAGATTGGATGGAGGAATGTGCCTGTCCAGCAGCATGCAAGAGAATCGGCGGTGGAAACTCTGGAGATTGCCGTCCCCAAACCTGAAGTGCTGACAACAGGGCAGAGCTCTGCTAACTTCTGCCCAGCATCTACAGCAGTATCTGGGGAGTTACAAGGAACTTCCCCAGCTGAAGCGCTGGTCACCGGACAGAGGGTCCAAGACCTCTGCCCCACACCTGTGTCAGTTTTGGAGGCTCAGGGTGAGAAGGTGGCGATCACTTCCCAGCAGCAGATACAGGGGGAGAAGGGAGAGGAGGTGTTTGTTGTCCCTCCTCAACAGTCGGCCAGGGTGGAGAAAGCGGTCTTTCCTCCCCAGCAAAGATCCGTGCACCTGGGAGACAGTACCAGAGACATGTTGTCCCAGCAGCCAGATGTGGGAGTGGAGGAAGCCAGCCTCCTGCCCCAACGGTTAACCAGAGCGGAGGATGTGGAGTCCCCAGCAGAAGTGCTGGCAACAGGGCAGAGTGCTACCCACCTCTGTCCAGCACCAGCAACAGCTGCGGAGTTCCAGGGAGCTGGGGCAGTCGGCCTCTCTCCCCAACAGTTAGCTGGAGGAGATGATGTAGGGAAGCTCCTACACCCAGCTGAACTGCTGGTAACGGAACAATGTGCTGCTGGCCTCTGCCCACAACTAACAGAGGGCAGATTTCCTGTAAAGGGGGATGGGACTGCAGTCCCCACCTGTATACCCCCGGGATGCTGGGTGGTTGGCCCAAATCCCCAACAGCATGACGGAGTGATCCCAGTCACCCTGTCTTCTCTCCAGCGGCTGAAAAGACTCCAGGGAGAAGGACCAGTCCGGGCCTATCCCCAGCGGCGGATATGTTCTCTGAGAGAGGCAGAGGTTGGCTGGGTGAGGAATACTACGTTTGGAACTATTTGTTTGGGGTACTGTGTGGATCCCAGCATTAGAGGACTGGAACCACTGACTAACTTCGGAGTCAACCGTCTGGGGTCTCCTCCTGTGTTAGTCTCCTGCCGAAAGGGGAGAAATGTGACAGACCTAGCCGGGACACAGGCTGTTGGAGGGGACTGAACGCGAGCCTATTACCTTGCGATTATGGGCCCTGGCATTTGGGGGAACAGTGCTCTTTGAGCTGCAAGCCTGGGACCCCTGAGCTGGTGGTACTTGGATTCAGGTCCATGCTGGCCCCCCAATACACAGAATCTGTATGTGTATTTGGCATATTAGCAAGAGACGCTAATGTCATGACTCATGAACTCCAGCTCACACAATAAGATTATAAAACTTGTAATATGTTCAGCCCAAAAGGTATGTGTCCCTTTCCTATTGGCAGGCAGACTTAATCACCCCTCCCAGTAGTCTAAATGTTTTTAAGGTAATTTCACCTTCAACCACCAGGGGTCTCACATGTGTTTTGGGGCTGCTCTGTAAATTAATATATTTTTATTTTATACTGTATATTGTACCTTAGTGAAAATATCTATATATTTAGTATTTGGGAATTCTACTAACCACATACTATCAAATACGCTTAGCATAATTATTAATTAATCACTTGCATAAAATGGTGATATATATGCATATCATTGTATATCTGTAAAAATGTAGTCCATTTGAATAGGACACAAGTTATATATATATATATATATATATATATATATATATATATATATATATATATTAATCAACATCACATACAATTTTTATCTATCTGGATACCTGTGTAATTTGGGTATCCAATCAATATTTGTTTATCTAAGCATAGTTCAATTCTTATACATTCATATCATAATCATATATTTGTCTTAATACTAATTTGTTCCTAAAACAATTCTATTAATAACCTTATATTTTCATATGTATTTTTTTTTTATAACCGATTTCATCAACTCATCGGATACTAAAATTATAGTTTTCTTTTGTGACCTACACATCTCACATATACTTTGAATGATTTATATTCACTGTATTCTGAATATATATATATTTTGAAAATATGTCTGTTTTGCCTCTACTTTTAAAATCATGTTTTCAAATGGACTTTGAACAGTCCACTAAATGTTTTAGATAGATTAGCTGTATACACAATTTCCTAAGACTTCACACAATAGGCTTTGTTGGGCAAGGTGTCAGCTATTGAATTTTGTCTTCATGGTTGTAAATTGTCCAAACAGTCTGTACTTCAGCACAAAGGGTTCTTCCCAGTCATGGAACACCTCCAAGTGATGATACCTAATAAGTTTGGCCTTCTCAAACTTAATCAACAAAATAAGTACACACCTTTTGTTTGGTGACAAAGGCTACCATTGTTTCTGTTTTCTTTCTGGCTCAATACAGGCTTGTAAAAACCCCTTGAATAGTATAGTTGTGGTAATTTAGAATACATAAGTCTACTGTGTCTTAAGCCCCATACACACGCTCGGATTATCCGAGGACCAGGTCCGTCGGATCATGTCCGTCGTACTTTGTCCGATGTTGGTGTTGCGTACACACGGTCGGACAAAGTTGTCGGAAAATCCGATCATTCTGAACGTGGTGACGTTTGTTGCCTACGACGGGACTACGTAGAGGCTAGTAGCCAATAGCTTTGGTCTTGTAATGTGATCTGAGCATGCGTAGCACTTTGTCCGTCGGACAACGCTACACACGATCGGATTTGGTGTGATCGGACCGTGTTGTCAAAAAATCTATCCAGCAGGAGATAGGACTTTGTCCGTAGGACAATCCGACGTACACTGTCCGATGGTGCATACACACGGTCGGATTTTTCAACAACATTGTCCGATCGGACAGAATCCATGCGAAAATCCTACCGTGTGCATGGGGCTTTAGAGGTCTTCTATAGGTCAGTTATGCTGACCCCACAGTTCACGTGTCTTTTTGAAATGATACATTTCTGTCATTGAATAGTAAATATATTTCTTCATAAATTCACAACAACGTATCCTGCCTGTTCCGGTATATATCGGAGTCTGGAACTACTGTATATTCCCCTGGGTGTGTTTACACCACCAAGCCTGTGAGACTCATTAGGTATACGCCTAGTTGAGTCCAGAGTATCCGGTAAGCCTCTCTCCATATGGTGGTGGATATCTACAGTCAACTCACACAAGTCACTTCAATCTTTTCAAGACAACTCACATTGTCACTGATTATTATATTTTTTGCACTTTCAGCCTGGGTTCACACTATTGCGAATTTGCAGCGGTGGAAAACACTGCGAATTCGCAGGACATTTGAAAACCCATTGTTTTCAATGAGACATGTTCACATATGTCCGGTGCATGCGCACTGCGCATTGCAGAAAAACCGCCACCGACTTTGGTGCAGGGCGGATCAAGTGCGAATTCAGGCCCATTATCTTCTATGGGCACGCATCTGATTCGCACCTGACTTGCGCGGTGAACAAAATGCGGAAGTCATTTTACTACTTGAGGGGGAAGTCCACGCCCACTTTAAAAAAAAAAAAAAAAAAAACTGCATGGATTCCCCTCCAGGAGCATACCAGGCCCTTAGGTCTGGTATGGATTTTAAGGGTACCCCCTACGCCGAAAAAACAGTGTGGGGGTCCCCCCAAAATCCATACCAGACCCTTATCTGAGCACGCAGCCTGGCAGGTCGGAAAAGGGGGTGGGGACGAGCGAGCGCCCCCCCCCTCCTGAACCGTACCAGGCCGCATGCCCTCAACATGGGGGGTGGGTGCTTTGGGGAAGGGGGGCGAACTGCGGCCCCCCCACCCCAAAGCATCTTGTCCCCATGTTGATGAGGACAAGGGCCTCTTCCCGACAATCCTGGCTGTTGGTTGTCGGGGTCTGCGGGCGGGGGGCTTATCGGAATCCGGGAGCCCCCTTTAATAAGGGGGCCCCCAGATCCCGGCCCCCCACCCTATGTGAATGAGTATGGGGTACGATGTACCCCTACCCATTCACCTAAGGTGTAAAGTGTAAATAAAAAAACACAATTTTTTAAAAATATTTTATTGCACTGCTTTGGGGGTCTTTTCGCCGGACTCCTCCGCTATTTTACCGAGCGGAGGAGTCCGGCGAGAAGACCCCCGGAGCAGTGCAATAAAATATTTTTAAAAAATTGGGTGTTTTTTTTTTTATTTACACCTTAGGTGAATGGGTAGGGGTACATCGTACCCCATACTCATTCACATAGGATGGGGGGCCCCCTTATTAAAGGGGGCTCCCGGATTCCGATAAGCCCCCCGCCCGCAGACCCCGACAACCAACGGCCAGGGTTGTCGGGAAGAGGCCCTTGTCCTCATCAACATGGGGACAAGGTGCTTTGGGGTGGGGGGGGCCGCAGGGCGCCCCCCTTCCCCCAAAGCACCCACCCCCCCATGTTGAGGGCATGCGGCCTGGTACGGTTCAGGAGGGGGGGGCGCTCGCTCATCCCCACCCCCTTTCCTGACCTGCCAGGCTGCGTGCTCGGATAAGGGTCTGGTATGGATTTTGGGGGGACCCCCATGCCGTTTTTTCGGCGTAGGGGGTACCCTTAAAATCCATACCAGACCTAAGGGCCTGGTATGCCTCTGGAGAAGAAACCCATGCCGTTTTTTTTATAAAAATTTGGCGTGGATTTCCCCCTCAGAAGTAGTACAGTAGTGAGTTGCGAATTTATGTTAGCAGCTGATTCGGACCTAAAACGCGGACACACCGCAGAACAGCCGACGTTTCACTGCGCAGTCACGCAGGGCCTTCAATTCGCACCGCACTAGTCTGAACCCAGGCTCATGGACTGTATCATGCTTGTATAGTCAGATATATGTTCATTATATTGATATTATATGCTTATCCAGCACGTGCTTTTATTCGTTTTTTGCATTGTCGAGATATATATAGAATTGTGCATTTATTCTATATGTCATACTTATATTATTTACCACAATTTTGATATAGCTAATCTTGTTTGCTGTATTATAAATATTTATCACAAAGGTGGATACTGTATATGCTATTTTAGCAGTTCTCATTGATTGAGAATTAACATTCATTGTTATCAGCACCGCACTATATTTATTATTATTATTATTTTGGTTCCATTTATTGCAGAGGTTCTGTTGTGCTGGCAGCTACTATTCACTATTTTGATAGTGCGTTTTTTTTCCTTCTACTTCCTTTTTAAAATTGCATGTGCCTAAAAGCTAAGGGGAAAAAAAAAAAAAACATGTTTCCGCCCGGTTTCGAACCGGGGACCTTTCGCGTGTGAGGCGAACGTGATAACCACTACACTACGGAAACTCACATAAGGACCTCCCCTAGGATAACTAGGATACTTTTTTGAACGCTACCTCCATGTATGTCTAACAAGCTCTGTAAGTATCTGTTTCTCTCAGAACATTTTGTGTGTGTGTGTGTGTGTGTGTGTTGTGTGTGTGTGTGTGTGTGTGTGTTTGAGTGTGTGTGTGTGTGTGTGTGTGTGTGTGTGTGGCAATATGTGTGTGTGTGTGGTGTTGGTTTTGGATTTTTGAATTCTTTTGCCCACACACACATTGTTTCTCATTCCATTGTTTTCAAATGTCACCTGTTTGTACATTCTCTCCAAACTTTTACCATCTTGCCATATTTGTAAATTAGGGAACATTTTTTCCTATCGGGATAACAATTTATTATATTTTTCCACTTTATATCAGCAAAACGAAATGATTGTCCGTACAAAATTGTGTAAGATGATAGAACCTGGGAACAGTGGCGTCCAGCTTTCATATTTAGGGGGGGCCACATGGGGGGACAGGGACAAAAGTAGGGGGGCAACTATAAAATGCAATTTTTCTACGATCCCACAACAGGTCCTTTCACATGTCTCCTTGGCAGCGGCGGCAGTCTATTAGGACCTAGTGCTGGTGACATTATGGGTGCCTGCAGGGGAAGGCTGGCACTATTGGTTGTATAGAGCTGAGCCCCCAGCTGGTCACAGCAGTAATGCTGTATAACCTTCTCTGTTGAGATGCTGATCGGGATTTGATCCAGGTGATGCTCCCAGTCAGATCTAATAAACACAGTATTTATTAGAATCAAGAGTACAACCACATCAACTGTATGTTCAGCAGCCATGTGGGCTCTATGCCTGTAAGGTGTGGGATTTGATCAATAAAATCATCATGATATTTAATGCTAGGATTTGACTAGGAGCATCACCTGGATTGCATCACGATCAGCATGTCAGAGAAGGCTGCACTGCTGCTAGCAACCTGCAGGGAGGTCAACTGTCTACTCTACAACCATTAGAGATGGGCTCCGGTGTGTTTGAAATCCCACATGCCCGATCCTGCCAGGAAGCCGACACTGCACGTGGCTAATCACAGGCAGTGAGAAACTCCTGATCTGTGCAGCCACGGACCGGGAAATGTCTCACTGCCTGTGATTAGCGCTGTGCAGTGTGGGCTTCCTGGCGGGCTCGGGCATGTGGGATTTTGAACATATCCAGCCCATCTCTAACAACAAATTGTGCTGGCCCTCCTGTACATCAGCCCCATAAAGTAACCAGCACTGGGTTCAAATGTGCCGCCGCTGCCATGGAGACAGAGACCAGTGCTGTGAATAGCCGGCACAGGAAAGCAACCCTGGTAGTTCTACCACTGGACCACACTGGGAGGATTCCCCCTTCCACCTATAATGTGTAGATGGGAGAATTGGATCAGTTCTTTCTTTTTTTTCATGCAACCTACTAGTTAAATTAAAAAAGTGATCAATGTATGGGCTGCCTAAGTGCTAAGACCAGCCATAGGCAGTTTAAATCTCAGCTGGTTCAGCAGGAACTGGCTGAGATTTGAACCATTAATGAGCAGGCTGAATGTACCAAGTTGATCGATCAAATTGGGAACAACCAGCCTGTCAGATACTCTTATGATTATCACTAGTGGTTACTATAGCCACTAGTGATAATCACTGTTTGTTGGTAGGATACAATTGCTGGGCAGGAAGAATATTCCCCTGTCACCACTGTCTGTGTTGATGGGGGAATCATGCAAGTTTCTTTCCTGCAATCTGTGGATGCAGGAAAAAAACCGTCTATTACCTGCCTAACTGAAAGTGAAAGTAAATTGTGAAGGTCTTGAAAGAACAGGAGAGGGGGATGGACAGATGGGGGAGAGAAGGGATGGAGATAATGCAGTTCAGTGATTATAGTGTACTGCAGTGCACACACTTACCCACGGATCCAAGCTAGAAGCTCAGGCATTGACACACAGCTAGGAATGTTGCTGATTTTCATATTTCCTGCCCACACATCCCCTCGCTTTAGATTCAGCTGCACTCCGGGGATAGTGTGGGCGGGACTGGAAGAATCAGGAGAAACAGGGGCGTGGGAGGAGGAGGAGCTGTATTCATCTCTGCTCTAACGTACATGAGGAGAGTGAGGGGTTGCTGGACTCGCTGGGCTGTGAAAGAGTGTCATAGAGTGACACTCGGCTCAGCTTGCTGTCACCACTCTTGGAATATACAGGCTGGTTCTCCTGCCCTAAGGATGGGAGAAATCAGCCTGTTTTTTCAGTAACTGAGAGTCCTGGTGGAGTCCTTCCTGCAACTCGCTCTTCTCCCTGCCAATGAGGATGCAGGGGAAGGAGCAGATCGGACGGCCGTGGTTGTGAGAGCGATCGCATTATGCAGTGTCAATGAGCAGAGGGAGGGGGGAGGAATCACCCGCAGGAGCTGACTGGGGATACTTTCCCGCTCAATAGAGACTGTGTTACTCCAGATGTGGCTACGAATGCAAACAAAAAGACATTGCCTTTTTTTTTTTTTTTGGGGGGGGGGGCACATGGTGGGGCACAGCATAATGTTGGGGGGTCAGGGCCCCCTCTGCCCCCCTAGGGAAGCCATTGCCTGGGAAGTAAAAGTAGGAAAAAACACAAGAGAAGTTTTTATTTAGTATCATGTAACATAAAAAGTCAATGAGTTTCAGGGGTTTCAAGGACCCCTTCATCAGGGCTGAAACACAAATTGTATAGAGGCATGAATAAGTAGTTCTGTCATCAAAAAATTATACCATTCACCATATGAAAAAAATGTATATAGCATAACATGGGAAAATAGAATAAAAGCATATATTTAGGGTATCATGGTAAACAATAGAGATAAAATTACATTAATAGCTAATATGCTGAAAGAAAACAGATTTCCTAGAAAACCAACAATGCTGTGTGATGCCAGTTTATTAGAGAGGTTTGGATACACACTGTATTAATTGTGAAAACAAAATCTTCATCTGTGGTGTGTGAAAAGCAACTAATTACCTTCAACAGACAAATTTGTACTAATATATTAAGAAAAAAAATGTGCAAGCTCAACTGCCGTGACCCGGATTCGAACCGGGGTTGCTGCGGCCACAACACAGAGTACTAACCACTATACGATCACGGCTAGCTGTTTGGCTAGCTGGTTAAAAGTTGGCTGTTTAGGGCTCTTTAAATCCTTTAAAATGATGTCATTACTTCTGCTTAACATGTCTTTTCAACACTAATACTCACACTGTAAAAACTAGGAAAGCACCAATACCATTTTTATTTTTTTTAAGGACCGATACTTTTTTTTAGGGCTTGCCGATACCAATTGCCGATACTTACCGCAACTGTTATGTTTAAACTTTAGCTGTCAGCATTGGTACAAAGCATTGAAAAGTTATTTACAATCAAAATAAATTTGTTTTTTTTTTTTTTGTTTTTTTTTTTTACTTTTTTTCAACGTGAAATGTGTTAATATGTTACAGGCAGGGCAGCCATCGGAAATTTTTGGGCCCCTTACACAGCTTTAGGCCTATGTCAGCCCCCTAACACCTGTGTATATATATCAGCCTCCCTCTCACACCTGTATATATGTCAGCCTCCCCCGCAATCCTGTATATATGTACAGCAGGGCTCCCCTTCACCCATCCTGCCTTCTTCTGGCCCGGGTGGTATTAGTGTAAGACCCAGCAGTAAAGAGAAATACAGTAATGGTACACCACACAGTATATTTACCGTAGCTTTGGAACCCGTCACTTCACCAGTTCCAGAAATAGATATAGTCTCACACTGATTGTCAATTAACCACGTAAGAAGTTTACTGAGAAAATACTTAGTACAATAAACAAAGTGGTAACTTGAATATAGAGAATGACAATAGATAACAGTCAATATGAACATGAAACTGATAATTCACTGACCACCATAAGGATGTATATGCAGACAGGCGCACCGTAAGACAGACGCTCAATATTCTCAAACACTTATATTAAGTGCCTTCCCACTGACCTCAAAGCATACACACCAAATCTGCAAATAACTATTATGAACATGCAATGGTACAATACAATACATATATCTTGTACTTAACCACTATAGACCCGCGCTATAGCCAAATGACGGCTACAGCGCGGATCTATTGTGCCGGGACGACGTCTGTTGACGTCGTCCCGGGCACGAGCTGCCTGCGCGCCCCCTGAAGGGAGCGCGCGGCGCGCTCTGTGATCAGCGAGTCTGTGAGACTCGCTGGATCACAGATCCGAGTAATGGGTCGATCCCGACCCCTTACCACGTGATCAGCTGTCAGCCAATGACAGCTGATCATGTGATACTAACAAAGCCGGTAATCGGCTTTTTTTCCTCCTCGCGCTGACAGCGCGAGGAGAAAAAAAAAAAAAAAAGCCGATCACCGGCGGCAGTGAGAGGGACATCAGTCCCTCTCACTGCAATGTGCCAGCGATGTGCCCAATACAATGCCCACCTTTGTTCCATTAAAGTGCCCCCACCTTTGCCCCATTAAAGTGCCCACACTGCCATCTCTCAGTGCCATCTCTCAGTGCCCACAGTGCCATCTCTCAGTGCCCACAGTGCCAGTGCTGCACATCAGTATCACCTGCCAGTGCTCATCTGTGTCACCTACCAGTGCCCATCAGTGCCACCCATCAGTGTCACCCATCAGTGTCACCCATCAGTGCCACCCATCCGCGCCACCCATCCGTGCCCATCAGTACCGACTTATCTGTCCCCTCCAGTGCAGCCTATCAGTGCCCACCTGTGCCGCCTCATCAGCGCATATCAATGAAGCAGAAAAATTACCTGTTTGCAAAACTTTATAACAAACTATTAAACATGATTTTTTTTTTTTTTTAATTTTCCATCTTTTTTTGTTTTGTTTAGCAAAAAATAAAAACCCCAAATGATAAAAATTTCATTTGGGTACAGTGTTGTATGACCGCGCAATTGTCATTCAAAGTGCGTCAGTGCCAAAAGCTGAAAATTGGTCTGGTCACGAGGGGGGTTTAAGTGCAAAGTAATCAGGTGGTTAAGGGCTCCCCCTAGTTTGTAATGCAAGGTTCCAAATGCAGAAATTAACTATGGTGCTTTGTAAGAAATTATAGAAGTTCAATGTCTTCCTGATCTTCAGCTAGCTCATGGTATTAGACTGCAGTATTTGTAAATCCAAACAGGGAATCAAGTAGACAGCAGATTGCAGGATAAATGATGCGCTGATAATTGTGTACTTGCAAACGGAAGGCAATTTATAATACTTTCTCCTTAGCAGAGGATGTGATGCAGCATTAACTTCATAGCACAGAGAAGGCAACCCTGGAGTTCCACTGTATACAGCCTATGGATAAATGAGAACACTTTTGTGGGACTACAGGTCTCACCAGCAGTCTGCAACTAACTAACACTGCCACAATGCACTATATTGATCTGGGCAAGTGCCCGCTCACCACAACAGGCCCAGATGCTTGCAAGACTCCTTTCCTGGTATCTCAGTCCCGGTCCAAGCTGGCGTCGTCAAACTGCACCGCTCCTTCTGCTTTGCTGGTGATTGTAATGCAGGAAACCTCTAGAAATCTTGGGTTCTCCGGTCCATCTGCATGCTGGTCCAGCTAACTGTGCTCTTGAACTCCTCAGAGGCCAAACGATTCCGCTCCACGCCTTACAGGATGCAGTCTATCGGTGACACACAGACCTCCCTCCAGGCAGGTTTTTGAATGGCGTCCCAAGAGGCCGAAAGATGGCTGCGCTGCCCTTTTTATTTGCTTACCCAGCAGGCTGTTCTGTGACCTGGCATTGTGGGTATGTGAACTGGGCATTGTGGGTCAGTAGTTCACAGACTAAGTGTAAGCACATGAGTCACTTCCTCATTAACTATATATTCCACAATGCTTTGGATCATGGCTTTACAGAAACCAAAACAAAAGTTTTAATAGAATTACAAGAGAAAGACACTAGAGGGAGCCAAACTCTTACTTAAGAACATCACATTATTCAACATAGTAACTTGGGTGGCAAAACCCCTGCACTACACAAGGAATGTAAACATCCCTTGTAATAGAAAAAAAGCATGACAGGACCTCTTGAATATGAGATCTGGGATCAAAAAGACCTCAGATCTCATATTTACACTAAAATGCAATAAAATGGAAAATTTATATCAAATACTTACCGTAATTTTCCTTTCCTGATGGACTCCATGGCAGCCAACGTATGGGTTAATCCCGCCTCTCCTACCTCATAGGACCCCACTCCCATAAATCTTTGCTCCCAGCTAGGTACCGTGTTCCATAACTTAGCCTACTCCAGCAATGGGAGGGAACTCCGGCTGCCATGGAGTCCATCAGGAAAGGAAAATTACGGTAAGTATTTGATATAAATTTTCCATTTTCCTGACAGACTCCATGGCAGCCAACGTATGGGAAATAACTAGCCATACACTTCCGGGTGGGACAAATTGCTGGTTTTAGAAAAAAAAATTTAATTGGCATTGTCAACAGATAAGACATTCAAACCAAAATTAACTGAAGAAAGAGCCGCCGGCTCAACACAATAGTGTGTCATAAATGTATGTATCGATGACCATGATGCTGCTTTGCAAATCACTTCCGCAGACACATGACGGGAAGCTGCCCAAGACGTCGAAACACTTCTAGTCGAGTGTGCTGTCACCGCCTCTGGAGGGACCATACCCTTAGCCGTATACGCCCTTTGAATAGCCTGGACAATCCAGGCTGATATGGATCTGGAGGAAGCACGTAATCCTCTATTCTTCCCTTGAAAGTAAATGAAGAGGTAATCCGATTTCCGGAAGGGAGCCGTTGCTTCCAGATAGACTCTTAGGATTTCTCCGACATCTAGAGGATGGATACTAGAATCGTCAGATGAATGGAACGTTGGGAGAACTATTTCTTGATTCTCATGAAAGACAGACGTCACTTTGGGATTTGATCCCAACATAGGGATCAAGACCACCCTATCCGGAAAAAAGGTGATAAACGGTTCTTTGAAACCCAGAGAGCTGATCTCAGATACCCTTTTGGCAGATGTTATGGCCACCAGGAACACTGTCTTGAGAAAAAGATCTTTGATGGACAATTGATCCATTTGTCGAAAATCCTCTCCTGAAAAGAAGTCCAAAACGAGGGGAAGATCCCACTTGGAGAATCTTGGCCTCCTTTGAGGTCTAAGTCTTGTTGCACCTTTAAAGAATTGCCTGACGAGAGGATGTTTTGCCCAAGCAACGCCTGTGAATGCAGAAATCGCAGAGACCTGAACTCTAAGAGAGCTAACGGCCAAGGGCAACTCCAGGCCTGTCTGCAGGAAACCCAGAATGTCCGATATTTTCGGGTCTTTAAATGAACCTCCAACAGTAGGGATGAAACTCACGAATCTTGCCCAGATTCTTTGGTACACTCTGTTAGTACCCTCTCTCCTGGCACTCATCAAGGTTTCAATTGCTGTGTTAGGACACCCTAAGGCTGTCAACCTTTCCCTTTCAACCACCAGACCATCAGGTGGAGATGGGATGGACATGGGTGAAGCGATGCTCCCTGTAGCAGGAGATCTGGCCTGGGAGGAAGAGGGACTGGGTCCCGACAACTGAGCTGCGTCAGGAGAGGAAACCATGGCCTGTTGGGCCAATATGGAATTACCGCTATTATTTCGGCTTCTTCCCAGCGGAGTCTTGACAGAAAACGGAGAATGACCGGTACTGGGGGAAAGGCATACGCCTTGAGAAACCTCCACTGGTCCGTCAACGCATCTATCCCATAAGCTTGGGGACAACGATTCCTCGAGTTTCGCATTGCAGGGTGATGCAAAGAGGTCCACTTCTGGTGTTACTCCTAGAGACAGAATCCAATTGAACACTTCTATATGGAGGGACCACTCGTTGTTGTCCAATGCTACTCTTGAGAGGAAGTCCGCCTGGACATTCTGGACTCCGGGGAGGTAAACAGCCGTCAGATTCGACAAATTCGCCTGGGCCCAAGCCATAATCGGACTGACCTCCTCTAGTAGATCTAGACTGCGAGTACCCCCTTGTCTCTTGATGTAGGCTACCGCAGTCGTGTTGTCCAACCTCAACAGAACCGAAGCTCCTGAAATCAGGTGACGGAAGGCTTGAAGAGCTTGAAAGGCAGCTCGGAGCTCCAAGACATTTGACACCACCCCTTGAGATGGGAAGTCCCATTTCCCCTGGGCTACCTCTGATAGACAGAGGGCTCCCCAGCCCCTGTTGCTGGCATCCGTCGTTACCACAATCCAGGAGATTGGTGCAATAGAGTGGCACTTGAGGAGATTCTCCTGATGAAGCCACCATGGAAGACACTCCCTCATGGACGGGGTCATTCTGACAAAGTGATCTTGTGACTCTGGGATCCATTGTTGAAGAAAACCCTTTTGGAAGGGTCGCATCCTCCACTGTGCCCATTTTACCATGGGAGCTGTGGCCACCATGGTGCCGATAACTCTGAGGCAATATGAAGCCCTGAGGCGAGGACATGTCAGGGCGAGCCGAATCCTGTCTTGAATTACTGGGATCTTCTCCATGGGTAAGGAGATGGTACTCTTTACCGTGTCGAACTGCGCCCCTAGGAATATCAGGGACTGGGTCGGATCCAACTGACTCTTCTCCCTGTTCAACAACCAGCCGAACTCCGTCAAGACCGAGATGACTTGGTCCCGATGTAAACGAAGCTGGTCTCTGTCCTGCGAGAGCAGGAGTAGATCGTCCAGGTAGTGGTGTAACCGGACACCTTTGACCCTGATTAGGGCTACCACTGCCAGTAGTACCTTTTGAGAACACTCGAGGCGATGTTGTCAGCCCGAAAGGAAGACAGGTGAACTGGAGATGTCTCTGCTCCACTGCGAACCTGAGGTATTGCTGAAAATTCTTCGCGATTGGAACATGAAAATACGCATCCTTCAGGTCTACTGAGACCATCCAATCCCCTGGCTGAATCGTTTGACTTATGGTCAAGAGGGTCTCCATCTTGAACCTCTCCTTCTGGATGAAGGAGTTCAAGTACGTTAGGTCGATGACTGGCCTCCATGACCCGTTCTTTTTGAGAACCATGAAGAGAGGAGAATATATTCCCTGAAATTTTTCCTCTACTGGCACCGGAATGACGGCCCCTTGAGATATCAGAGAGTCCGTGTAGGCCAATAGAATTTCTCTCTTTTCTTCTGACTGTGGAAGAACTGTGGGAATAAAGCGGTGTGTAGGTGGGTTGGTGAAAGTCCAGGTATGACCTGTAGAAATAGTTTTGACTGTCCAGAAATCTTGGACCGAGGCTGCCCAGACGTGCTGGAAACGGAGTAATCGTGCTCCTACCTGCTCCACCTGGACAGGCTCCATATCAAAAGGACTTAGTCGTATCCCGACCCCCAGAGGGTGTGGTTTTTGTGGACTTCTGTCCTGAAGGTTGATTTCTTCGCCAGTTTTTCCTGAATTCCCTGCCAGGTCTGTACCGACGTGCGTCTCTAGCACGCTCCTGATCATGTCTAGGTTGAGCTCTTCTCTGGCTCAAGATACGACGATCCTGGGGTAGGAAACCTGACTTACCCCCGGTAGCGCGTGTGATGGCCGAGTCCAGCTTGTTCCCGAAGAGGGAGGAACCCTCAAAGGGAATCTTGCACCACGCCTGTTTGGAGGCCGGATCCGCCACCCATGGACGCAACCACAGGGCCCGTTTAGCTGTGACCGAAGATAGCATGACACGCGATACCAACCGGATAATGTCCAGGGATGCCTCACCCAGAAAAGCCGATGCCATCCTCAATTCGTGCACTGGGGAATTCCTGACCACGTCATCGGATATACTTCCCAGGGTTGCACCTACGTCCTCTGTCCATGATTCCATGGCTTTCGACAAAGCCGCAAGAGCTAAGGCCGGTTTGCAGGCCATCCCTGCAGTAATATATATCCGTTTGAGATCAGTGTCGATCTTCCTTTCCAAACCATCTCTGAATGACACTGTATCTTCCAGTGGAAGCGTGACATGTCTCACCAATCTCATGAGCTCCGCATCAATGAGGGGGGCTGAATCCAGATATTTCACCTCCTCGCTCTTGAATGGGTACATTTTTGCCACTTTGGTGATTAAAGAGTTCTTTCTTTCAACCTTCCCCCATTCATCAGATATGATTTCACCAAGCTCACTTAAGAAAGGGAAATTCGGGCGCTCTTTTTTCAGATGTTTAAAATACTTCTTTTGTTTGGAGGGCATCTCTATTGGGTCTTCCCATTTTAGCGCATCCTTAACTGCCCTGACCAAATGAGGGACTTGAGAGAAGTCGAACCCCGCTCCATATTCATCCACCTCGACCTCCTCATCTGAGGATCCATTTGACGAGAGATAGTCATGAGAGGGACCCGGAACCTCAAGTTCGACTGCATCCGCAGTTGAGGCCGGTGCTGAAGGGGGAATGGTTACGTTGGCTGACTCTGTCCTGCTCAGAGATTCTTGCACAACCTTCCTGACCAGTGCTTCCACCTGCTGGTCACCTGCACCTCTCTCTTTCGCAGCTCTAGAGTAGCATGCTTCGCAGAGAGATCTGTCCTCCGGGACATAAGCCCTACACCCCCAGCAGGCTTTTTTCTCCGTGCGACCGGAATGGCGGCGGGAATCATGTTTAGAGCCGGACCTTGATCTGTCCGTGTGATGTTTAGAAGAAGATCTTGACTTTGATTGGTCACGTTGTGACCTGGATTTCTCTTCACGTGCTACTGGATGATGATCGGACCTAGAAGGGCTGAGAAAAAAACAGGAAACAAAATATTTTATAATTCCCCAATAACCCTGACAACCCCTGCAAAACAGGTAGAGGAAAAAAAAATCCGTCCTACCTGCGGCATAAGGGCTGACCACTAGGCGGCGACGACACATCCATGGCAATGGCAAAAACAGCAGAGACTGCAGGCAAGACATAATATATAAACATCCCACAATAGCCTAGGCAAGTAACATATTGCTGCATAAGACAAAGGGGTGTTCAGCCTACCTTCCACAGAAACCGCTATATGAACAAGAAAACAGCGTTTGCAGATTCCTCTCAGAAGCCAGGGCATAGCTGTATCTGACAGCTATTTGAATCTGCCGCCCTGGATGACGTCACGGCGCTCCGAGCGTCGTCGTGCGCCGCCTTACGACGTCCGCGCGCATGCGCGGCCACCGCCGTTCCGCCCGGACTGCGCATGCGCGAGCCAAGCCTCACTCTGGCTCAGGGCCGTGCGCATGCGCCGTAGGGACGAACAGCGGCGGACTGGAACGCAAATGCGCTCCAGCCGCCATACTGAGGACACACAGGAAACAAACACACAGAATAAACACCGGCTGCCATGGAATACGATAAAAGCATACGATACCCATCCAGTATGACGAAGCGATCCGACCTGACCCTCCAAGCGCCGTTCACAGGCGGGCACGACCGGGCATCAAATGGAAGGCCTCCTGCTAATAGCGAGGACGAATGGCCAAATTGCCGCTTGCCAGTCAATGACTGGATAGTAAGCTCTTCAGGCACCACAACACCACCCGTGTCCACCCTGCTAATAGCTGGGCAACTGGACTCCAAAACCGCCATCTCTTCACCGCCAACGCAAGGGGAACGCCAGGACTGGATCACTACTCCTTAAGGTAAGAACTACCTCTTTAGTCCTAAGGAGGAGGACAAAAAAGGAACACGGTACCTAGCTGGGAGCAAAGATTTATGGGAGTGGGGTCCTATGAGGTAGGAGAGGCGGGATTAACCCATACGTTGGCTGCCATGGAGTCTGTCAGGAAATGCACTTTTATCTGAAGTCGGACCGCTCACAAAAGAAGAGGATACCGGGGTTATGGTAGCTCGCTGCTGCCCTAACGATATCTCTCTTCAAACAGCCAACGTATAACACACATAAGTGGTTAAACCCAAATTTATTAAAATATTATATATTTTCTCAATGCAAAAGACCTATAAGATAAAATAATGGCAGTTGCAATTTTTTTTTTTTTTTATGTATCGCAGTATTAGCACAACTTTCTATCAAATCTTTAACTTCAGTTAAACTCCAATTCATTTCAGTGTACACAAATGTAAAATGTCGAGGAAATAGATACCAAGCCTTAAAATTGCATGTGCCTAAAAGCTAAGAAAAAAAAAAAAAAACATTGAGAATGTTTCCGCCCGGTTTCGAACCGGGGACCTTTCGCGTGTGAGGCGAACGTGATAACCACTACACTACGGAAACTCACATAAGGACCTCCCCTAGGATAGCTGGAGACTTTTTGTACTCTACATCTATGCATGTCTAACACGCTCTGTAAATATCTGTTTCTCTCCTAGGTTGTTCATTAAACATAGAATTTCCTATTCATCGCTTCCGGGTTGCCATAGCGGTGACCCTATCAAAGCCGATCCCAATGACATACCAGGTACGTGATTTGGGGACAAGTGGATAAGTAGAAGTAGGAACAATAACGGGGAGCATTAAACAAAATTATATTTGGGGACTGGAACTCAGCTTTAAAGAGGAAGTAAACCCTGATGGGTTTACTTCCTCTTTGTTTCCCTGCAAAGGTAAAGCATAATGGGCTACTATGCATCGCATAGTAGCCCATTATGTGTCACTTACCTGACACAGGAGCCAGCGATGTCACCGCTGTCCCCTCTTCCATGGAGCGTCTATCTTCTTTCCGTGTATCGCGCTGTGACTGGCCGGAGCCGCAATGACGTCACTCCCGTAGCAGCGGCAATCTCAGTGCGCCTGCGCGCCGCTGTCTACGGCACATGCGCCTTAGACATCGTGCCTGTCTTTTTGCAACTATCTCCTAAACGTGTAGGTTTAGGAGATATTTCTTGAACCTACAGGTAAGCCTTAATCTAGGCTTACCTGTAGGTCAAAGTGGTCTGTAAGGGTTAACAACCACTTTAAATCCTTTAATTTAAGTGGCAGTATAATGGAGGTCATATCCTGTTTTTTTCAGTGTGGAGAATTGGTGATTGGCAACAAAAGCCTATGTCATTCTTCATATTTTACAGATATGAAGCTCCTCCACCTTAGGAGCAGGCCAGTTCTCTCTATAGCAATCCTGTGTTGGTTTGCCGCCAGAGCCAGGATCGCTAGTTGACATGACAGTGCAAGGTGAAGGAAATAATGCAGATAAGCCCTACTGGGGGTATTAGAGAGGTTTAGATACACACTGTATTAATTGTGAAAAAAAAATCTTCATCTTTGGTTTGTGAAAATCATCGAATTACCTGCAACAGACAAATTTGTACTAATATATTAAGAAAAAAAGAGTGCAAGCTCAACTGCCGTGACCCGGATTCGAACCGGGGTTGCTGCGGCCACAACACAGAGTACTAACCACTATACGATCACGGCTAGCTATTTGGCTAGCTGGTTAAGAGCTGTCTCTTTAGGGTTCTTTAAATCCTTCAAAATGATGTCATTGTTTCTTCTGCTTAATGTGTCTTTTCAACACTAATACTCACACTGTAAAAACTAGGAAAGCACCAATACCATTTTTTTTTTCAGGACGCACCGATACCTACCGCAATTGTTATGTTTACACTTCAGCTTTTCAGCATTGGTACAAAGCATTGAAAAGTTCTTTACAATCAAAATTTATTTTTTAAACTTTGCGCTTTTTTTTTTTTTTTTTTTTATGTGAAACGTGTTACGTAATATATGTTACAGGTGTAAACATATTAACGAACAAAGCAAACAAAAAAAGTTTTAATTATTAATAGTTTATAAAATAGAAGTGGAAAAAAAATAAAAAAATCAGCAGGAAAATAAAAATTACATGGAAAAGGAGAGTAAGAAGTTAATTAAGGCTGATTAGAGTAAATAAAGGGTTAATAAGGGGTTAAACAGAGACTCATTCATTAAACTTTTTTTTTAGTTGACATGTCATCTTGCAGATTAAAGTTCATCCCTTTGATCTGTAGATATGTAAACAGAAATATTCAAAATAAACTTTTTATCTTTCTGCTTTAGCAGCTAAGCAATGTTGTTAAACATTACCTGTCTGCTTTTTTTTTTTGTGGGGTTTCCCTGTTGACAGTTGAAGTGTTATTATCGGTTGTTTGCCCCGCTCCTTAACAACTGTTAAAAAAAAAAAATGTAATTATAATTTCAGCTGGGAATCCTGCTGACAGCTGAAAGATCCGAGCCTGAAAATATTGTTTTCAGGTATCGGATCATTTGCACTAGTAAAAAAAAAAAAAAAATATTGTACATTAAAGAGGTAACCAAAAAAAAAAAATGTAATCCCAAAAGGAAATGTATATCTTAATGCAGCTTTTTCCTGGAATTGCTATGGGGTCCTTGAGAAGAGATCAGTTGTAGACAGATCTCCTGCCTACACTGACCACCAATGTATTGGTCATTTCTACACTGGCTACCGATGTAATGGTCACCTCTACACCAACCACCAATAGAAGGGTCACTTCTACACTAACCACCATTATATGGGTCAATTCTACGCTGACCACCAATGTACTGGTCACTTCTACACTGACCACCAATGTACTGGTCACTTCTACACTGACCACCAATGTACTGGTCACTTCTACACTGACCACCAATGTACTGGTCCCTTCTACACTGACCACCAATGTACTAGTCACTTCTACACTGACCAGCAATGAACTGGTTACTTCTACACTGCAAATTTGAATGTCAAATTTCAGTTTCTTTTCTGGCTATTATTGTTTAATTTAAATTATATTAGAGTGGAGTTCCACCCAAAAGTGGAAGCTCTGCTTGTCTGCCTCCCCCCCTGCGCTGCCACATTTGGCACCTTTTTTGGGGGGGAGAGGAGCGAGTACCTGGTTTTGACAGATATCTGCTCCAACATAAGTTTGGCTCCGCCCACAGCCGGCCCAGTCACAAACCACAGTGCGATTCACACATGTGCAGTAGGAAACTGGCTGTGAAGCTACAAGCCTTCAATGATGGATTAGGCTCCAGCACCCAAGAGCCGATTTAACAATTGCCTTGGCTGAGGACACCGCTGGATGCCTGGACATGCAAGTGCCCCAATAGCAAAAGCCAGCAGCTACAGTATTTGTAACTGCTGACTTTAAATTTTTTTAAACTTTTCCTGAAAGCCACCCACACACAGCCATCCTGGCTGCAATAGCTGTTATTTCTCCATTCCTGGCAATGGATGGGTAGAGTGGCAACACAGGGAGGGGAGAGAGAGTCAGCCAGCGACTGCGACAGGCTTCTCTTACAGCCACGGCCAAAATAGAGCCTGATTACTGCCCAGGATACAGATAATCCCCATGACTAAGCTCCAAGGACGGGGTGAAACGCGTTGGTGGCCTGGCTGGAGTCCAGGCTGATGTTGCCACTCCATTCACTGCAGTAGGACACCATAGATGTGCGACTTCAAGGGGTGACCCTTCCTTTCTTGAACCTTTGCAGGAGCCAGGATGGGCTCCATCCCCCGTCTGCACTGTAGGAGCAGATGCACCGTCCACATACCCCCTCCCTATCGTGCCTGAGCGGCCCACACACGTTTCCCAGGCTCAGGATACAGAGACATTGTGATTGGCTGAGGCAGCCTGGGAAAGGAAATTATGGAGGGATGTAGAAGCCAGGAGACAGCTTCTATTAATTGGAGAACTGTATGGGACTACAAGTCCCAGGGGGGTGGTGTGCTGGAGAGAAGAGGAAAAGGGAGAAGCCAGGGTTTGAGATTAAATTAAGATTAATTCATTTACAAGATACCTTTTTCCTTAATCTGTGAAATTTTTCTATACTTTTATATTTTAAACCTGCTTTGTTTACAGTTATTATTATACAGGATTTTTTATAGTGCCAACAGTTTGCACAGCATTTTACAATATAAAGGGAGACAATACAATTCAGTACAAGAGGGTTGAGATGATTCTGCTTATAATAGCTTACAGTCTACTATCAGGTTAAAGATTTTTTTTTTCTTTTAATCCTATCTCTCAGGTTATGACTTAAAATTCACTTATCCTTTAAATTGTTCAGACCTTTCAGAGGCCATTTATTTACTGGACTTTCTATTTATCATGTGACATTTTCTATATAAGGTTTAAGGAGTAGCTAATGGTTTTAGATCTGTATAGTCATGTACCTACTCACACTTCCGTACATGTAGATCAGCCGTGTGAGAAGATGGCCGTGTATAACCTTTACCGGACTCTTTGGCTTTTAACCCTTTATGGTAAGAACATTTTCATATATATATATATATATATATATATATATATATATATATATATATATTATATTATATTGCTTTTAGTTTATTATCCTGTGCTCACATTTCTGAAAATATTGAGAAACCCAATAGTTAAAGCTATGAGTTTGTCATATAGTTTTAATGAGGACGTTTAGTTATTACTGTGACATAGGATTTAATTATGTTAGGCATCTCCGCCATACCTACAGCAAGCAAAGGTCTGCCTTTAACCCCTTTGCTGCCAGAGCCTTATTTATTTTTATTTTTTTGTCTATTTATTTTTCAATTTTCACACCCATGCTTAAATGCACTTAAACGCCAAAAGATTATATATTTTCTGAACACAAAGGAAGATATAATTATGGTAGTTGAAGTTTTTTATGTTGTGCAATATTAATGCAACCATGTGCTAGATGTATAACCCTATACCAGATGCACAGTATAATTTCAGTAAAAAAACAAAAAAAAAAAGTTAATTTTAGTGCACACATGCACAATAAAATTCCAAATTTTCTGTAAAATATCAAAAGTGAGACTGAATTGAGTAAATAGACAAATATAAAAATCACGTGTGTCAGGAAACCGATGACAAATTACGATACCTAAGAATTTCTATAGCTGATGCTTTAAATCTTTACAGCTCACTAATTTAGAGTTACCTGTAAATATGGGTCCTGAATTATTTTTCTTACTCTAGCGTACACGGCAACACCTAAAATCAGACATAATGACTCGGCCAGAATGAAAAAAATTTTTTTTTTTCTTTCAAATATTTTATTTTCAGTAGAAAGGCAGTTCCATGTCAAGACAATAATAAAGAAACAGTGGTATACCAGTAAACATAGCATAAGTACATCCAGGCAATAGGTAGAATCGAGGCACCAAAATGCAACATTGAGCATTTAGTCTGTACCTATGAGATATAAACAACCCCCCATGTCCATATAGGACTGGGAATTATCGTAGCACTGAATACCCTAAAGCCTCGTACACACGATCGGATTGTTGGCCAACAAAACCGTGGACTTTTGTCCGAAGGGTGTTGGCCCAAAATTGTCTTGCGTACAAACAGCAAGGAATTGTCGGCCAACAAATACGAACGTAGTGACATACTACGTTTTTGTTTTTCAGCTCTTTAGCACCCTTTTGGCTCCTTCTGCTAATTTCGTGTTAGTAGAAGTTTGGTGTGTGTTGATTCACACTTTTCATTTTGCGCTTTTCAGTTAGTTTCTGAGGAGGTAACGTGTTATTTATTATTGGCCTTGGAGTTATTGCTTTGACCCAAGTCTAGTCCAGGAACAGGAGGAGGAGTTTTTGGACCAAAAATTGGTTGATTTATTAATCGTGACCAATTATGTCGTATGCCTTTGCTGCGGGAGCTCCAGGAGAATAATCCAGATGATTTTCGGAATTATCTCCAGATGACAGACCCCTGCATTCACCAACTCTTGGCATTGTTGACCCCCTATATTAAGAAGCAGGACACATGCATGAGGCTTTTATTTTATTTTTTGGTTGAATAATGATGCTTTGATTTGGTATATTTTTTATTTTTTTTAATGCACAATAAAAATTTTGTGGAGAATAATACTTGGCTATGTGTTTTACTTAAAAAAAATTGACTATGTGTTTTACTTCAAATGACAGTTTGGGAGTAGGCAGTTACATTTAAAAAAATACAATGTAAAATTGACAAGGGACACCAACATAGTTGTATCTTTGATCTTAAAAACTACGGGATAATGGTGTTGTGGTAACTTGCCAAAATAAAAAATTTAAAAAAGAATAATATTATTCTTGATATCACTAGAAAAAAAATCCTTTGAAAATTAGTTTGCAAAAACTCCATCAGTATCACCAGCAAAACAGCTTCATTATTATCCCATTAAAGAAGAAGAGAATGTGCGCTGCATTTTGAGATTTCATAATTTGCTACGTCACGAATGTTAATTCTCCATTACGAACGCTAGTTTACAAGACCGACCGCTTCTGGCTCGTCCTTGCGAGCATGCGTGTTTGTACTTTGGACTTTTGTCTGACTGACTTGTGTACACACACACTCAGAAAATCTGACAACAGACATTTGTCCGTGGAAAATTTTAAAACCTGCTAGCCAACATTTGTCCGATGGAGCATACACACATTCAGATTTACCGCCAACAGCCTGTCATCGAACATTTCCCATCGGAAAGTCTGATTGTGTGTACGAGGCTTAAGAAACAGGCACCACCAAACCCATTTTAAATATACGTGAAAAAGAAGCATAGAAGGATAGACGAGAGAGACCAGGTGGTCCAGGGGGAGGGGAAGAGAGATAATTAATTAATTAAATTGAAAGACTGGTAGTATATCTCAGTGGAAGGAACCCAGGACTCACTAACAATCAGCACTCTATTCATCAAAAAGAGCCTTCCCTTCCTCAGAGAAGACAAACATGTTCCACAACATCCATGTTTTAGAGTATCGTTCACACTTAAGCTGTGCTGTGAGAATTCCGTTCAAAATTATTTAATTTTTTTCTGATGGGAACCCATAAGTTTAACATTTGACCCTCAGTTCCATTGTATTCTCTTCTTTTTCAGTCTGTAAGGTTTAAAATAAATAAAAGTTTGTGTCCTCAATCTACATATATGCTTTCTGATTCTAGGCATGGACCAGGCAAGCATACAACTAAAAGGATTCTATGACCTGATCAACACCACCGCCGGAAGTTCTGTACTGCTGCCCACAAAGTATTTTATCCACAGAGAAGACTGGAATGGCTTCAATCCATCATTTAAGTGGCAGCATAATGGAGGTCTTATCCTGTTCTTCAGCGGGGAGAATTGTTCACTGGCTTCCGAGGGATTTTTTCAGAATTGCTCAGGAAAGCCCTATGGGATGGGGGGAAGGATTAGAGAGGTTTCATTCTTTCCCGAGAATGCCTCCATCATTCTTCATAATGTGCAGAAACTTGACTCTGGATGGTATAAACTACAAAGCAGATACTCTAATGACACGATCCGAATTACACTTTCTGTAGCTGGATATGAAGCTATGGGTAAAGTATCCTTCTTCTGTAATAATTCTTCTCAATCTTCTTTTATTTCCAGAAAAGGACAAGCAAAAGGGAAAATACCTCTCTTGGCTACTTGTTTTTATAAATGACACCTGGCATGGAGAGGAGGGCACTGCCATGTTCCATGCTGTGAGAATATGGTCACCATACTGTACATTATGAGTGTACCTAGCTACGTGGCTGTTGATTTAAATTACTCATTTGATTCTGCAGGGGTTCACCAAACTTCAAAGAAATTTGGATGCCAAACCCCCCCCAAAACCTATGGGCGCTGAATCTGTCAAATTGAGAAAGGCCAATTTTCTGGACTAATATGAAAAAGGGTGTAAAAAATAGTAATGGCTACCTCATTACTATTTTTTACACCCTTTTGCATATTAGTCCAGAAAATTGGCCTTTCTCAATTTGACAGATTCACCATTGAACATTGAACATTTACCAATTATAAAAAAAAAAATGCTTTTTAATTTTATTTGACCAGCAGCAGTGGTTTTGTAAATACTTAAAGTGATGTCCCCCCCCCCCCCCAAAAAAAAAAAAAAAAGATGATTAAAATTCCTAAAAAAACAAAACAAAAAAAACATTTGGAATTTTTTTTTTTCAACTCGCCTTTAAATGCCTGTTGCTAGGGGGTCCCTCGTAGTCTGCCTCCTTCAGTGCCTGGGCTGGTGACATCACTTCCCCTCGGCGCAGGAAGGGCTCAGCTCTGCCCCCTCCCTCCTGTCAGTCATCTGGGACACATGACAGGTCTCAGATGACTGCGCGGCCAATCACAGCGGAGGGGGCGACGAGCGGAGCTTCGACCCCCTGCATCGCTGGACCCTGGAACAGGTAAGTTTACGATTATTAAAAGTCAGCAGCTGCAGTATTTGTAGCTGCTGACTTTAAAAAAAATTTATTTTTTAAATGGAAACTCCTCTTTAAACTCAAATTCCTTTAAAGTGAAACTAAACAGTAAAATCAGTTTGTATATGCAGTAAAGCAACGTTTCTCAACTCCAGTCCTCAAGTACCCCCAACAGGTCATGTTTTCAGGCTTTGCACAGGTGATTTGATCAGTTTCACTGCCTTATTAATTACCACATCTGTTTCACCTGAGGGAAATCCTGAAAATATGACCTGTTGGGGGTACTTGAGGACTGAAGTTGAGAAACATTGCAGTAAAGCATGTTTGTTATATTCACTATAGAACCTAAGGGGTTAATCATTGACATTGTGTAAAAAGGCTGTTTGATCCTGTCTTCTCTGATTTTCCTCCGCAGTCCCCAATCTAGCTGCTTCTAGAAAAGAGAGTTACTGGAGTCAGGCTGCACATACTCAGTTTGGTGTGTATTGCTAAAAGGTTTTTTTTTTTTTCTTGGAAGGGTGCATGTGATCAGCACAGGGCCAATCAGCACTGTCCAGACAGAGGGTCAGGGGTCCATCTGCCTCATAGGACAATCAAGGGAGAATGAAAACTCCTCCTACAAGCGTTACCCAGGCACTGATAAGTCACAAGACTGTTCCAACTGCTGATGAGAAAAAGTATTTAGCAGTTTGTATTTACTAAAATAATTGCATTTCCATGTTCTGTGTACTGTGTGAGACCAGATTTAGTGAATGCAGGGTCCTGGGTTTAGTTACACTTTAAATACCATGCCGGGGATGGGAGGTTTCAATGGTGCCTTCGAAACGGGCAATTCTGTGCGATGAAGCAGCACTGACATTTTGCAAAAAAAGTTTCCTTGTTTTTAAAATAAAACACACAGACCCCTATATGGGTCTGTTATGTAATTTAGAGGGCTTTGTGTGCCGTCAATGAATGCTGGCAATTTAAACTGATTTGCTTTTTTCTTTGCAAATGCAATTTTTGCTGTAGAACATGCTACAGGAAGAATGAAATTCAGAGTCCCTGCAAAATGCATACCAGACCCTCTTAAACCTGGTATGAATTTTAAGGGAGTACTTCACACACACAAAAAAAAAAAGTGTTAGGTACCTGCAGGTCTGGTAAGGATTTGAAGGGGGACTCCAAGCAAAAAAAAAAAAAAAACTGGGGCAACCCTAAAAATCCATACCAGACTTATTCTAAGAATGCAGTTTAGCAGGCCAGGAATAGAGAGGGGATTTGTGTGCATCCCCCATCCTAACCATATCAGTTCACATGCCCTCAGCATGGGGGTGTCTTGCTATGGTGGACCCCCCTGGCAAAGCACCTTGTTCCTATGTTGACGATACTCCCCGACAACTCGCAAAAGAAAAAAAACACTTGAAGACCCACTGCACACAAACCGATCCCCGACAGCAACACTATCCGAATGAACGCTCCCCAAGCAGTCATCGAATATGTAAAGGAAGTGGGGGGGGGGGGGTTAAGGTGACATATTTGGACAATACTTAGGCATTGAGGTAAGGCTCCTTTCTCTGCCCATTTGCTTACATGGTCAGGGATTCCTGCCCTTGTAGATGAATGGACCAAGTGACATCAGTGGTTGCCAGCAGCAGCTGCCTCCTTAAAAACCATTGACAGCATTGCCCGAACATGGCTGTTGTATAATATAAGGGTGTTGTATGGGTCGTCAGGATTACAGAGTAGTTGGTTGAGTAAATGGTGTTTCAGTATGGGACCTTGTACAATCTTTTGTCAAATGTATTTTTTAAACTTTGTTTATTGTAAAAAAAAAAAAAAAAAAAAAAATACAAATTACACTTGTCAAGCAATACAGAGGAAAAGTACTGTCCAACACACAGCATAAAAGGAAATTGTCACAGCACCGGAATATCAAAGCCTGTAACTACACTACATACTAGAGCTGCACGATTCTAGCTAAAATGAGAATCACAATTTTTTTTCTTAGAAGATAGGTCACGATTCTCGCAACGTAACATCATCTTTCACATTAAACAAAGAAATTGGGCTAACTTTACTGTTTCGTGTGTTTTTTTAATTCATTCATTTTCCCCAAAAATTGCATTTGAAAGACCACTGTGTAAATACAGTGTGACATAAAATATTGCAACAATCGCCATTTATTCTCTAGGGTATCTGCTAAATATATATATATATATATATATATATATATATATATATATATATATATATATATATATAATGTTTGGGTGTTCCAAGTAATTTTCTAGCAAAATATACTGATTTTAACTTTGTAAGAAACCAGTGTCAGATAAAGGTTTAGACTTTAAGCGGTTAAACTTCCTGCATTTTACACACAGAAGTTTATCCCTTTGATTTAAGAAAGAAGATATACAATGTTTCTAGTTATCTACTAGCACAGACAATGTTGTTAAAAACTTGGCAGACCTATTTTTTCTTTTGACAGCTGAGTGAGCAGATAAGTTTGTACACTTGTTACATGAAAGAATCGGCAAACTCTGCAATAGAGATCGTGAGGGGGGGGGGGGGGGGGGGTGTTGAATCAAGATAATTTTTTAACGATTAATTATGCAGCTCTACTACATATCGAAGCAACAAATAGGTACATCTATGTATATTCACAATCAGAAAAATCAAACCGGAAGAAAAAAAACTTACAAGTAACAAAGAAAAAAAAATACCAGAGTAAGTTAACGGACATAAGAATACTACACTCATGTATGTTATTAGACTGAGTGGGGTTGATTTAGTAAAATTGGGGAGTGCAAAATCTGGTGCAGCTCTGCATAGAAACCAATCAACTTCCAGATTTTTTTATTTTTTTGTCAAAGCTTATTTGAACAAGCTAAAGTTAGAAGCTGGCTACCATGCACCACATTTTGCACTCTCCAGTTTTAGCAAATCAACTCCAGTGTGTCCACCCAGGACATCACAAAATGTTACTAAAAGAGAAGGGAAAATGCTGTTGTCCCAAAAGTCATAATGACACTCTGACCTCCAGCCCAAAAGGGAGTAGTAGCAAGAACAGAGGCGAGGGTTCGACTTAAAACAGAATGTAACTAAGGTATAGAGTCAGTGACTAAATGTAGAAGAGAGTCACTGGTGTCTTGTGTCCAGCCAGGGTCCTCAGAGTCTAGTAAACTTCCCTGGACACCCTCTCACCTCATAAGTTAGCTTATAAAGTGGGAGGTTCTGATTCCACAAACCAATGTCAAGGGGGTCAGAACTTATCCAACTTCTGTCAAATTTACTATCACCTTTCAAATTTGATCACCAGAGCCAAACTCATAGAAGAATAATAATTTTCACCTTAAAGTTCATCTGTGGTTTCTTCCAGCCTACTGGAATTCCTTAATCTGCCTTCCACAATTTTTACAGGCACGACAAACTCCACAAATCCACAACACTCTAAAATGCTATATCCTCCTAACTGGTCAGTGAATTTCGATATGGGGCTAGACCTGTAGAGAGAAGAGCTAGATAGGAAGAGGCAGGTTATCGTCCAACATTTCAAGGAAGGAAACCAGACCTTTACATTGGTAGTCATTTTGGAAATATTTAAGAAATGACTGGTGTCCATTAATTACTTGAAGTCAGCTTTCTCAGGAAGGATGTGCTGGAACTGGAGAGAGTACAGAGAAGGGCAACAAAGCTAATAAAAGGGACTGGAGGATCTTAGTTATGAGGAAAGATTACGAGCATACGAGTACTGAACTTATTCTCTCTGGAGAAGAGACGCTTTAGAGGGGATATGATTTCAATGTACAAATACCATACTGGTGACCCCACAATAGGGATAAAACTTTTCTGTGAAAGGGAATTTAAAAAGACACGCGGCCAGTCATTAAAATTAGAAGAAAAACGGTTTAACCTTAAACTGCACTGAGGGTTCTTTACTGTAAGAGCAGTAAGGATGTGGAAAAATCCTTCCACAAGCAGTGGTTTCAGCAGGGAGCATAGATAATTTAAAAAAAGTATTAAATAAGCACCTAAATGACCACAACATACAGGGATATGTAATATTGACATAAAAGCGCATATATTTATATAAACTACTATATAAAGCTTCTGAAAAGGTGTTTTTTTTTTTTTTTTTTTTTTTTTAATCCTTGTGCCCGTGCCCATAACTGTGTGACGAAACCCTCATAGCAAAACCATTAAGGGGCCTCCTGTCACTCTAACAACATTGTCCGATAGGACAGAATCCATCGGAAAATCCGACCGTGTGTATGGGGCTTAAGGTCCAACTCAAAGGCAGCTCCTCCTGTGATACAGAATACAAAATTGTTTTCCTGGCAATTCTAGGGGCTCCTAAATTTCAATATGTTCATTCAATTCAATTATACTTGAAGATGTTATTGTTACCTGCACACATCTTTTAGCCCTGTCCCTTAAGGTTGCCGACTGACAAATTAATCAGCTGTGGCTCTAGTAGGGGAACAGTACAGTAGGGGGAAGAGCTAAAAGGAGTGATGGGACTTGAAGTCCAGTATCACTTAAGTGATGCCACAACTTCTTCCCCCAACAGTTGCAACTATGAACCTAGAGTAAGACAGGGGAAGTGGTCATGTGGCCACATAGAAAATCATCAACATTAAGTACTTATTGGTCATCCTGGTAACCCTTTGATTGCTAATAACAGTTGTCCACAATGGTATGCATGTGGTCTTAGGCCGAGCTCAGGTAACAGATGAATAGCTTTAGTATTCTTTAGCACTCTCGTAAAATGAGAACTCCTTTCACGGGTAGTAAGCTTACGCATTTTGGCCAAATACAAATACCTCATGATTTTGTGTGTTTTGGAAAGCATGTTAAAGCACACCCAGCCAAAATTGTTTTTCTTAGTTTAGGATAGAATCAAGAAAAATTATAACCCCTGTCAGATCTAACTGCTATTTGGGGTTCTGTTAGTGGCAGGACAGGAGGGTAAATCTCTCTAATGTTTTACCAGACAGGAAGTTAGTTATTTCCCCTGCTGGTTAAATGTTCTTGGCCTACAGTATTATGCTATTTTTCCTATTGGCTAAAATTCTCATAACTGCTTTTTTCTTGCCAGGGAATGTTAAATTTTCCCAGCGATAGGCGAGATGGAAACTAATACAGGAATTATTTGTTACACTTGCGTAAAGGTTGAGACATTTGCAACGCAAATGTTTTATAAATAGACCCCTTTAAAAGATGTGTTAAAAAGCCTACTAGTCGGCCTGCTTAGTAAATAGTATAGGCGACCCTAGGATGCTGGTTTCAAGCATTATACATTAACAGTGTTTTGTACTTCAATGCTATACTAAAAGCCTGCTGGTTTAGCAGAATACAAAATATTATTATACGGAATTTCCTGGATTAAATACCTGACTGATGATTCCCGGGCTGCTTCCATTTAGGTTGCGCCCCCCCGAAATAGAGGGTTGGCATTCTGTACTTCTAACTTCTCTCTTTTCTATTTCTCCCTTTTCTTTACTATCTTGTTTCTGCCTATTTCTTTGGTTACAGAAAGTCCTTGTTGGACCTAGTGGGACATCCACTCATTTATATAAGGATGGCAAGGCCCATTCTCCCTTTATCAGAGGTTATATGCCACCCTGTGTATAGTAGGCGAGCTGTACAGTTTGACCGGTCCCTTGCCTTAGGCTCTATTAATAGACTTTAGAAGGTTTATTGTGCAATAGATTCTGTAACCTTGGTACTTTTTTGATAATAGTTAGAAGAGCTTGTATTATTATATATTTGCCATAACTGCATATAGGCCTTAGCTGCACTTTATTTTCTGTGCCAACAGAGGTAAGATATTTGAGATCTTGTGTGGATTTGACCCCCGGGCATTCTATTCTTATATTCTATATTCTATATTCTATTCTTATCTTATTACATATAAGGAAGCTTTGTGGCCTTGTAACCATGATGATTTACTGTACTATGTTCTTTCTTTGAAATTCTGAATAAAAATATGGAAAATTAAAAGACAAATTGTGAACCTCAAAAGGCACGGACGGACATACAGTAAATGATGATCTTAAGGAATTTTTTTTTTGACCAAAACGTATTTTATTTTGCAGATCAAGGTCCTTGCATTAACTTTATCCTGATGACAGTATTGGTTCCAGCTGCAAAGGTTATTTTCACTGCATTGTTTTTATATTTTACGGTAAGTTTGGTCTTTTGCTCCTTTAACTTATAGGTAATTCAATAAAAACAGAACTATTTATATAGATGCTGAACTAAGGGGCATTTTTATAAAAAAAAAAAAAAAAACAGCTGGATTTGGTCACACCTGTATGCCTAGATTCATCAGCATTCACCACGGTTATTAGCAAATGTAAAAGTGGGGTAGAATGCTGGTGTGTAAATGAGATTTTAGGCCATAATCTTAATTAGTACCGCAGCGAATGTGGAATTAGTTGATAAAAGGAATTGATCATGGCAGATCTCCAATAATTGGCTTTTCAAAGTCATTTGTGTTGGTGGGGCAGGGGGCCTATTGATAGAAGGTCTGCTTTAAAAAAGAGAAAAAATATAGAAGGCCATATATTACAGATGCAGTGTGATATCCCCAACACAGAGTAGGCAGCCAGCTAGAATTTCATAGCTTAGTCTGTACAACAGTCACACATATTAATTCTCTACATTTCAAGTGTAATGGCCATAACGTAACAGCAAACAAAATTTCTAAGAACAGCAAATTGATATGATTTGGCGATATCACAAAGAAAAGCAATTTGACTGGAGGTAAAATACATAGTTACATAGTTAGCTAGGCTGAAAAAAGACACAAGTCCATCCAGTTCAACCATAAATCCATGTGTGAGAAGCCTTTCTCTATCTCATGGGATGCATTCTAGAGCCGAGTAGGCTGTAGCTCCCCTTGCAGTGAAGCCAAGTTACTTCAGCTTCCTATCCAAGGACTAGCATGCAGCCCAGAAGTCCGAAAATGGCTTTAATTGGAGGATTTGCTTACAAGTTGTACGCATCATGGCAAATTAATAGGATAATTCCTGCTAAAATTTACAAAGGTTTTTTGACTTTTTCTTTTTTAGTGGAGAAAAAAAATAACAAAATTAAATAAAATGAATGCTGTGATCATGTGTTGCGAGTACAATTTGAACATAATGTTTAGCTATTTCGTTTTTTTTCTTCTCAACATGTCAATAAAAGGGTTATATCTCTTTTTTATACAGCCACATCTTCTGAAATAAAATGTAGCCGGTCTACGCTAATCTTTTATACATTCATCGGACTGTTCCAGGTTCCGAACGTAGAAGATCATCTTTGCTTGTAATGTCTGGTACATTACGACACCAAAGAAAATTTTTTGTCACCAAATCCTGGAAGTCAAAATCTTTGCCTAGTCTCACCAGACCACCTACAACCTTTGGAAAAATACACACAGGACAGTACAGTTGGTACCATCAACCCCAACTGCCAGTCACATTTCTGAGGAAATGCTTCAGTGATCAGTGTGATGTCCCCTACAAGAGTACACAGCTAGCTAGAATCTCATAGCTTAGTCTGTACAACTTGAAGGACCCTTTCACACCATGAAATTATTGCAACACATTCTAAAACACACAAGTTACTTCAATGCATTGTAGCGCAACACTTATATTTAAAGTTATATTAAACCCTAATTATTTAACCTCTTCCTGCCAACCTGGCAGATATATGCAGCCTCTTGGTGGGTGGGTTTTAATGCAGAGTGGCCGCATGTATGCGGCCCTAGGTAAACATTTTACTGTGCTGAGAGCGCCCTCCCAGCACAATAGTGAGCGGGCACCGGAAAGCTCCCAATGCATATTTGCGATCAGGAGTTTTCCAATCATGTTACCGCTGTGACTTGCAATCACATGCCACTTCCCGGTATTTACATCCACTTAAAGGGCTGGGTGACAGCAGTGATATGGGGTTAAAGCAGGAGTCTCAAACTGGCGGCCTTCCAGCTGTTGCGGAACTACAAGTGCCACATCATGCCTCTGCCTGACAGTCATGTTTGTAACTGTCAGCCTTGCAATGCCTCATGGGACTTGTAGTTTCTCAACAGCTAGAGGGCCCGCTAGTTTGAGACCCCCACCATTTGCATCATGTTACACCCAGATTTAGGGTGTAACACGGTGCAAATGTGACCCCCCCCCCCCATCCTGGCCCCAAACCACACTCATAGTCCATTGACACTTCTGCCAGCTCCCAACTGGTATGGACTGCAGGAGCCTGGCTTTGCAGATTCCTATGGAAAAATTGATCTACTAAAGGAAAAGCGACTGCCCACTCAAAGGTGAAAGTTCAGCTTAGAAAATAAGAGTTCACTTTAAATCATGTGCAAGGAAATAAAAAAAAACTTAACAGCATTTTTTATTGCATGTAATCGGATGATTGAAGTGAATATTTGTTCACTTTATATTCTAATCCCGGCATATATTTTCTTTGCCTACTGGAGTCACTGTTCTTATGTGTCATTAAGCCCTATAAACAATGGGCCTCTTTCTGTGCAGCTGAAAAGTAATCGTGCCAATGATCTGGGAAAAAATAATAAGTCACCTGCTAGCTGAAGACTGCACATTTCCTGAAAAAACAAAAAGATGTTTAAAAAATAAATAAATAAAAAAAATTTCTTACAAAAAAACCCAGACACTAACCATCCCTCCAGTGTATGTCAGGGTTAGAGATGGGAAGGCTCAGAAAAAAAATATTAAAAAAAATATATATATTATTTCTTTACAATGATAAGTAATATAGCTGTGACCTGGTTTTCAAACTATATAACATGAAGACCTTAATGAAAGATTTAGAGACTTTATGTAAAGTCTTAGTTCATTCAGCTGAAGACAAGCAAATCCTGGAATACAGTTCAAGTAACACTGTACTTCTCAATGCAGTTCTCAAACAGGAAAAACATGCATTTCTGCCAGCAGGGGGCACTGCAGGGGAAAGGCCCCAGTAGAGTTTGCTTGTGGGCTCCACCTTGTACTGCCTACAGTTGGGTGATTGTTGGGGTACAGTAGATGATGGTTTTTGTCCTCTGAGGCATTAATTGACAAGTAATTTGTCTGACAAAATTAGTTTATCTTTTTTAACTTTAAATGATTCCTAATAATGTTCTCCACCATCACAGCATAATGTTACTGCACAGTAAATAGACCAACATCTAGAGTTTGGAAACATTTCCACAGTGCAATTTCTGCTGAAAGCAAAGCTGCAATTTGCAAATATCGTGAGAAGAAATATTTTTTTGCAAGTGCTACAAGGATGAAAGAACACATACTGGCATGCCAGAGGTGCCCTAAAGTCATTAAAATATACTTTATGGAATGATGAGGATCATAATGAAAGTGCAAGTAGCTTTTCCCTCCAGTGTTCTCTTTCCAGAAACACTCTTTCTACTGCTTCTAAGATTATCACAAAGTGTTTCTTCACCAGCAGCATCTTCAAGTAAGGGAGTGTTACAAACCATGGCCTCCCAAAAATACACAATCACTTGATCCCTGAAAATCAGGAGAACATTCATCAAGCTCTTATAAGAGCAATATATGCTTCTGGATCAGCATTGTCAATAACTGATATAGCATATTGTCAGGAATTAAATTATTGGGGTGGGGTGACTTGTTCTCATGTATAGTTGAAATGTTCTTAACATATACAGTCTATGTTATTCCATTTGTAATAAAAAATACAACCTTAAAAATAAATTTTTGTTTATTTACTGAATAAGCTGTACTTTTATTTCAAGCATAATACTTTTATATACACTGCACTCACCTTTCTAGTGTAGCAAAACTATTCCACATTGATTTTATTTTTTTTCATAATTTCAATTTTTTCCAGAAAAAAACAGGGAGATAAAAAGTTTTTTCACATGGTTTCCAAACGTACAGACATCTCACATCTCTAGTCAGGTTAGTTGAAAAGTAGGCATTGTAGATGGGAATAGAGGGCCAGCCTGGGAAAAGATGGCAGGCAGATGCAGGGGAGGACAAACAAGGCAGAATGGCAAAAGATGTCAAAGACCCCAAAGAAAGTGATAAAAAACACCATAAAAACTTCAGTCTGCACCAAGCAAATCAGTACAATCCAGGTCAAACCCTGGTGGGGAAAATCCATTTGCTCCCCTCTACATGCAATACAACAAAAAAGCTGAGTTAGACTTACCGGTAACTCCTTTTCTGAGAGTCTTCCAGGACAGCCCTGAGACTTAGGGCTCCTCCTACCAGGACAGGAAACACGTAAACCCCCACCAGATAAAAAGGGCAGTCCTCCAGGCCCCATGTGAGTATTCTCGAGAACCGTAGGACATCCCTGTAAAACATATGCATAACACACATAACTTCAGGACAAAACTGGGTGGGAATCCGGGTGTCCTGGAAGACTCTCAGAAAAGTAGTTACCGGTAAGTATAACTCAGCTTTTCTCTAAGAGTCTTTCAGGACAGCCATGAGACGATGAGCCAGAACTTACCATTCTAGGGAGGCACAACTGCCTGAAGGACCTCATGACCAAACGCCTGCTCCTGAGCAGATAGGGGATCCAGGCGATAATGTTTAACCGCTACCCGACCGCCTCATGTAGATATACGTCAACAGAATGGCACGGGCAGGCAAAAGCACGTACCTGTACGTCCCCTTTAATTTGCCTGCCCGGGGGGGGAGCTCCGTGACCACGGCCGCGGGACCAGCGGACCCGATCGCCGCTGGTATCCCGCGATCGGGTTACGGAGCTGAAGAACGGGGAGAGGTTTGTGTTGCGCTTCCTACACTGACTGTCAGTGATCGGCGGTTCCCTGTCATCGGGAACGCCGATCAATGACGTCAGACCTACAGCCACGCCCCCTACTGTAAAAAAAAAACACAACACGTCACACTGACTCCTCCCCGCCCCCTAGTGGTTAACCCCTTCACTACAACTGTCATTTACATAGGAATCAGTGCTATTTAAATAGCATTGATTGCTGTATAAATGACAAATGTCCCAAAAATGTGTCAAAAATGTCCGATGTGTCCACCAAAATGTCGCAGTCAAAATAAAAATCGCTGATCGCCGCCATTACTAATAAAAAAAAAAATATTAATAAAAATGCTATAAAACTATCCCCTATTTTGTAAACGCTATAACTTTTGCGCAAACTAATCAATAATCGCTAATTGCGATTTTTTTTACCAAAAATATGTAGAAGAATACGTATCGGCCTAAACTGAGGAAAAAAAATGTTTTTTTTATATATTTTTTGGGGATATTTATTATAGCAAAAAGTAAAAAATATTGCATTTTTTTCAAAATTGTCGCTCTATTTTTGTTTATAGCGCAAAAAAATAAAAACCGCAGGGGCCATCAAATACCACCAAAAGAAAGCTCTATTTGTGGGAAAAAAAGGACGCCAATTTTGTTTGGGAGCCACGTCGCACGACCGTGCAATTGTCAGTTAAAGCGACGCAGTGCCGAATCGCAAAAAGGGGCCTGGTCCTTTGGCTGCCAATTGGTCCGGGGCTGAAGTGGTTAATGAAGGTCGAAAAACTGGACCATGTGGCAGCCCTGCAAATTTGTTCCGGTGAGGCTCCAGCCCTCTCAGCCCAAGACGTAGACAAGGCTCTTGTTGAGTGCGCAGTGACAAAAGGCGGAGGAACTTCCCTAAGTTTGTAAGTTTCAGAAATAGCTTGCTTAATCCATCTAGCCAAGGTGGCTTTAGATGCACTCTTTCCCTTGTGTGCTCCTGAAAAGAGGACAAATAAGGCATCTGTTTGTTTTTCTAAAGGTCTTGGTGACCTCAAGGTAGACGAGAAGAATTCTGCTCACGTCTAAAAAAAACAAAATTTTCTTTCTTGGTCTCACTTTGGCGAACTACAAAAGGTTGGCAGTACAATGTACTGGGATCTGTGGAATGTACTGGCCACTTTAGGCAGAAATCCTGGATCAGTTTTCAAAACAACCCGATCCTCAAATCTTGATCAAGGTCATCTGCTGATCTGAGAACTGTAATGGGGACTTTTATTGGCAACTCTAATCACAGGTAGTTACTCACTGTATCTCTGGCTTCATTGTGTCTCTAGCTCTGTGGTGTCTTGCAGCAGTGACATCTAGGCCAAAATCTGGAGATAGGGTCTCCTCCAGCCCCTCCCACTTCATATTCCTCACCAGTCAGCTGACCTCTAGTATCTGCCCCCCACCCATGCCATGAACTGAATGGGTGGCTGCGAAGAGGTTGAGTGGGCGGTCGCGGGCTCCAGGGACAGCCCCACTGGGCGGCCGCGAAAAAGGCTGGGAGAGCGGTGCAGGCTTTAGGAACAGCCCAGGATTTGGTGACCCCTGGCAAATCGTCATTTGACCCCCGAGGGTGGTCCCGAGCCCAGGTTGAGAACCACTGCTCTAGGGGCTCAAAATGGAATTCTACCAGATTTTGAAGCACCAGGGACAGGTCCCAGGTTGGACAACTTCTAACCACTACTGGCTTGGACCTTGAAATTGATTTTAAATATCTAGCTATAGTGGGATTTTCCAAGAGAGAAAATTGGAGAAAAACACAGATAGCTGCTGCCTGTACCTTTAAAGTACTAACTGAAAGACCTTTGTCGACACCCTCTTGAAAAAATTCCATAATTGAAGGAACATCATGAGTTAATCTTTGATTTTCAGATAACCATGAGTTAAATTTCTTCCAAACCTTGGACTATATGGCTCTAGTGACTGGTTTTCTGCAATTTAACAGGGTCTTGACTACTTTGTCAGAGAACCCCTGAGCACTTAGCATCCTTTCTTCAGATACCAGGCCATCAAGCTAAAAGGAAGCCACCTATGGGTGCGACACTGGACCCTGCGATAATAAGTCTTGTCTCTTTCGGAAGACTCAGTGGAGGCTCTGAGACCAGAGTCTGTAATAGGGAAAACTATGGCCTCTTGGGCCAAAAATATGGCTATTAGGATAAGATCTGTTTCTTCTAGAAGAAACTTCTGTAATTAGCCTGATCGACGGGAAGGCGTAACAGAAGCTGAATGGCCACGGATTTGCCAGAGCATCGATCCCCAATGATTGATCCGCTGGATTCAGAGAAAATAACTTCTCTGTCTTGCGATTTGTTCTGATCTGCGAACAGGTTTGCTTCGGACATCCCCATCTGTCGGTGAGACCCGCAAAGATATGAGGATGAAGGGACCAATTGTCTCGACATACCTGGTAGCGGCTGAGATAATCTGCCAGACAGTTTTGTGTCCCCCTTCATTTGCACTGCTGTAATTGAGGCTAGATTCCCTTCTGCCCATGATAAAATCTCCTGGGTGATAGATTTAATTATCCAACTCCTCGTACCTCCCTGTTTGTTGCGGTACGCAACAGTTGCAATATTGTTGGATAGAATCTAGAGATTATGACCCCTGATTTCTGTCTGAAATGCCTGCAAAGCTCTCTGAACCGCTAGAAGTTCTCTGATTCGTTGAAGCCCTTGCTTCCTTTGAGGACCATTCTCCCTGTGCCATCGTGTTGCTGAGATGGACTCCCCATCCCCAGGAACTCGCATCCGTTGTGATCCTCTGGGATATCGGAATAGACCTCTTGTTAGGTGAAGGTGCGTCCTTCACCTCCACCACCACAAGCTTTTTTTTACCCTGGAGGGTAACAAGACCCTTGATACCAGGGAACTTCCATCTCTGTCCCAATTCCCCGTCTCCATACGAAAGTGCTTGCACTTGATTGAACGGTTTAGAGATCGGAGGTTTAGGATAAGCCGATAATTTTCCTTATGGCTTTCTGATGACAAATATATGGGAATAAAATCCCTTGCTCTGATCCGACCAGGGAACTGGGATCAGGACCATTTGATCTATCAAGTCTCCAATTTGGAGACCCAGGGCCCTCGCTTGTACCCGATCTTGGGGAGTGAAGGTGACCAATAATCGCTCTGGTGGCTGGCAAGAAAATTCCAGCCTGTACCCATAGGTCACTAGGTCCAGGATGAATGGACTCAAGGTGACTGCTGCCCACTGTGGGGAAAAAAGCCCTCAATCTTCCTCCTACGGGGAGACATGAGTCATTGTGGCTTAGCGGGTTGTTGAGGAGGGTTAAACAAGACGCCCCCTCTACCTCTGCCCTTGTGCCCTGTCCAATGCTTTTTTGTGTGCATGCAAATTAATATTGAGGACTGTGTATATACACACTGAGCACTTGCACTTTATTTATTTTTATTACTGAGCATTTGCACTAATTGGGGATATATTTTTTATAATATTACATTGTCTTTTTATTTTATTTTTTTAGAGTTTTAGTATATTGTATATATTTTCTACTCTGTCACATGTTCATTTTTTTTTAAAATGTAATTTTTATTTTGATATTTTGCATAAAATAACATAAGAGAGCGTAAAACAGAACATACAGATAATAATAAGAACACACTCAGAGTCCTCATCTGAGCTCTACATATTAGTCCATTTAGGTCATTTCGGGACAGTCAGGTAAGAATACCTAAAGGGTGTCACATGTTCATTTTAGCACCGCACATTGGTTATATATGTTTGCATTGTCACATTTTGGAGGAAGTGGTGAGTGATGGCAGCTATTTCCTAGTATAGTTGTTATTTTATTTATTTTAGGTTGTTGAGGTTTTAGTTTCAGCAGCTCACAAGGTACATATATATCTTTTGTATTTATGTCAACCATACTTCTATATTTCTGGCTACACAAGTCCCAGGCTCTGTGAAGAAGGATATCTCCTCTTCTATCCCTCAGATCCCTAAGTTTGCCCATATCATCAAACGCTAGGTCCGGGTTTTTTGAAAGAGGTGCGTCTAACTTAGGATTTTTGTTCCATTACTGCGCTCTGTCCTCTTCAAATGGAAACCTTCTTTTTAGGTTATTAAAAAAAGAAAGGTTTTCTCTCTGGATTTTCCCACTCCAGCTTGATAGTATCAAGAAGGGAACTAGGCACGGGAAAAACTCTGGCCTTTTTCTTATGCAAACCTTTGTACATAAGGTCACGTTTGGACAATTGTACCTTCTGCGCTTCTATATCAAGTGTCGTATAGATAGCCTTTAATAAGTCATCCAATGATAACTTATACCTCGAGCCCCTTGCAGATTCTCTATCCCTGGGTCCTGTATCTGACCCTGATTCTTCCGGAGAAGAATGGGCAGATCCAGCTCCAGCCTCAGAGTCTTCACTCTCCGCACTCTGCTGTGGAGCACTAGGACCGGCTGAATCTTGTCAATTAGAGTTTTAAACAAGCTAAACATAGACGTAAGCTCATCACTAACAAAAGTCAGCATTTTCTGACAGGAGACTACCAGGTCATCCTTAACTAGGCTGTCTATACAGGTGCAGAAAACTGCTTTGCTCCACGAGGAACTCAATTTGTTTCCGCAAACCGCACATTTCCATTTTGGTGGCTGTGCTTGGGCCTTGTCCTGGGTCTTGGCCTGCAAGAGAACAAATGACCCCAATAAATTTTATACCCATACATTCAACAACACCCCGTGCAGGAGGAAAGGAAAAATGTGCCCCCTTCATCTAGTCCCTAATAGTTACAAGGGGGAGAATACTCAGGATGCGCAAGCAAGTAAAATACACTTCATGCTTACCTGTGAGGTGCTGGTGTTAGGGCCTGCTTCCGCTGCCTGTGCAGGTATCGCAGAGGAGTCCATCCCGCACCTGTAGTGGTCCGCATCCTCTGCCGGGTATCACTATTTTTTAAAACACCAGCCTCCCTGTTAGCAAAGTTTTAGAGACAGGAACTAGCATCTCCGGCGCCCGCTGATGACATCATATGCCCCAGAAGTGACCCCGCTGTGTACTTCCTGTGGGCCAGCTTGGAACGCATAAGTTACGCCCCTCGCGCGCAGCTTCCTCTCTTCCCCTGCACACTCCAGCCACGCTGTTTAACAGGCAAGCCGACTGCCGCCATGCGGCTCACAGATCGGAGCCCCGACGTACACTGCTGCCATTCCCCATGCACTGAGAAGCAGGGACATTAGCCACAAACCTACTCCCCTGGTGGATGTCCCGCTCTGGGACCTAAGAAAAAGGTAGGAATACCACCCCAAAAGCCACGCTCATGAGATCTAGGGGAACTCACCAGCTCTCTGCTCATGGAGCACTGAGAACCGAGCAATCAGCAGTGTTTGATATTTTCTATAGATGTTGTTTTACTGTGCCTAAAAAGTCCAAAGTCCTCCGTTTCCATTTTGTTCTCAAATTTCAGGATGTGGCACATATTCTCTAGCAAAATGTATCCACATTGCCACTATGTGTGTTGATACAATTAAATGTATTTTTTCTAAAGCAGCGTTTGATCGTTTGGTTCTCAGTCTAAACTCTACAAATAAAAAATTGCTATGTGGTAGGGGATTTTTAGCAGAAGAGACATGCAGAATTCCTTTCTTCCTTTTTATCCTAGCAATATTTTAATCTTTGTGTACACTGGCACATTCTCTGTGCACTGTACACGCTTGGCTTGTTGTAATCAGGTGACAAGGATGTTGCAATTCCTGTGCGCATTGCAGGATTTACATCATCGTTGGCCCCCAATGGCTGAAACGGATCACCAAGGGACCGGGAAGAACTGGCAGAGGAGAGGACAGTGGCAGGAGATGTAGCAGTGACAGTAGGGTTGCCACCTTTTCTTCAAGCCAAACCCGAACACTTTAGCGGTGGTATTTTTTTGGGGGGGTATACGCTATAATATTGTAAAAGGCCTGAAAGAGAGTAGTAATGCGGCGCATAGCTCACCGCAGCAAACAGTGCATGTGGCTGATTTGGGAGTGTTCTGCAAGGAATGCAGGGGTCAGATATGTCCTGGGGAGAGGGCTAGTGTGAGCAGGGGGGGTGAGGAGAGTCAGATATGTGCTGGGGGGCAGTGGCGGCTGGAGCAAACAAACTGAAAAATTCTGAAAAAAATAAAACCATCAATTGCAGCCACTGTGCCCCATAAAATACAGCCATTGTGCCCATCAAATGCATTCACTGTGCCCATCATATGAGCCTCTGTGCCCATCATACATCCACCCCTCGATCACTCCACATATTTTCTACCTTGTCCTCCTTTCCAGCCGCTCTCTCCCCCTCCCTCCTCCATCTACAGAGTACACAATAATACAAACTTTCTACAGACCCGATATCAGCACATCCCTGCTCCCCCCTCCTCCTCGTGTGTGTACAGAATGGAGAAAGAGGAGGAGTGGAGGAGCTTTAATACACATTGACACTGAACCAAGCTGCTGTCAGGGAGAGGGGAGACATGTCACTCTCGGTGCAATCCGTGTGAATGATGTGTCCGGGTCTGGGGCAGAAGTAAACCTGAACACATCATTCAAAGACCGGACTGTCCGGGAGAACACCGTATAGGTGGCAACCCTGACAGCTGCCTGACGAAGGGGCCCTGCGTGGCTGCGAAACGTTGCACTATCCTTGTGTTGTGATCATGCAATAAATCACCTGTTTGGACGCTATTTGTGTCGTTCCAGGTTGTGCTGGCAAATATATTCACCCTGACAGCTGCCTGGACACATCATTACTAAGGACAGCACAGGAGGTATTTGTGTGATATAATATGCAGGTATGCTGTGCAAACTTGCAGATTATGGCAAATGCTCGCCTCGCCAAACTTCACTCTCACTTTAAATAAGCAACAAGTTAGATGAAAGCCTTACGAGAATATTTTAACCACACAAACCACCAGAAATAATGTATGGGCTTTTGCTGATAATAACAAAAGTGTAGTTGGCAGTTTGTAAACCACATCCTGATTAGTAGGAAGCCATTTTAATAATGCTGAAGGTACTACCTTAGCAATGCACCATGGTAATGTAAACATGCAGCAAAGCTAAGCTAATTCATATAGTTCCTATAAAAAAAAGTTGTAAAGTATATCTAGAGCCAAGTCTTTTGTTTTTTTAATTTATAAATGGATTAGTGGATATCTAAAATTGCTACAAGCTTTTTCTTTTTTGCTGTGTCCCATTGGAGGGATTTTCCTTCATTTCCTGTCTTGAGGCTCAACACAACAGGAAATGAGACAATCTCTCCAAATAAAGGGAAATCTCCTCAGACACTTGTCACTGGGACAGGTGACTAGACTTCCTCTCTTTTCCTGTGACAGTTTTGGATTTCTCTTTCAATCCTGGTGATAATGATTATCAGGATGAATAGAGAGGGAGAATCTTCCTGCTGATTGTAAAAAAACAAACAAACAGGGGTTCTAACCCTTTCCTACACCATCCAGAGGGGCCCTGTATCTCGGGGTCACTTAGTGCTAGGAACCCCATCTTTGGATATGTTGTAGTGCTAATTCCACTGGGTTGGAATACAACATTTGGGGTTCCTAGCACCAAGTGTCCCCGAGATATGGGGCCCCAAATTCGGGTCAGAAAATCTCAAGCACTTTTCTGCAGCAGAGAATGACATTTTCTGAACCGACTTTGGGGCCCTGTATCTCGGGGCCACTTAGTGCTAGGAACCCCATTTTGATATGTTGTAGTGCTAATTCCACTGGGTTGGAATACAACATTTGGGATTCCTAGACCCAAGTGGCCCCGAGATACGGGGCCCCAAAGTCGGGTCGGAAATTTTTTTTTTTTGCTGCAGAAAAGTGCTTGACTTGAGTATAAGCCGAGGGGGGCACTTTCAGCACAAAAAAATGTGCTGAAAAACTCGCTTATACTCGAGTATATACGGTACACTTCAGCTTTGCATATCTGTATCCTACAAATCTTTCCTGTTCTTTGCAAAATTGTTCTGTGTCGATTTGGATGAGGACTGTTGGTGAACTGCAATTTCCAAAATTTTGTATCTTCAATGTGTTAAAGTGCAAAGACAAACAAAACCCCTATTTAGTCCAGTTATGTATATATTAAAACACTTTGGAGTTGATTTACTAAAACTGGAAAATGCTAAATCTGGTGCAGCTCTGCATAGAAACCAATCAGCTGCCAGCTCTTTTTCTCAAAGCATAATTGAACAAGCTGAAGTTACATGCTGATTGGCTGTCATGCACAGCTGCACCAAATTTTGCACCCTCCCATTTTAGTAAATCAACCCCTTTGTGTATGTAAATCCAAAACCTATTCTTTTTAATGTTTGACACCATGCCTCTCCGTAGTTATTTTAAAGCAATTGTTTTGAGAATCTGTTGCAATGTTTGTCTGGAGATCCTGAGAATAGTAGCACTTGCTGTGGTAGCCTGACAACGCTAAGCGGCTGGGTTGAAATTAGCAGTAGTGTAGTTAGTCTGGCAAAAGGACCATGCGATTTCCCTGCGGGCCGCGTTTAAAAAAAAAGGTGCATGACCGAGCAATTGTGGCCTGCACACATGCAAAAGCTGTGAACCATCCTAATTTCCTGGCTCTCTGATCTGATCTGACCTTTTACAGGGGCAGAAAGAGAGAGAACAATGGAGACTAAAGCCAAAAATCTGGACAATGCAGACTAAAGCCAGCCATACACAGCACAAATTTCTTTCCTGCAACCATGGGTTGTAGGAAAGAAATTTGCTTGATTCCCCCTTTAACAATGTTGCCTGGGAAATACCTCCTGCTAAATCATTTTGTTCTCCCAGCAGGAGGGGTGGGGGAAGCTGTCCCCACTGGGAGAAGACAGTGATTATTGCCAGCGGCCATACCAGCTGCTAGTGATAATCGCATGCAAGATCTGGCAGGCTGGTTGTACCCAAGTTGATTGATCCATCAACTTGGTACATTCAGCAGGCCCATACATGCCATAGATGTTCGAATCTTGGCCGATTCCTGCTGAACCAGTCGACATTCCAACTGTCTATGGCCGGCCTTAAGCCTGGCATACATTGGCTGAAACTGTCAGGCCGTGTACAACTGTCTGTTCAACATAAGCCTTTAGGGCCAGTTCACACCACATGCAGTCCAGTATGTTTTTTTTCTGCATCATGGAAAGTAGGTTATATGGTTTTCAATGGCATAAGTTCACACCAGTGCAGTCAGTTCCAGAAAAAAAAATTAATAAATAAAAAAAGGTAGAACATGCTGCATTTTTCCTGCACTGTACTGGAATGCTAAGGTTAAGGAAAAAAAAAAGAGGGGGGAAAAAAGACTGCATCAAAAACGTGCATGCAGAAAAGCATCTTGAACACATCTGGACTGCGTTTCTATGGTGTGAACTGGCCCTTAGTCATAATTTAGAAAATTCTGAACAGTTCTGGCTCTTCCATAAGGAGAGTTCAAAATATTCTGAGCCTGGGTTAACGCTATTGTGAACACAGACATCGCACGTGATTCGCACCGCAATGCTGTGCAGATCACATGCATTGTCTGTGCGATGCAAATTCAGCCATACAGTTTGTATGGCTGAACTCGCTTAGCATTCGCACGAAAATGCTGTAGGAACTTTTTTTTCCCCCCGAACTGGAATCGGATCGCATGAATGTTCACACCCATACTATCCGATTCCTATCCAAATTCACAGTTCGCACTGTGATCCGATCTGGGGGTGTCATTAACTTTGTATTGACACCAGCAGCGGTTCGCAGAGGGCAATGCCAACTGATTACCATAATCTTCTGCTGAGATCTGATACTGTGGTTCCAGCCTTATCAAATATTAATAAACACACATTGTCACTGATAATTGGAACAGATTTTAAACATATCAAGCAACCTGCAGCCCTTTGGCACTTTTTGTGCAACCCTTGGGGCCCCTGCTGACAATAATCTGCGTTTTCCTATTGTCCTGATATAGCAGATGTTTCTAGCAGTCGTTTGCAATGTGTCTCCAGTCTTTGACTCTCCAAGCATAGCTGAGGCTACAACTCCTATATCTACCAGTCTACTGCAGCATGTCTGCAGTCCCTGACCAGCTCCTTGGGCCATGCCCGCAGTCCCTGACCAGCTCCTTGGGCCGTGCCCGCAGTCCCTGACCAGCTCCTTGGGCCGTGCCCGCAGTCCCTGACCAGCTCCTTGGGCCGTGCCCGCAGTCCCTGACCAGCTCCTTGGGCCGTGCCCGCAGTCCCTGACCAGCTCCTTGGGCCGTGCCCGCAGTCCCTGACCATCTCCTTGGGCCGTGCCCGCAGTCCCTGACCATCTCCTTGGGCCGAGCCCGCAGTCCCTGACCATCTCCTTGGGCCGAGCCCGCAGTCCCTGACCATCTCCTTGGGCCGAGCCCGCAGTCCCTGACCATCTCCTTGGGCCGAGCCCGCAGTCCCTGACCATCTCCTTGGGCCGAGCCCACAGTCCCTGACCATCTCCTTGGGCCGAGCCCACAGTCCCTGACCATCTCCTTGGGCCGAGCCCGCAGTCCCTGACCATCTCCTTGGGCCGAGCCCGCAGTCCCTGACCATCTCCTTGGGCCGAGCCCGCAGTCCTTGACCATCCCTTGTATCATGTTTCCAGTCTCTGACCAGCCCTTGTATTATATTTCCAGTCTCTGACCAACCCTTGTATCATATTTCCAGTCTCTGACCATCTCTTGTATCATGCCCATAGTACTTATTTCCTGTTGTGTGTCTGTTGTCTCTGAGACTGAATACTCATTTAATTTTATGCGTGGCCCTTTGGTGATGTCAAGGGCCACCCTTTGAGGCTTTCATATCAAGAAAGTTAGCCACTACTTGTCTAGCTGTTTATTAAAACCACTATCGATTTTACTGCGTCATACAAAATGACGGTATTTTGTTTTTATTTTAAACAAAATGCACAAATACCTGACCAAAACCAGGATTAACTTTCAATGTATACATTAGCCAATGGTTCATCTTTATTATGGCTGTTTTCTTTTTGTTTGTTTTTTTTGGTAAAAACGGGGAGAGAAAAAATAAAAAAAATTCTCAGATCGCCAGAATCTAAAGAATACAGTCTTTACGGTGACAAAGTAAAGTTTCACCAATCCGAGCGGTGAAGAAGCAGGAACCGGTATATTCCATCAGGAAAAAAAAAAAAAAAAAGTGTGGCAAGGTGCCAGAGTTACTGGTAGTATAATTCCAGGTTCATTCCATCGTGGATTTCATCTGAACAGTCAATGTTAAGGGAAAAATATCCTACACAAGACATAGTAATGCTTTATAAACAAAAATATGAAAGAATAAAACTAGAGAGCAAATATTAAAAGCAGAATCAGGGACTTCAACAGGGCTCTCCATCCAAACTTTTCAGTCTGAAACAAATAAAGGGAAGTTGGCGCTGCAGACCCGGCCAAATAACATAAAAGCAGGTTTCATATACATACCTCTTCTAATAATTTGTTCCGATCTGTTGTGATCATGGGGTTCCATGAATCTCTTCAGTTGGCTCTCTCTTCCTATAGGACATAGGCAAACCCCCAGGCAACAGTGTCTAAGCAGCCTATGGTCACACAAGCACTGTAAGGTGTCTGTAACTGGGTCTGTCCATAGGCCAGGCATCACTAAATGGTGGACCGCGGTCTGGATCCGGACCAAGTCAGTGTCTCATACGGACCTCTGCAGTCCCAGCTTTTTTTTTTTTTTTTTTAAATCAAAGTAAAGTTTATTGAGTATAAAATTCCATATAGAATAATACAAATTAAACATCCGATGCAACAAGCACCAACCAATAATAAAGGATATACAAAGCTTGTCTGACATGTGTGACTTAGTTTACCATTGCAGTCATAGCTTTTAGGAGTCATTCTGCCCACAGCCATCACTGCTGCCAGTGCTTAGAGCTGGCAGAGGACAAACGTAGCATTGCACCGATGCTGCATCCACCTAGGTAAGTACGGTTAAAAAAAAAAAAAAAAAAAAATCCCCATACTACCCACTACTCTGAAGTCCCCGACTGACCCACCTTAAAGTGGCGTTGCCACCATAAAAAAAAAAATTGCTTAAAAAAAAAAAAAAAAAAAATAAAAAATAAAAAAAAATAATAAAAAAAAAAAAAAAAAAAAATGTTTACACTCACCTCTAAATGCCTGTTGCTAGGGGGTCCCTCGTAGTCTGTCACCTTCAGTGCCCGGGCACTGACATCACTTCCCCTCGACGCCGCACAGTCATCTGGGACCTGTCACATGTCCCAGATGACTGAGCCCCGCTCGCGCATGCGCAGTGGGTGCCCGGCTGTGAAGCCACAGCCGCCGGGTGCCCACAGTAAGAATGCCGGTGCCACAAGCAGAGCGGGGAATGAGGGGGGGGGGGCTTTGTTCCCCCGCATCACTGGACCCTGGGACAGGTAAGTGTCCGATTATTAAAAAAAAGTCAGCAGCTGCAATATTTGTAGCTGCTGACTGTTAAAGTGGGGTGCCCCCTAAAAAATTTTTTTAACAGGAAGCAGAAGCCATAAAGGCTCCAATTTCAAAAGCAACAAGTTGGCAGTTAACGTTCTTCATATGCTATACTCTCCTGATTCTCCAACAACCAAAGGTTTGGCATATTTGTACTTAATTCAACCAAACCACATGATGTATAAAAGGATACAGTCACCGAGTGTCACGTGGTCCTTAAATATCGTGTACCTGAAATTAAGATATAAAAAAAAAAAAAAAAAAAAAAAAAGTGTTGTAACAGGTGTAAGATATGACACTTTAAACCACAATTTGTGCTAGGTCCCAGCATATACATTATATACATGATGTTCCCCTGTGCTCACCATTTCTTTAGCACTATTTTGTCCCACCGTGTGCCTGTCTGAGCTGCAATGAGTTTCTTCAGATCCTTGATGGTGTCTTCTGAGCTGGGCAGGAAGTCAAGGAGTCACTGGAACCAATTGTTTCAAAGCCACAGACTGCATCACATCTTTATTGAAAAAAACTTTAGCAAAAAAAGCAACTAGAAAAAAAAAAAAAAAAAAAAAAATCCACAACCCCACGTATTGAATGGAAATTATTCCGAAGTGTTGCCTGTATGGAATTTACATCATCACACAGCAGAACATTACCAGTAGTTTTCCACCAAGCCAGACCATGGGTTTGCTGTATAGGGTTTTCATTACACAGCGCAGTACAATCTAGTAGTGGTACACAGAAATGAAAATTCTGGACCGAAACCAAAAATTGCAGGATGCACTAGGCTGAAAACCGAAATGGACAGTTTAAAAAAAATTAAAAATAAAATATATATGTATTATATTCGACTTTTGAATTAATCGATTTTGAAGCGCTTTTGCATAAAAATAAAAAAATAAAAAAAAAGTGCAAGAAAAATGCACCCCTTTAACCACTTGCTAACTGGGCACTTAAACACCCCCCCCCCCCCGCCAAGACCAATTTTCAGCTTTTGGCACTGACGCACTTTGAATGACAATTGCGCGGTCATACAACACTGTACCCAAATAACATTTTTATCATTTTTTTTCCACAAATATAGCTTTCTTTTGGTGGTATTTAATCACAGCTGGGGTTTTTATTTTTTGCTAAACATACAAAAAAAATTTTGAAAATAAATAAATCATGTTTAATAGTTTGTTATAAAATGTTGCAAACAGGCAATTTTTCTGCTTAATTTATATGCACTGATGGGCACTGATATGATACGCTGCACTGGTGGGCACAGATAAGGTGGCAGTGATGGGGACAGATAAGTCGGTACTGATGGGCAGATAAGATGGCACTGATGGGCACTGATAGGTGACACTGATGTGCAGCACTGTTCAGGCACTGACAGGTGGCACTGTGGGCACTGACAGGTGGAGCTGGTGGACACTGGTAGGCGGCACATCGCAGTGATCGGGACTAATGTCCCTCTCACTGCCACCAGTGATCGGCTTTTTTTCTCTCCTCGCGCTGTCAGCACGAGGAGGAAAAATAGCTGATTACCGACTCTGTTGATATCACATGATCAGCTGTCATTGGCTGACAGCTGATCACGTGGTAAGGGGTCGGATCGCCCCCTTACTCAGGTCTGTGATCCAGCGAGTCTCACAGACTCGCTGATCACAGAGCGCGCCGCAGGGGGCGCGCAGGCCGCTCGTGCACGGGACGACGTCATAGGACGTCGTCCCAGCAATATAGATCCGTGCTGTAGACGTCATTCGGCTATAGCGCGGATCTCAGGTGGTTGAAGTCTATGTTTGTCTTCACACTGGTCCGTTGCGGTGTAATGCACCTCCCCATTGAAATGTGCAAAAACACATCAATAATGCACCTGTGTTACGTTTTTCAGTCGCGTAACCTATAAAAATCACGCACGTTTTTCAGTGGCCATTATTGGTAGCTTTTTTTTCTACTGGCAAAACGGTGATAACCATATTTTCGGCGGCCGATATATCGGTGCGTCCCTACAATCTAGGCCTATTAGTTTCACAGTCAGTTTATGAGAAGGCAATCTGTACAAAGTTTACTTTATAAAGCATTTGTACTTGTTTTACACTTTAACCCCTTGCCACCACCTACCTCAGGCGCTTTAAACAGGATATGAATGCCAGAAGGTGGAGGCGGAGGCAGGCTTGCTGATCATGTGACAGCTGTGATTAGCTGTCACATAACTGAAACTTACCAATCATATACAATGATTGGGAGCGTTCCATGGCAAGTGAGCATGGGGAACATGATCATATTGACTGATGCGAATATACAGCAATGTTTCTCAACTCCAGTCCTCAAGGGCCCTCAACAGGTCATGTTTTCAGGCTTTCCATTATTTTGCACAGGTGATTTTTTCACTGCCTTAGTAATTACCACAGCCGTTTCATCTGAGGAAAATCCTGAAAACATGACCTATTGGGGGTACTTGAGCACTAAAGTTGAGAAACATTGATATACAGTATATGAATGTAAAGTGCTGCGTAAACAGACGGCGCTATACAAGCACCTGTAATAAATAAATAAATATTTAACCCCAGCCAGCAGGCTTAAAAAAATAAAAAAATAAATAAAACCAAAGAAAAACCCCACAAAATGTGGCGGATGGGGGAATCTCCTCTCAAAACCAAGACATTGTGTTCTGACAGCAGCACTTGCCACTGACAGAATACACTGATCAGTGGTTGCAGCTGATTGGTTACAACTGCTAATTATTGGAAATTTCCCAACAATTCTCTTTGACAAACAGAATGGAAACAGAACGTGGAATACTTTGCATTACATATTTAGAAGATTCTACAAAGGAGTACTAACGCAGTTAATTCTACACGTGACATCAGCAGCTGTCATTTGGTCACTGGCATCTAATGTGTTGGACAGCAGTAAGGAGGTTTAACCTAAGATGGTAGAAAGGGCTCTTTACTGTTACAGCAGGAAATATCACAGGTTGTGCTAGCTGAGAGTGCTGACAACTTAAAAAAAAATAAAAAAAAATAAAAACAGGGCTATGGGAATTGTTAGAGATCATTGTAATCACTCCTGTCAGTGGTAAACGGTTTGTCTCAACCCTCCGAAACATCTGCAAGAGAGCTTGTTCTTTAAAAAAAAAAAAAAAGAAGAAGAAGAAGAAAAGGAAAAAAAAGCAGACTTACTGGCTAGATCCCCTGATAAAAATAGATTAAAAAAAGCTTAAAAAAGAAAAACGAATGCAGCCATCACATCTAAGAACTGATAAGCTACAATATAATAAAAATGTTTCCTTCGGGTTTAATACTGCTTGAATAAAATCTGTGCAGTGGGTGTGAAGCTTTGCACCTGGTATGTCACTGCGGGAAGGTATGTTAGCTGCATGCGAGTCTTGTTTCCAGGCTGTAAACAGTGCTGGCAGGAAAAATGGCAGCACATCACTCCCTCTTACCTAAAGACTGAGGATAGGAGGAGGGGGGAGGTAGTCTGGAGTTCTCAGCCATGTCCTGTTGGATCTTGCTCATGAATGAACATGTTGGTGCTTAGGAGGAAGTGTCCCCCATGTCAATGCGTCATTTGTGAACACTAATTAACTATGGGGAAAAGTAACATGCCATTCTCTTGGGTTGACAATTGTTGGCTCAAAAAGTAGAAAGTTGATGAACTGACAGGATGAATAAGTATATTTTATACAAAGAATAAAGAAAACAGAACGGTCAGGTTTTACTGCCATCTGGTGTTCCGGTAAAGAGAATTCCCCTCACTTCCTCTTCTGACAACACAGACACACAAGTGAGGAGAAACCTCTTTAAGGCCCCTTTCAGACTTGTGCGACTTCAAAGTCGTGCGATTTTGCCGCGATTTCAAGGAATGCCTGTGTAAGTGGCATCAAAATCGGAATAAATTAGTGCAGGGACTACTTTGAAGTCGGAACGACTTGAAGTTGTACTAATATGAATGGCTGTCATTGGAAATCATGGGGAACGACTTGGCATGCTACTTTGCAGTCCCAAATGGTGGGACAAGTCGTATAATGCCTCGTACACACGAGCGGACTTTCCCGCGGGAATGTCCGCCAGACAATCCGCCCGTGTGTGGGCGCCGGCGGACTTTTTGGCGCCAAAAGTCCGGCGGACTAGGTTTTAAGTTTTGTTTTAAAATTGTCCGCTGAACTTGGCAGTCTGGCGGACAATCCCGCAGTTAGTATGCTAGTCCGCCGGACTTTTGGAAATGAACGGACTTGCCAATCATCGGAAAGTCCGTTCATTTAGAACGTGACTTCAAGTTGACGGGGCTAGCGAAGGCAGTGAATGCTGCCGCGAAAAAACGGCGTGGGGGTCCCCCCAAATCCATCTCAGACCCTTATCCGAGCACGCAGCCCGGCCAGGAAAGGGATGGGGATGAGCGAGCGCCCCCCCTCCTGAGCCGTACCAGGCCACGTGCCCTCAACATGGGGGGTGCCCTGGGGAAAGGGGGGCCGTGCGGCCCCCCCACCCCAAAGCACCTTGTCCCCATGTTGATGAGGACAAGGGCTTCTTCTTCTAAAAATCCACAATGAAATATCTTATTTTCAGTTCCAGTCATGTGACTGCAAATTGTCCAACTTAAAGCGGTATTAAACCAAGACCAACCATACCAATCCTTAGATGTAGTGGCTATATCAATTTTCACATTTTTAGGCTTTTCTCCCTCTGTTTTCACCTGGTGATCTGGTCAGCAACACACTTCCTGTATTAAAGTGCACCTACTTTGGATGAAGGAGCACATGGGGCACATTTGGACAGCAGACATACCAGCTGTCTTAGAAAAAAAAAAAAAAAGAAGAAGGAGCGTGGCCATGCGTTGCTCCACCCACATGGTTGCATCATTCGAGTTCTCCGAAATTAATCAACTACAAGTACCAACATCCTTTGCGGCTTGTAGCTCTCAATGAACTACCACAGCACTGTTGAGCGCTGTGGTAGTTCATTGATTCTTTCTGTCAGTGTGAAACTGCTTGGCCGTACGATGTACTGGCAGACAGATTAAAGTGTAAGTTCAGGCAAAACCTAACTAACTCTAAACCTGCTCTCTGACACACTCTTCTAAACCTAATCTATCTAGCCCTGTAAAGCCCAAAAAAATTGCTGTACTTACCTTTTCTGCAGCCACTTCGGTCCAATCTTACACTGAGCTGTCAGCGTCGGCTTCTCTGTGAAGGCGGGTGCAGATGAGACAGCCGACAACGAAAGCCCCATAGTAAGTCTATTGGTAATGTCACTTCCCAGCCGTTGTCGGTCCTCTCCTGCACACAGTATCCGCGGCTGGAGACCGGAACGGCTGCAGAAAAGGTAAGTACAGCGATTCTTGCTTTACAGGACAAGATAGATTAGGTTTAGAATGTGGCAGAGTGCAGGTTTAGATTTAGTTTTTGACTGAACTTACACTTTAAAGCGGTGTTCCAGCTGAAAATGTTTTATTTTTAAAGTCAGCAGCTACAAACAATGTAGCTGCTGACTTTTAATAAGCACACTTACCTGTCCAGGGTGCCGTGATGTCGGCTGCCCGAGGCCGATACGTCCATCGGATCGGGTCCCGGTGCCGCCATTCCAACGAAGGGAAACAGGCAGTGGAGCCTTGCGGTTTCACTGCCCGTTTCCTATTGCTCATGCGCGAGTTGCGTGGCGCTTTGTGAATGGCGGCTGTGTTCTGGGACACCCACATAGGTCCCAGAACACAGCGCGCCTCATTCCCCAGAAGACAACGCGGAGAAGAATAAAGACTACCGCGGAATAGGAAGTGGCAGATTAGGACAATCTGCCTAGCAACAGCCATTTCTGGTAAGTACATTTTTAGGAGCCTTTTTATCAAATTTTTTATTTTTTCTTAGGGTGGACCTCCGCTTTAAAGTACATTTACCTGCAAAAAAAAAAATTGTATTGTGTTTTTTTTCAAAATTGTCGCTCTTCTTTTGTTTATAGCGCAAAAAATAAAAACCGCAGAGGTGATCAAATACCACCAAAAGAAAGCTCTATTTGTGGGAAAAATAGGACGTCAATTTTGTTTGGGTGTAACGTCGCACGACCGCGCAATTGTTAGTTAAAGTGACGCAGTGCCGAATCGCAAAAAGTGCTCTGGTAAGGAAGGGGGTAAAATCGCCCGGTGCTGAAGCGGTTAAAAGATGAACTTATCCTTTAACGGAGCGGACACCGGAGCTTTATTTGCCTGCACAGCATGCTCTTGTACCGAGCACTCAAGTGCTTCAGTGTGCGAAGCCCCACCCAAAAAAGTGATACGTCTGTGTCGGCAGAATGGCACGGCTAGGCAAAACCACGTACCGGTACGTGGCCCTTTAAAAGCCTAGCTGGGTTGCGCTCGCAACCCGGTCGGGAGCTCCGTGCCCCCGGCCGCCGGACCAGCGGACCCGATTGCCGCTGGTGTCCCGCGATCGGGTCACAGAGCTGAAGAACGGGGAGAGGTCTGTGTAAACAAACCTCTCCCCGCGCTTCCTACTCTGCCTGTCATTGATAGGCTGTTCCCTGCCATCGGGAAAGACGATCAATGACGTCAGACGTCAGCCCCGCCCCCTAATGTAAAAAAAACACACACACACACACACACACACACACACGTCACAGCCCATAACTCCTCCCCTCCCCCTAGTGGTTAACTCTTTCACTGCCACTGTCATTTTATACAGGAATCAATGCATTTAAATAGCATTGATTTCTGTATAAATGACAATGGTCCCAAAAATGTGTCAAAAATGTCCGATGTGTCCGCCATAATGTCGCAGTCACAATAAAAAAATCGCTGATCGCCGCCATTACTAGTAAAAAATGCTATAAAACTATCCCCTATTTTGTAAACGCTATAACTTTTGCGCAAACCAATCAATAATCGCGATTTTTTTTCCCAAAAATATGTAGAAGAATACTTTTCGGCCTAAACTGAGGAAAAAAAAATGTTTTTTTTTTTTTATATATATTTTTTGGGGATATTTATTATAGCAAAAAATATTGCATTTTTTTCAAAATTTTCGCTCTATTTTTGTTTATAGCGCAAAAAATAAAAACCGCAGGGGCGATCAAGTACCACCAAAAGAAAGCTCTATTTGTGGGAAAAAAAGGACGCCAATTTTGTTTGGTAGCCATGTCGCACGACCGCGCAATTGTCAGTTAAAGCGACGCAGTGCCGAATCGCAAAAAGGGGCCTGGTCCTTTGGCTGCCAATTGGTCCGGGGCTGAAGTGGTTAAAGGAACAAGCTGTAGCAAAGTGCTTTTGCTTTGTCAATTGTCCATTTCTATCTCCTACAGTACCTGCCTAGTCCCGACTTCCCCCTTGAGAGCTGACCACGTTTATCTTGGCTGCTGAGCTATGAGAGCGTGGTCAGAATAAGTGCCTTCGTCATTCCAGCTCTCCTCGGTGTGTCTCTCCATCCCCTCCCCCCCGGTCAGTTCCGTAGCTCTCTGTAACTAGCTTTGAGAGCACGATCTCTCCTCCACCCTTCTCGTCTCCTACAGCCTTCAATGACCATAATGTTTACCTGAAGCTGCTCCTCCCCCGCCTCGTAGTAAAAGCAACATTGTCTCAGTGTAACATTGGGGAGAGAGCAGCTATCAGATACCAATGGGCACTGCATGGACACAAAGTCACAAGCAGATACGTTAGAGGGGGATCTGTGGCCCCTCCTACTTGGCTCCCTTAACTCGGGATAAGAAAAGCAGGAAGGACATGTGGAGAAGAAGAAGGAGAAGGAGAAGGAGAAGGAGAAGGCTAATCAAAGACTTAAGACAGCCCGACACTCCCCTTTCTTGACGAGCACCCAATTATTGCTCTTTACTCTACAAGGTCTCTCTCTTCCCCAGGCGCTGTGCTGCAGACAGCAGGGAGGGGAATAGGAGATAAACAGTGCAATGTTAAAAACACTAAAAGTTTAAAGTCGCCATAAAGCCCCCTTTGTTTTCAAAGGCCCCAGATATTCCTAAAAGCACCTTCGATTTAAATACGGTTTTGGTTAAAGCGGCTCTGCACACATTTCATTTAGTAAATCTCTTTGCCTTCCAAATCAAATTTTTTTTTTTTTTTTTTTTTTTTTTTTTTTTTATCGGGACAAGTAGATTGGAACCCCCGACCCTTGGACAAGTCGTTTTTTAAAAATGTCCACACCCCTGGGAGAAAGTGTCCAATGTGTACGTGCCATTCATGGATATGAATTAGCTGCAGAGAGCCGACAAGGGGAAGAGCAGCTGCCATTCTTCTGGGTAGACAATTGTCGGCTCAAAAACAGAAGTAGAAAGTAGATGCGTGAAATGACAGGATGAATAGGTATACATCTCTTTTTTTTATGTGTAGTGGTTAAAAAAAAATAAAAAAAACAGTACAAGAAGCTCGATATATAAATACATAGAAATCAAAGGTGAGATCAAAATTTTAGACTGGAATCCCATTTGAAAGGCTTCAAATAACGACTTTGATAAGGATACTTGCATTTTACCCGGACTTTCTTTCCCAAACGGTCATTACACACCACCTCAATCATGGTGAGACCTAGCAATGGGGGGGGGGGGGGGGGGGGGGCGGGGGAGGAAGGTGGGGGGGGAAAAAGAAAAGAAGATACTGAATAATCAAATGCCGAGACAGAAAACAGCAAATACACACTAATCCAGAGACATACAAGCTTTGATAATGGCAATGGATTAACCCTGTACTCACCCAGTCTTAGTTCTGCACATGATCAGGACTAAGGAGCTTCTATATCTCAAACCCCCCCCCCCCCCCCCCCTGTATGTACTCGTAGGATTACATCATCACTGCTCATTGCCTAAAAATGGCGAGTACGCTAATGAGTTTACAGATGACATCATCCAGAGAGTCTTATAATCCAACAGAGGGAAGTGGATAGCACCAGCCCATGCAGGGCAAAGTAACAGGAACTCTTGCAATAACCTCACGCAAACCGAGATTCCCATTCCAAGCCCCCGGCTGAACTGTATGTCTAAACTTAAATACAGGGTCAACCTCTTTCTTCTTCTGATGGTCAGCTGCTAAGGCCAGAGCACTGCATCCTGCTACACGTCAGCTCACGGGGGCCGGTATAGCAGGCGCACACGCCCACTGCACAGTGGGGGTGCCGATGCTCATGGCCGACGGTTGCGATGACCGCCGGCCAAGAGCGATCGTGAGCAGGAGACACAGAACAGGGACAAGCGTGTGTTCTGACAGGAGTGACAGATCTTGTGTTCCTATTAGCTAGGAACCACGATCCGTCACTTCCTCTAGTCAGTCCCCTCCCCTTTCAGTTAGAATCACCTCCCAGGGAACACAGTTAACCTCGTGATCGCCCCAAGTGTTAACCCCTTCCCTGCCAGTGACATTTTTTACAGTAATCAGTGCATTTTTATAGCATTGATCGCTGTATTAATGCCAATGGTCCTAAAAATGTGTCCGCCGTAATGTCGCCGCCAGTACTAGTAAAAAAATAAATAATAATAAAAATGCTATAAAACTATCCCCTATTTTGTAGACGCTATATTTTTTGCGCAAACCAAGCTTAATGCGATTTTTTTTTACCAAAAATATGTAGAAGAATACATATCGGCCTAAACTGAGAAAAAATTTGCTTTAAAAAAAAAAAAAATGGGGATATTATAGTAAAAAGTACAAAATAATGCGGTCTTTTTTCAAAATGATTGCTCTTTTTTTTGTTTATAGCGCAAAAAATAAAAACCACAGAGGCGATCAAATACCACCAAAAGAAAGCTCTATTGTGGCATTTGTGTCGCACGACCGCGCAATTGTCAGTTAAAGTAAGGCAGTGTCGAATCGCAAAAAGTGCTCTGGTCAGGAAGGGGTTAAGTTCTTCCAGGGCTGAAGTGGTTAAAGGGGTTGTAAACCCTCAGAGCCCGTTCACACTACCGTGACTTGGGGGGGCGACTTGTCAGACTGCAAGTCGCCCCAAGCCACTTGACATCAGAAATTACATGCAAGTGAATGAGAGACGTCTTAATGAACACTACTGAAGTCGCTCCGACTTCAGAAAAGGTTCCTGTACTACTTCAATCCGACTTCTAGGCGACTTGTACCCATTGATTTCAATGGAAGTTGCCTCCAAGTCGGATGCCCTGTCTTAACTGAAGCAACTTTCCAGGAAGTATAAATAGTTTTCTAGGCAAACCCCTCCCTCCCACAGAGCTGATTATTATGTGATTGGCCACTGCCAAAGTCGCCTGGCCTGGGGATGACTTGAAGTTGTGTTGTAAATAACTCAAAGTCACGTCCAAGTCACGTCCAAGTTGCTTCCAAGTTGCCTTGCTAAGTCGCCTGTAAGTCGTGTTGCCCCAGTGTGAACCAGCACTCAGGGTTTTTCACCTTAATGAATTCTATCCATTAAGGTAAAAAAAAAAAAAAAAAAAAAAAAAAAAAAAAAAAAAAAAAAAAACACTCCTGTGCTGCAGCTGCCCACCCTTTTAATTACCTGAACCCAGTGTTTCCAGCGATGGGGGGGGCGGTGCCTGGTCCTGCTGTCTGTGTCAATGAGCGCACCCACATGAGTGCCCCCAGGGAGATCGCTTCTCCGTCTGTGCACTCAAGAGGAGGAGCCAAGAGCACCGTGGAGGGACCCCAGAGGAGGAGGATCGGGGCCACTCTGTGCAAAACCAACTGCACAGAGAAGGGAAGTAGGACATGTTTTTTATTTAAAGACTTTACAGCCCCTTTAATATCTCCTAAATGTGCATCATTTAGGAGATATTTACATGTGTAGCAGCCGGTGACATCACTCATGCATGCGCTCTCAATGGATGGCATGCTGTCTACAGAAAGCTTTGCCGCGGCTGTGACTTCCGTTGTCGCAGCTCAAACAGCCGGAGCCCAGGAATCAGAAAGGAAGAGCAGTTAAAGATGGAACCTTTGTCAAGGACGACAGCGTGTCACTGGAGGGATCAGTTTTAGGGTAGATATGTCATAATGTGCTAGTATGTGATGCATACTAGCACGCCATGACAACATTATACTGCAGGGGCTCCGTTGTTTTTTTTTGCGGTTTACTTTAAGATTGTTACTTCCTTGCAATGGAAAACCGTACACTTACCTCTCTGCTACAGCCTCCAAAACCGCTCAATATTTGACAGCCCCCACACAGGATCATTCAGATCAGTGACCATAATAATACTTCCCTTGTTGATGACAGCAGCAGTAAACTGTCATTGGTTACTTCCTGATCACTCACTCCTCCCCCATGATCTGGCCTCGATCTGACACTAGAACTATGCTGGCAGTGTCAGGCAGTCGTTGGCTCCGCCCATAAACAGTGCCCTGCAGTCGTTGGCTCCGCCCATAAACAGTGCGCTGCAGTCGTTGGCCCCGCCCATAAACAGTGCGCTGCAGTCGTTGGCCCCGCCCATAAACAGTGCCCTGCAGTCGTTGGCCCCGCCCATAAACAGTGCCCTGCAGTCGTTGGCCCCGCCCATAAACAGTGCCCTGCAGTCGTTGGCCCCGCCCATAAACAGTGCCCTGCAGTCGTTGGCCCCGCCCCTAAAAAACAGTGCCCTGCAGTCGTTGGCTCCGCCCATAAACAGTCCTGCAGTCGTTGGCTCCACCCATAAACAGTCCTGCAGTCGTTGGCTCCACCCATAAACACAGCCCTGCAGTCGTTGGCTCCACCCATAAACACAGCCCTGCAGTCGTTGGCTCCACCCATAAACACAATCCTGCAGCATGGAACGTTCTAGTACTCGGCACCCAGTGGGATCCTGCAGGACTCAGTCCACAATCTCGGGACCAACCACACAGGTTCCCACTTGGTCACCCCCAGGTGACAGCAACCAGGTCTTGTGATTGGCCACTAAGGCTGGACAGGAGGATGCACCCTGGTGAGTCTGGTAATTCATGGGACCCCAGCAGAGGAGCCCCAAGAAGAGAACACCATTATCAGGACTGTAATAAAGGGAACCTGTCACTGAGCCTACCACGTGTAAATAGAGGCTCATTTATCAGTGACAGCACTGAGACTTATTATATTATAATGATCTATACTGTGCCCCCCACATAACAGCATTCTCTTACCGGTCCTCCACCACACACACCAAGCAGATGATCCCTTCGCCAGGCAGTACGACTCTATGGTAACATCCGCCGGAATAGAGGCGCGCTGGGCGGCTCCCCTGTCCTCTGTGATAAGTGCGGCAGGTGTTCTGCTCTATTGGAGGACCGCTCTATGGTTGGCTTGTGGGCTTGTGTCTGTGACGTAAAAGTAGGAAGAGTCACAAAGGTTATAAATAGAGGCAGCAGCGAACAGCTCGCACAGTTTTCCTGGCTCTCGGCCGGAGAACATCTAGCTGTCAGGTAGTGCTCGCGCCAGTAGGAGCTGACGGCGGACTGCTGTACAGACAGGTTATTGAAGGCTCCGCTGTATTGTGCCATCATGACCGCCTGCATGATGGTCCGTGGACTCTCCACCATATTCATCGATATGCATTCGGCAAGGACAGGGGAGGTGCTGGGTATTCATACCAATGGTACCTTATGGAGAGGGATAGGCGAATTTCTTGGCAACAACGTTGGTTCAAATCAAAGGGTTTGGAAAATATTGACTAGATGTGAACCACTGACAAATCTTCTTTCTCACTGACAACTGTTAAATATAAATGTTCTGGACCAACATTAAACTGATGTACAGAGATATATTGTGATCTAAAAAAAAATTCTTGCCCCAGTAGGCATTTCCTTCCCACTCTAGGTCTATTTCTATCCCCCTTCTAGGTCCAGGTTTTCACTCCCCTCCCCCCTTCTAGGTCCAGGTTTTCACTCCCCCCCCCTTCTAGGTCCAGGTTTTCACCCCCCCCCCCTTCTAGGTCCAGGTTTTAGCTCCCCCCCCCTTCTAGGTTAAGGTTTTCACTCTCCCCCCTCCTTCTAGGTCCAGGTTTTCACTCCTCTCCCCCTTCTAGGTCCAGGTTTTCACTCCCCCCCCTTCTAGGTCCAGGTTTTCACTCCCCTCCCCCTTCTAGGTCCAGGTTTTCACTCCTCCCCCCCTTCTAGGTCCAGGTTTTCACTCCTCTCCCCCCTTCTAGGTCCAGTTTTTCACTCCTCTCCCCCCTTCTAGGTCCAGGTTTTAGCTCCTATCACCCTTCTAGGTCCAGGTTTTCACTCCTCTCCCCGTTCTAGGTCCAGGTTTTCACTCTCCCCCCCCCCTTCTAGGTTAAGGTTTTCACTCTCCCCCCTCCTAGGTCCAGGTTTTCACTCCCCCCCCCTTCTAGGTCCAGGTTTTCACTCCCCCCCCCCTTCTAGGTCCAGGTTTTCACTCCTCCCCCCCTTCTAGGTCCAGGTTTTCACTCTCCCCCCTCCTTCTAGGTCCAGGTTTTCACTCCTCCCCCCCTTCTAGGTCCAGGTTTTCACTCCCCCCCCCCTTCTAGGTCCAGGTTTTCACTCCCCCCCCCCTTCTAGGTCCAGGTTTTCACTCCCCTCCCCCCTTCTAGGTCCAGGTTTTCACTCCCCCCCCCCTTCTAGGTCCAGGTTTTCACTCTCCCCCCCCCTTCTAGGTCCAGGTTTTCACTCCCCCCCCCTTCTAGGTCCAGGTTTTCACTCCCCCCCCCCCCTTCTAGGTCCAGGTTTTCACTCCCCCCCCCCTTCTAGGTCCAGGTTTTCACTCTCCCCCCTCCTTCTAGGTCCAGGTTTTCACTCCCCCCCCCCCTTCTAGGTCCAGGTTTTCACTCCCCCCCCCCTTCTAGGTCCAGGTTTTCACTCTCCCCCCCCCCTTCTAGGTCCAGGTTTTCTCTCTCCCCCCTCCTTCTAGGTCCAGGTTTTCTCTCCTCTCCCCCCTTCTAGGTCCAGGTTTTCCCTCCTCCCCCCCCCTCTAGGTCCAGGTTTTCACTCCCCCCCCTTCTAGGTCCAGGTTTTCACTCCCCCCCCTTCTAGGTCCAGGTTTTAGATCCTACCACCCTTCTAGGTCCAGGTTTTCACTCCCCCCCCCTTCTAGGTCCAGGTTTTCACTCTCCCCCCTCCTTCTAGGTCCAGGTTTTCACTCTCCCGCTCCTTCTAGGTCCAGGTTTTCACTCTCCCCCCGCCTTCTAGGTCCAGGTTTTCACTCCTCCCCCCTTCTAGGTCCAGGTTTTCACTCCCCCCCCCCTTCTAGGTCCAGGATTTCATTCTCCCCCCTCCTTCTAGGTCCAGGTTTTCGCTCCTCTCCCCCCTTCTAGGTCCAGGTTTTCACTCCCCCCCCCTCTAGGTCCAGGTTTTCACTTCCCCCCCCCCTTCTAGGTCCAGGTTTTCACTCCTCCCCCCCTTCTAGGTCCAGTCTCTTTTCTTTCCCCCAGTGTCTCCCCCCCTCTCTAGGTCCAGGCTGCAGTTCTCTTTTCTCTCCCCCGTCTCTCTAGGTCCAGGCTGCAGTGTCTCTCTTCTCCCGTCTCTCTAGGTCCAGGCTGCAGTGTCTCTCTTCTCCCCCCCGTCTCTAGGTCCAGGTCCAGGCTGCAGCTGTGTCTCTTCTCCCCCGTCTCTCTAGGTCCAGGCTGCAGTGTCTCTCTCTCCCCCGTCTCTCTAGGTCCAGGCTGCAGTGTCTCTCTTCTCTCTAGGTCCCCTCTCTCTAGGTCCAGGCTGCAGTGTCTCTCTTCTCCCCCTTCTCTCTAGGTCCAGGCTGCAGTGTCTCTTTCTCCCCCGTCTCTCTAGGTCCAGGCTGCAGTGTCTCTCTTCTCCCCCGTCTCTCTAGGTCCAGGCTGCAGTGTCTCTCTTCTCCCCGTCTCTCTAGGTCCAGGCTGCAGTGTCTCTCTTCTCCCTCTCTCTAGGTCTCTCTAGGTCCAGGCTGCAGTGTCTCTTCTCCCCCTTCTCTCTAGGTCCAGGCTGCAGTGTCTCTCTTCTCCCCCTTCTCTCTAGGTCCAGGCTGCAGTGTCTCTTTTCTCCCCCGTCTCTCTAGGTCCAGGCTGCAGTGTCTCTCTTTCTCCCCCTTCTCTCTAGGTCCAGGCTGCAGTGTCTCTTTCCCTTCTCTCTAGGTCCAGGCTGCAGTGTCTCTCTTTTCCTTCTCTCTAGGTCCAGGCTGCAGTGTCTCTTTTCTCGCCCTTCTCTCTAGGTCCAGGCTGCAGTGTCTCTCTTCTCCCCCTTCTCTCTAGGTCCAGGCTGCAGTGTCTCTCTCCTCCTTCTCTCTAGGTCCAGGCTGCAGTGTCTCTTTTCTCCCCCTTCTCTCTAGGTCCAGGCTGCAGTGTCTCTCTTCTCCCCCTTCTCTCTAGGTCCAGGCTGCAGTGTCTCTCTTCTCTCCCCCCGTCTCTCTAGGTCCAGGCTGCAGTGTCTCTCTCTTCTCCCCCTTCTCTCTAGGTCCAGGCTGCAGTGTCTCTCTTCTCCCCCCTTCTCTCTAGGTCCAGGCTGCAGTGTCTCTCTCTTCTCCCCCTTCTCTCTAGGTCCAGGCTGCAGTGTCTCTTTTCTCCCCCTTCTCTCTAGGTCCAGGCTGCAGTGTCTCTCTTCTCCCCCTTCTCTCTAGGTCCAGGCTGCAGTGTCTCTCTTCTCCCCCTTCTCTCTAGGTCCAGGCTGCAGTGTCTCTCTTCTCTCTAGGTCCAGGCTGCCCTGTCTCTCTTCTCCCCCTTCTCTCTAGGTCCAGGCTGCAGTGTCTCTCTTCTCCCCCGTCTCTCTAGGTCCAGGCTGCAGTGTCTCTCTTCTCCCCCGTCTCTCTAGGTCCAGGCTGCAGTGTCTCTCTTCTCCCCCGTCTCTCTAGGTCCAGGCTGCAGTGTCTCTCTTCTCCCCCGTCTCTCTAGGTCCAGGCTGCGGTGTCTCTTTTCTCCCCCGTCTCTCTAGGTCCAGGCTGCAGTGTCTCTCTTCTCGCCCTACTCTCTAGGTCCAGGCTGCAGTGTCTCTTTTCTCCCCCTTCTCTCTAGGTCCAGGCTGCAGTGTCTCTTTTCTCCCCCTTCTCTCTAGGTCCAGGCTGCAGTGTCTCTCTTCTCCCCCGTCTCTCTAGGTCCAGGCTGCAGTGTCTCTCTTCTCCCCCTTCTCTCTAGGTCCAGGCTGCAGTGTCTCTCTTCTCCCCCTTCTCTCTAGGTCCAGGCTGCAGTGTCTCTCTTCTCCCCCTTCTCTCTAGGTCCAGGCTGCAGTGTCTCTTTTCTCCGTCTCTCTAGGTCCAGGCTGCAGTGTCTCTCTTCTCCTTCTCTCTAGGTCCAGGCTGCAGTGTCTCTTTTCTCGCCCTTCTCTCTAGGTCCAGGCTGCAGTGTCTCTCTCTTCTCCCCCTTCTCTCTAGGTCCAGGCTGCAGTGTCTCTCTTCTCCCCCTTCTCTCTAGGTCCAGGCTGCAGTGTCTCTCTTCTCCCCCTTCTCTCTAGGTCCAGGCTGCAGTGTCTCTTTTCTCCCCCTTCTCTCTAGGTCCAGGCTGCAGTGTCTCTTCTCCCCCTTCTCTCTAGGTCCAGGCTGCAGTGTCTCTCTTCTCCCCCTTCTCTCTAGGTCCAGGCTGCAGTGTCTCTCTCTTCTCCCCCTTCTCTCTAGGTCCAGGCTGCAGTGTCTGTTCTCCCCCTTCTCTCTAGGTCCAGGCTGCAGTGTCTCTCTTCTCCCCCTTCTCTCTAGGTCCAGGCTGCAGTGTCTCTCTTCTCCCCCGTCTCTCTAGGTCCAGGCTGCAGTGTCTCTCTTCTCCCCCTTCTCTCTAGGTCCAGGCTGCAGTGTCTCTCTTCTCCCCCTTCTCTCTAGGTCCAGGCTGCAGTGTCTCTCTTCTCCCCCTTCTCTCTAGGTCCAGGCTGCAGTGTCTCTTTTCTCCCCTTTCTCTCTAGTTCCAGGCTGCAGTGTCTCTCTTCTGCCCCTTTTCTCTAGGTCCAGGCTGCAGTGTCTCTCTTCTCCCCCTTCTCTCTAGGTCCAGGCTGCAGTGTCTCTCTTCTCCCCCTTCTCTCTAGGTCCAGGCTGCAGTGTCTCTTTTCTCCCCCTTCTCTCTAGGTCCAGGCTGCAGTGTCTCTTTTCTTGCCCTTCTCTCTAGGTCCAGGCTGCAGTGTCTCTCTTCTCCCCCTTCTCTCTAGGTCCAGGCTGCAGTGTCTCTCTTCTCCCCCTTCTCTCTAGGTCCAGGCTGCAGTGTCTCTCTTCTCCCCCTTCTCTCTAGGTCCAGGCTGTTTCTCTCTTCTCCCCCTTCTCTCTAGGTCCAGGCTGCTGTGTCTCTCTTCTCCCCCTTCTCTCTAGGTCCAGGCTGCAGTGTCTCTCTTCTCCCCCTTCTCTCTAGGTCCAGGCTGCAGTGTCTCTCTTCTCCCCCGTCTCTCTAGGTCCAGGCTGCAGTGTCTCTCTTCTCCCCCGTCTCTCTAGGTCCAGGCTGCAGTGTCTCTCTTCTCCCCCGTCTCTCTAGGTCCAGGCTGCAGTGTCTCTCTTCTCCCCCGTCTCTCTAGGTCCAGGCTGCAGTGTCTCTCTTCTCCCCCGTCTCTCTAGGTCCAGGCTGCAGTGTCTCTCTTCTCCCCCTTCTCTCTAGGTCCAGGCTGCAGTGTCTCTCTTCTCCCCCTTCTCTCTAGGTCCAGGCTGCAGTGTGTCTCTTCTCCCCCTTCTCTCTAGGTCCAGGCTGCAGTGTCTCTCTTCCTTCTCTCTAGGTCCAGGCTGCAGTGTCTCTCTTCTCCCCCGTCTCTCTAGGTCCAGGCTGCAGTGTCTCTCTTCTCCCCCGTCTCTCTAGGTCCAGGCTGCAGTGTCTCTCTTCTCACCGTCTCTCTAGGTCCAGGCTGCAGTGTCTCTCTTCTCCCCGTCTCTCTAGGTCCAGGCTGCAGTGTCTATCTTCTCCCCCTTCTCTCTAGGTCCAGGCTGCAGTGTCTCTTCTCCCCCTCTCCCCCTTCTCTCTAGGTCCAGGCTGCAGTGTCTCTTCCCCCTTCTCTCTAGGTCCAGGCTGCAGTGTCTCTCTTCTCCCCTTCTCTCTAGGTCCAGGCTGCAGTGTCTCTCTTCTCCCCTTCTCTCTAGGTCCAGGCTGCAGTGTCTCTCTTCTCCCCCTTCTCTCTAGGTCCAGGCTGCAGTGTGTCTCTCTTCTCCCCCTTCTCTCTAGGTCCAGGCTGCAGTGTCTCAGTGTCTCTTTTCTCCCCCTTCTCTCTAGGTCCAGGCTGCAGTGTCTCTCTCTTCCCCTCTCTCTAGGTCCAGGCTGCAGCTGCAGTGTCTCTCTTCTCCCCCTTCTCTCTAGGTCCAGGCTGCAGTGTCTCTCTTCTACCCCTTCTCTCTAGGTCCAGGCTGCAGTGTCTCTCTTCTCCCCCTTCTCTCTAGGTCCAGGCTGCAGTGTCTCTCTTCTCCCCCTTCTCTCTAGGTCCAGGCTGCAGTGTCTCTCTTCTCTCCCCCCTTCTCTCTAGGTCCAGGCTGCAGTGTCTCTCTTCTTCCCCTTCTCTCTAGGTCCAGGCTGCAGTGTCTCTCTTCTCCCCCTTCTCTCTAGGTCCAGGCTGCAGTGTCTCTTTTCTCCCCCTTCTCTCTAGGTCCAGGCTGCAGTGTCTCTCTTCTCCCCCTTCTCTCTAGGTCCAGGCTGCAGTGTCTCTCTTCTCCCCCTTCTCTCTAGGTCCAGGCTGCAGTGTCTCTCTTCTCCCCCTTCTCTCTAGGTCCAGGCTGCAGTGTCTCTCTTCTCCCCCTTCTCTCTAGGTCCAGGCTGCAGTGTCTCTCTTCTCCCCCTTCTCTCTAGGTCCAGGCTGCAGTGTCTCTCTCTAGGTCCAGGCTGCAGTGTCTCCCTTCTCCCCCTTCTCTCTAGGTCCAGGCTGCAGTGTCTCTCTTCTCCCCCTTCTCTCTAGGTCCAGGCTGCAGTGTCTCTCTTCTCCCCCTTCTCTCTAGGTCCAGGCTGCAGTGTCTCTCTTCTCCCCCTTCTCTCTAGGTCCAGGCTGCAGTGTCTCTCTTCTCCCCTTCTCTCTAGGTCCAGGCTGCAGTGTGTCTCTTCTCCCCTTTCTCTCTAGGTCCAGGCTGCAGTGTCTCTCTTCTCCCCCTTCTCTCTAGGTCCAGGCTGCAGTGTCTCTCTTCTCCCCCTTCTCTCTAGGTCCAGGCTGCTGTGTCTCTCTTCTCCCCCTTCTCTCTAGGTCCAGGCTGCAGTGTCTCTCTTCTCCCCTTTCTCTCTAGGTCCAGGCTGCAGTGTCTCTCTTCTCCCCCTTCTCTCTAGGTCCAGGCTGCAGTGTCTCTCTTCTCCCCCTTCTCTCTAGGTCCAGGCTGCAGTGTCTCTCTTCTCCCCCTTCTCTCTAGGTCCAGGCTGCAGTGTCTCTTTTCTCCCCCTTCTCTCTAGGTCCAGGCTGCAGTGTCTCTCTTCTCCCCCTTCTCTCTAGGTCCAGGCTGCAGTCTCTCTCTTCTCCCCCTTCTCTCTAGGTCCAGGCTGCAGTGTCTCTCTTCTCCCCCTTCTCTCTAGGTCCAGGCTGCAGTGTCTCTCTTCTCCTTCTCTCTAGGTCCAGGCTGCAGTGTCTCTCTCCCCCTTCTCTCTAGGTCCAGGCTGCAGTGTCTCTCTTCTCCCCCTTCTCTCTAGGTCCAGGCTGCAGTGTCTCTCTTCTTCTCTCTAGGTCCAGGCTGCAGTGTCTCCTTCTCTCTAGGTCCAGGCTGCAGTGTCTCTCTTCTCCCCCTTCTCTCTAGGTCCAGGCTGCAGTGTCTCTCTTCTCCCCCTTCTCTCTAGGTCCAGGCTGCAGTGTCTCTCTTCTCCCCCTTCTCTCTAGGTCCAGGCTGCAGTGTCTCTCTTCTCCCCTTCTCTCTAGGTCCAGGCTGCAGTGTCTCTCTTCTCCCCCTTCTCTCTAGGTCCAGGCTGCAGTGTCTCTCTTCTCCCCCTTCTCTCTAGGTCCAGGCTGCAGTGTCTCTCTTCTGCCCCTTCTCTCTAGGTCCAGGCTGCAGTGTCTCTCTTCTCCCCCTTCTCTCTAGGTCCAGGCTGCAGTGTCTCTCTTCTCCCCCTTCTCTCTAGGTCCAGGCTGCAGTGTCTCTCTTCTCCCCCTTCTCTCTAGGTCCAGGCTGCAGTGTCTCTCTTCTCCCCCTTCTCTCTAGGTCCAGGCTGCAGTGTCTCTCTTCTCCCCCTTCTCTCTAGGTCCAGGCTGCAGTGTCTCTCTTCTCCCCCTTCTCTCTAGGTCCAGGCTGCAGTGTCTCTCTTCTCGCCCTTCTCTCTAGGTCCAGGCTGCAGTGTCTCTCTCTCCCCCTTCTCTCTAGGTCCAGGCTGCAGTGTCTCTCTTCTCCCCCGTCTCTCTAGGTCCAGGCTGCTGTGTCTCTCTTCTCCCCCGTCTCTCTAGGTCCAGGCTGCAGTGTCTCTCTTCTCCCCCGTCTCTCTAGGTCCAGGCTGCAGTGTCTCTCTTTTCCCCCGTCTCTCTAGGTCCAGGCTGCAGTGTCTCTCTTCTCCCCCGTCTCTCTAGGTCCAGGCTGCAGTGTCTCTCTTCTCGCCCTTCTCTCTAGGTCCAGGCTGCAGTGTCTCTCTTCTCCCCCTTCTCTCTAGGTCCAGGCTGCAGTGTCTCTCTTCTCCCCCTTCTCTCTAGGTCCAGGCTGCAGTGTCTCTCTCTTCTCCCCCTTCTCTCTAGGTCCAGGCTGCAGTGTCTCTCTTCTCCCCCTTCTCTCTAGGTCCAGGCTGCAGTGTCTCTCTTCTCCCCCTTCTCTCTAGGTCCAGGCTGCAGTGTCTCTCTTCTCCCCCTTCTCTCTAGGTCCAGGCTGCAGTGTCTCTCTTCTCCCCCTTCTCTCTAGGTCCAGGCTGCAGTGTCTCTTTTCTCCCCTTTCTCTCTAGGTCCAGGCTGCAGTGTCTCTCTTCTCCCCCTTCTCTCTAGGTCCAGGCTGCAGTGTCTCTTCTCCCCCTTCTCTCTAGGTCCAGGCTGCAGTGTCTCTCTTCTCCCCCTTCTCTCTAGGTCCAGGCTGCAGTGTCTATCTTCTCCCCCTTCTCTCTAGGTCCAGGCTGCAGTGTCTCTCTTCTCCCCCTTCTCTCTAGGTCCAGGCTGCAGTGTCTCTCTTCTCCCCCTTCTCTCTAGGTCCAGGCTGCAGTGTCTCTCTTCTCCCCCTTCTCTCTAGGTCCAGGCTGCAGTGTCTCTCTCTTCTCCCCCTTCTCTCTAGGTCCAGGCTGCAGTGTCTCTCTTCTCCCCCTTCTCTCTAGGTCCAGGCTGCAGTGTCTCTTTTCTCCCCCTTCTCTCTAGGTCCAGGCTGCAGTGTCTCTCTTCTCCCCCTTCTCTCTAGGTCCAGGCTGCAGTGTCTCTCTTCTCCCCCTTCTCTCTAGGTCCAGGCTGCAGTGTCTCTCTTCTCCCCCGTCTCTCTAGGTCCAGGCTGCAGTGTCTCTCTTCTCCCCCTTCTCTCTAGGTCCAGGCTGCAGTGTCTCTCTTCTCCCCCTTCTCTCTAGGTCCAGGCTGCAGTGTCTCTCTTCTCCCCCTTCTCTCTAGGTCCAGGCTGCAGTGTCTCTCTTCTCCCCCTTCTCTCTAGGTCCAGGCTGCAGTGTCTCCCTTCTCCTTCTCTCTAGGTCCAGGCTGCAGTGTCTCTCTTCTCCCCTTCTCTCTAGGTCCAGGCTGCAGTGTCTCTCTTCTCCCCCTTCTCTCTAGGTCCAGGCTGCAGTGTCTCTCTTCTCCCCCTTCTCTCTAGGTCCAGGCTGCAGTGTCTCTCTTCTCCCCCTTCTCTCTAGGTCCAGGCTGCAGTGTCTCTCTTCTCCCCCTTCTCTCTAGGTCCAGGCTGCAGTGTCTCTCTTCTCCCCCTTCTCTCTAGGTCCAGGCTGCAGTGTCTCTTTTCTCGCCCTTCTCTCTAGGTCCAGGCTGCAGTGTCTCTTTTCCCCCTTCTCTCTAGGTCCAGGCTGTTTCTCTCTTCTCCCCCTTCTCTCTAGGTCCAGGCTGCAGTGTCTCTCTTCTCCCCCTTCTCTCTAGGTCCAGGCTGCAGTGTCTCTCTTCTCGCCCTTCTCTCTAGGTCCAGGCTGCAGTGTCTCTCTTCTCCCCCTTCTCTCTAGGTCCAGGCTGCAGTGTCTCTCTTCTCCCCCTTCTCTCTAGGTCCAGGCTGCAGTGTCTCTCTTCTCCCCCTTCTCTCTAGGTCCAGGCTGCAGTGTCTCTCTTCTCCCCCTTCTCTCTAGGTCCAGGCTGCAGTGTCTCTCTTCTCCCCGTCTCCCTAGGTCCAGGCTGCAGTGTCTCTTTTCTCCCCCTTCTCTCTAGGTCCAGGCTGCAGTGTCTCTCTTCTCCCCCTTCTCTCTAGGTCCAGGCTGCAGTGTCTCTCTCTTCTCCCCCTTCTCTCTAGGTCCAGGCTGCAGTGTCTCTCTTCTCCCCCTTCTCTCTAGGTCCAGGCTGCAGTGTCTCTCTTCTCCCCCTTCTCTCTAGGTCCAGGCTGCAGTGTCTCTCTTCTCCCCCTTCTCTCTAGGTCCAGGCTGCAGTGTCTCTCTCTTCTCCCCCTTCTCTCTAGGTCCAGGCTGCAGTGTCTCTTTTCTCCCCCTTCTCTCTAGGTCCAGGCTGCAGTGTCTCTCTTCTCCCCCTTCTCTCTAGGTCCAGGCTGCAGTGTCTCTCTTCTCCCCCTTCTCTCTAGGTCCAGGCTGCAGTGTCTCTCTTCTCCCCCTTCTCTCTAGGTCCAGGCTGCAGTGTCTCTCTTCTCCCCCTTCTCTCTAGGTCCAGGCTGCAGTGTCTCTCTTCTCGTTCTCTCTAGGTCCAGGCTGCAGTGTCTCTTTTCTCCCCCTTCTCTCTAGGTCCAGGCTGCAGTGTCTCTCTTCTCCCCCTTCTCTCTAGGTCCAGGCTGCTGTCTCTCTTCTCCCCCTTCTCTCTAGGTCCATGCTACAGTGTCTCTTTTCTCGCCCCTCTCTCTAGGTCCAGGCTGCAGTGTCTCTCTTCTCCCCCTTCTCTCTAGGTCCAGGCTGCAGTGTCTCTCTTCTCCCCCTTCTCTCTAGGTCCAGGCTGCAGTGTCTCTTCTCCCCCTTCTCTCTAGGTCCAGGCTGCAGTGTCTCTCTTCTCCCCCTTCTCTCTTGGTCCAGGCTGCAGTGTCTCTCTTCTCCCCCTTCTCTCTAGGTCCAGGCTGCAGTGTCTCTCTTCTCCCCCTTCTCTCTAGGTCCAGGCTGCAGTGTCTCTCTTCTCCCCCTTCTCTCTAGGTCCAGGCTGCAGTGTCTCTCTTCTCCCCCTTCTCTCTAGGTCCAGGCTGCAGTGTCTCTCTTCTCCCCCTTCTCTCTAGGTCCAGGCTGCAGTGTCTCTCTTCTCCCCCTTCTCTCTAGGTCCAGGCTGCAGTGTCTCTCTCTTCTCCCCCCGTCTCTCTAGGTCCAGGCTGCAGTGTCTCTCTTCTCCCCCGTTCTCTCTAGGTCCAGGCTGCAGTGTCTCTCTTCTCCCCCTTCTCTCTAGGTCCAGGCTGCAGTGTCTCTCTTCTCCCCCTTCTCTCTAGGTCCAGGCTGCAGTGTCTCTCTTCTCCCCCTTCTCTCTAGGTCCAGGCTGCAGTGTCTCTCTTCTCCCCCTTCTCTCTAGGTCCAGGCTGCAGTGTCTCTCTCTTCTCCCCCTTCTCTCTAGGTCCAGGCTGCAGTGTCTCTCTTCTCCCCCTTCTCTCTAGGTCCAGGCTGCAGTGTCTCTTTTCTCGCCCTTCTCTCTAGGTCCAGGCTGCAGTGTCTCTCTTCTCCCGCTTCTCTCTAGGTCCAGGCTACAGTGTCTCTCTTCTCCCCCGTCTCTCTAGGTCCAGGCTGTCTCTCTCTTCTCCCCCTTCTCTCTAGGTCCAGGCTGCAGTGTCTCTCTTCTCCCCCTTCTCTCTAGGTCCAGGCTGCAGTGTCTCTCTTCTCCCCCTTCTCTCTAGGTCCAGGCTGCAGTGTCTCTCTTCTCCCTTCTCTCTAGGTCCAGGCTGCAGTGTCTCTCTTCTCCCCCTTCTCTCTAGGTCCAGGCTGCAGTGTCTCTCTTCTCCCCCTTCTCTCTAGGTCCAGGCTGCAGTGTCTCTCTTCTCCCCCTTCTCTCTAGGTCCAGGCTGCAGTGTCTCTCTTCTCCCCCTTCTCTCTAGGTCCAGGCTGCAGTGTCTCTCTTCTCCCCCTTCTCTCTAGGTCCAGGCTGCAGTGTCTCTCTTCTCCCCCTTCTCTCTAGGTCCAGGCTGCAGTCTCTCTCTTCTCCCCCTTCTCTCTAGGTCCAGGCTGCAGTGTCTCTCTTCTCCCCCTTCTCTCTAGGTCCAGGCTGCAGTGTCTCTCTTCTCCCCCTTCTCTCTAGGTCCAGGCTGCAGTGTCTCTCTTCTCCCCCTTCTCTCTAGGTCCAGGCTGCAGTGTCTCTCTTCTCCCCCGTCTCTCTAGGTCCAGGCTGCAGTGTCTGTCTTCTCCCCCTTCTCTCTAGGTCCAGGCTGCAGTGTCTCTCTTCTCCCCCGTCTCTCTAGGTCCAGGCTGCAGTGTCTCTCTTCTCCCCCTTCTCTCTAGGTCCAGGCTGCAGTGTCTCTCTTCTCCCCCTTCTCTCTAGGTCCAGGCTGCAGTGTCTCTCTTCTCCCCCTTCTCTCTAGGTCCAGGCTGCAGTGTCTCTCTTCTCCCCCTTCTCTCTAGGTCCATGCTGCAGTGTCTCTCTTTTCCTTCTCTCTAGGTCCAGGCTGCAGTGTCTCTCTTCTCCCCCATCTCTCTAGGTCCAGGCTGCAGTGTCTCTCTTCTCCCCCGTCTCTCTAGGTCCAGGCTGCAGTGTCTCTCTTCTCCCCCGTCTCTCTAGGTCCAGGCTGCAGTGTCTCTCTTCTCCCCCTATCTCTCTAGGTCCAGGCTGCAGTGTCTCTCTTCTCCCCCTTCTCTCTAGGTCCAGGCTGCAGTGTCTCTCTTCTCCCCCTTCTCTCTAGGTCCAGGCTGCAGTGTCTCTCTTCTCCCCCTTCTCTCTAGGTCCAGGCTGCAGTGTCTCTTTTCTTGCCCTTCTCTCTAGGTCCAGGCTGCAGTGTCTCTCTTCTCCCCCTTCTCTCTAGGTCCAGGCTGCAGTGTCTCTCTTCTCCCCCTTCTCTCTAGGTCCAGGCTGCAGTGTCTCTCTTCTCCCCCTTCTCTCTAGGTCCAGGCTGCAGTGTCTCTCTTCTCCCCCTTCTCTCTAGGTCCAGGCTGCAGTGTCTCTCTTCTCCCCCTTCTCTCTAGGTCCAGGCTGCTGTCTCTCTTCTCCCCCTTCTCTCTAGGTCCAGGCTGCAGTGTCTCTCTTCTCCCCTTCTCTCTAGGTCCAGGCTGCAGTGTCTCTCTTCTCCTCCTTCTCTCTAGGTCCAGGCTGCAGTGTCTCCTTCTCTCTAGGTCCAGGCTGCAGTGTCTCTTTTCTCGCCCTTCTCTCTAGGTCCAGGCTGTGTCTCTCTTCTCCCCCTTCTCTCTAGGTCCAGGCTGTTTCTCTCTTCTCCCCTTCTCTCTAGGTCCAGGCTGCAGTGTCTCTCTTCTCCCCCGTCTCTCTAGGTCCAGGCTGCAGTGTCTCTCTTCTCCGTCTCTCTAGGTCCAGGCTGCAGTGTCTCTCTTCTCCCCCTTCTCTCTAGGTCCAGGCTGCAGTGTCTCTCTTCTCCCCCTTCTCTCTAGGTCCAGGCTGCAGTGTCTCTCTTCTCCCCCTTCTCTCTAGGTCCAGGCTGCAGTCTCTCTCTTCTCCCCCTTCTCTCTAGGTCCAGGCTGCAGTGTCTCTCTTCTCCCCCTTCTCTCTAGGTCCAGGCTGCAGTGTCTCTCTTCTCCCCCTTCTCTCTAGGTCCAGGCTGCAGTGTCTCTCTTCTCCCCCTTCTCTCTAGGTCCAGGCTGCTGCCTCTCTCTTCTCCCCCTTTTCTCTAGGTCCAGGCTGCAGTGTCTCTCTTCTCCCCCTTCTCTCTAGGTCCAGGCTGCAGTGTCTCTCTCCCCCGTCTCTCTAGGTCCAGGCTGCAGTGTCTCTCTTCCCCCTTCTCTCTAGGTCCAGGCTGCAGTGTCTCTCTTCTCCCCCTTCTCTCTAGGTCCAGGCTGCAGTGTCTCTCTTCTCTCTCTTCTCCCCCTTCTCTCTAGGTCCAGGCTGCAGTGTCTCTCTTCTCCCCGTCTCTCTAGGTCCAGGCTGCAGTGTCTCTCTTCTCCCCCTTCTCTCTAGGTCCAGGCTGCAGTGTCTCTCTCTTCTCCCCCTTCTCTCTAGGTCCAGGCTGCAGTGTCTCTCTTCTCCCCCTTCTCTCTAGGTCCAGGCTGCAGTGTCTCTCTTCTCCCCCTTCTCTCTAGGTCCAGGCTGCAGTGTCTCTCTTCTCCCCCTTCTCTCTAGGTCCAGGCTGCAGTGTCTCTCTTCTCCCCCGTCTTTCTAGGTCCAGGCTACAGTGTCTCTTTTCTCCCCCTTCTCTCTAGGTCCAGGCTGCAGTGTCTCTCTTCTCCCCCATCTCTCTAGGTCCAAGCTGCAGTGTCTCTCTTCTCCCCCTTCTCTCTAGGTCCAGGCTGCAGTGTCTCTCTTCTCCCCCTTCTCTCTAGGTCCAGGCTGCAGTGTCTCTCTTCTCCCCCTTCGCTCTAGGTCCAGGCTGCAGTGTCTCTCTCCCCTCTCTCTAGGTCCAGGCTGCAGTGTCTCTCTTCTCCCCTTCTCTCTAGGTCCAGGCTGCAGTGTCTCTCTTCTCCCTCTCTCTAGGTCCAGGCTGCAGTGTCTCTCTCTCCCCCTTCTCTCTAGGTCCAGGCTGCAGTGTCTCTCTTCTCCCCCTTCTCTCTAGGTCAGGCTGCAGTGTCTCTCTTCTCCCCCTTCTCTCTAGGTCCAGGCTGCAGTGTCTCTCTTCTCCCCCTTCTCTCTAGGTCAAGGCTGCAGTGTCTCTCTTCTCCCCCTTCTCTCTAGGTCCAGGCTGCAGTGTCTCTCTTCTCCCCCGTCTCTCTAGGTCCAGGCTGCAGTGTCTCTATTCTCCCCCTTCTCTCTAGGTCCAGGCTGCTGTGTCTCTCTTCTCCCCCTTCTCTCTAGGTCCAGGCTGCAGTGTCTCTCTTCTCCCCTTTCTCTCTAGGTCCAGGCTGCAGTGTCTCTCTCCTCCCCCTTCTCTCTAGGTCCAGGCTGCAGTGTCTCTTTTCTCGCCCTTCTCTCTAGGTCCAGGCTGCAGTGTCTCTCTTCTCCCCCTTCTCTTTAGGTCCAGGCTGCAGTGTCTCTCTTCTCCCCCTTCTCTCTATGTCCAGGCTGCAGTGTCTCTCTTCTCCCCCTTCTCTCTAGGTCCAGGCTGCAGTGTCTCTTTTCTCCCCCTTCTCTCTAGGTCCAGGCTGCAGTGTCTCTCTTCTCCCCCTTCTCTCTAGGTCCAGGCTGCTGTGTCTCTCTAGGTCCAGGCTGCAGTCTCTCTCTTTTCTCCCCCTTCTCTCTAGGTCCAGGCTGTGTCTCTCTTCTCCCCCTTCTCTCTAGGTCCAGGCTGCAGTGTCTCTTTTCTCCCCCTTCTCTCTAGGTCCAGGCTGCAGTGTCTCTATTCTCCCCCTTCTCTCTAGGTCCAGGCTGCAGTGTCTCTCTTCTCCCCCTTCTCTCTAGGTCCAGGCTGCAGTGTCTCTTTTCTCGCCCCTTCTCTCTAGGTCCAGGCTGCAGTGTCTCTCTTCTCCCCCTTCTCTCTAGGTCCAGGCTGCAGTGTCTCTCTTCTCCCCCTTCTCTCTAGGTCCAGGCTGCAGTGTCTCTCTTCTCCCCCTTCTCTCTAGGTCCAGGCTGCAGTGTCTCTCTTCTCCCCCTTCTCTCTAGGTCCAGGCTCCAGTGTCTCTCTTCTCCCCCTTCTCTCTAGGTCCAGGCTGCAGTGTCTCTCTTCTCCCCCTTCTCTCTAGGTCCAGGCTGCAGTGTCTCTCTTCTCCCCCTTCTCTCTAGGTCCAGGCTGCAGTGTCTCTCTTCTCGCCCTTCTCTCTAGGTCCAGGCTGCAGTGTCTCTCTTCTCGCCCTTCTCTCTAGGTCCAGGCTGCAGTGTCTCTCTTCTCCCCCTTCTCTCTAGGTCCAGGCTGCAGTGTCTCTCTCTCCCCCTTCTCTCTAGGTCCAGGCTGCAGTGTCTCTCTTCTCCCCCTTCTCTCTAGGTCCAGGCTGCAGTGTCTCTCTTCTCCCCCTTCTCTCTAGGTCCAGGCTGCAGTGTCTTTTCTCCCCCTTCTCTCTAGTTCCAGGCTGCAGTGTCTCCCAGTTCTCTCTAGGTCCAGGCTGCAGTGTCTCTCTTCTCCCCCTTCTCTCTAGGTCCAGGCTGCAGTGTCTCTCTCTTCTCCCCTTCTCTCTAGGTCCAGGCTGCAGTGTCTCTCTTCTCCCCCTTCTCTCTAGGTCCAGGCTGCAGTGTCTCTCTTCTCCCCTTCTCTCTAGGTCCAGGCTGCAGTGTCTCTCTTCTCCCCCTTCTCTCTAGGTCCAGGCTGCAGTGTCTCTCTTCTCCCCCTTCTCTCTAGGTCCAGGCTGCAGTGTCTCTCTTCTCCCCCTTCTCTCTAGGTCCAGGCTGCAGTGTCTCTCTTCTCCCCCTTCTCTCTAGGTCCAGGCTGCAGTGTCTCTCTTCTCCCCCTTCTCTCTAGGTCCAGGCTGCAGTGTCTCTTTTCTCCCCCTTCTCTCTAGGTCCAGGCTGCAGTGTCTCTCTTCTCCCCCTTCTCTCTAGGTCCAGGCTGCAGTGTCTCTCTCTCTCCCCTTTCTCTCTAGGTCCAGGCTGCAGTGTCTCTCTTCTCCCCCTTCTCTCTAGGTCCAGGCTGCAGTGTCTCTCTTCTCCCCCTTCTCTCTAGGTCCAGGCTGCAGTGTCTCTCTCTCTAGGTCCCTGCCTCCCCCTTCTCTCTAGGTCCAGGCTGCAGTGTCTCTCTTCTCCCCCTTCTCTCTAGGTCCAGGCTGCAGTGTCTCTCTTCTCCCCTCTCTCTAGGTCCAGGCTGCAGTGTCTCTCTTCTCCCCCTTCTCTCTAGGTCCAGGCTGCAGTGTCTCTCTCTTCTCTAGGTCCCCTTCTCTCTAGGTCCAGGCTGCAGTGTCTCTCTTCTCCCCCTTCTCTCTAGGTCCAGGCTGCAGTGTCTCTCTAGGTCCAGGCTGCAGTTCTCTCTCTAGGTCCAGGCTGCAGTGTCTCTCTCTCTCCCCCTTCTCTCTAGGTCCAGGCTGCAGTGTCTCTCTTCTCCCCTGTCTCTCTAGGTCCAGGCTGCAGTGTCTCTCTCTTCTCCCCCTTCTCTCTAGGTCCAGGCTTCAGTGTCTCTCTTCTCCCGCTTCTCTCTAGGTCCAGGCTGCAGTGTCTCTCTTCTCCCCCTTCTCTCTAGGTCCAGGCTGTTTCTCTCTTCTCCCCCTTCTCTCTAGGTCCAGGCTGCAGTGTCTCTCTTCTCCCCCGTCTCCCTAGGTCCAGGCAGCAGTGTCTCTCTTCTCCCCCTTCTCTAGGTCCAGGCTGCAGTGTCCCTTCTCTCTAGGTCCAGGCTGCAGTGTCTCTCTTCTCCCCCTTCTCTCTAGGTCCAGGCTGCAGTGTCTCTCTTCTCCCCCTTCTCTCTAGGTCCAGGCTGCAGTGTCTCTCTTCTCCCCCTTCTCTCTAGGTCCAGGCTGTCTCTCTCTTCTCCCCCTTCTCTCTAGGTCCAGGCTGCAGTGTCTCTCTTCTCCCCCTTCTCTCTAGGTCCAGGCTGCAGTGTCTCTCTTCTCCCCCTTCTCTCTAGGTCCAGGCTGCAGTGTCTCTCTCTTCTCCCCCTCTCTCTAGGTCCAGGCTGCAGTGTCTCTCTTCTCCCCTTCTCTCTAGGTCCAGGCTGCAGTGTCTCTCTTCTCCCCCTTCTCTCTAGGTCCAGGCTGCAGTGTCTCTCTTCTCCCCCTTCTCTCTAGGTCCAGGCTGCAGTGTCTCTCTTCTCCCCTTCTCTCTAGGTCCAGGCTGCAGTGTCTCTTTTCTCCCCCTTCTCTCTAGGTCCAGGCTGCAGTGTCTCTCTTCTCCCCTTCTCTCTAGGTCCAGGCTGCAGTGTCTCTCTCTTCTCCCCTTCTCTCTAGGTCCAGGCTGCAGTGTCTCTCTTCTCCCCTTCTCTCTAGGTCCAGGCTGCAGTGTCTCTCTTCTCCCCCTTCTCTCTAGGTCCAGGCTGCAGTGTCTCTTTTCTGCCCTTTCTCTCTAGGTCCAGGCTGCAGTGTCTCTCTTCTCCCTCTTCTCTCTAGGTCCAAGCTACAGTGTCTCTCTTCTCCCCCTTCTCTCTAGGTCCAGGCTGCAGTGTCTCTCTTCTCCCCCTTCTCTCTAGGTCCAGGCTGCAGTGTCTCTCTTCTCCCCCTTCTCTCTAGGTCCAGGCTGCAGTGTCTCTCTTCTCCCCCTTCTCTCTAGGTCCAGGCTGCAGTGTCTCTCTTCTCCCCCTTCTCTCTAGGTCCAGGCTGCAGTGTCTCTCTTCTCCCCCTTCTCTCTAGGTCCAGGCTGCAGTGTCTCTCTTCTCCCCCTTCTCTCTAGGTCCAGGCTGCAGTGTCTCTCTTCTCCCCCTTCTCTCTAGGTCCAGGCTGCAGTGTCTCTCTTCTCCCCCTTCTCTCTAGGTCCAGGCTGCAGTGTCTCTTTTCTCCCCCTTCTCTCTAGGTCCAGGCTGCAGTGTCTCTCTTCTCCCCCTTCTCTCTAGGTCCAGGCTGCAGTGTCTCTCTTCCCCCTTCTCTCTAGGTCCAGGCTGCAGTGTCTCTCTTCTCCCCCTTCTCTCTAGGTCCAGGCTGCAGTGTCTCTCTTCTCCCCCTTCTCTCTAGGTCCAGGCTGCAGTGTCTCTCTTCTCCCCCTTTTCTCTAGGTCCAGGCTGCAGTGTCTCTCTTCTCCCCCTTCTCTCTAGGTCCAGGCTGCAGTGTCTCTCTTCTCCCCCTTCTCTCTAGGTCCAGGCTGCAGTGTCTCTCTTCTCCCCCGTCTCTCTAGGTCCAGGCTGCAGTGTCTCTCTTCTCCCCCTTCTCTCTAGGTCCAGGCTGCAGTGTCTCTTCTCCCCCTTCTCTCTAGGTCCAGGCTGCAGTGTCTCTCTTCTCCCTTTTCTCTCTAGGTCCAGGCTGCTGTGTCTCTCTTCTCCCCCTTCTCTCTAGGTCCAGGCTGCAGTGTCTCTCTTCTCCCCCTTCTCTCTAGGTCCAGGCTGCAGTGTCTCTCTTCTCCCCCTTCTCTCTAGGTCCAGGCTGCAGTGTCTCTCTTCTCCCCCTTCTCTCTAGGTCCAGGCTGCAGTGTCTCTCTTCTCCCCCGTCTCTCTAGGTCCAGGCTGCAGTGTCTCTCTTCTCCCCCTTCTCTCTAGGTCCAGGCTGCAGTGTCTCTCTTCTCCCCCTTCTCTCTAGGTCCAGGCTGCAGTGTCTCTCTCTCCCCCTAGGTCTCAGGTCCAGGCTGCAGTGTCTCTCTTTCTCCCCTTCTCTCTAGGTCCAGGCTGCAGTGTCTCTTTTCTCCCCTTCTCTCTAGGTCCAGGCTGCAGTGTCTCTCTTCTCCCCTTCTCTCTAGGTCCAGGCTGCAGGTCTCTCTTCTCCCCTTCTCTCTAGGTCCAGCTGTCTCTTTCTCTCCCCCTCTCTCTAGGTCCAGGCTGCAGTGTCTCTCTTCTCCCCCTTCTCTCTAGGTCCAGGCTGCAGTGTCTCTCTCTCTTCCCCCCTTCTCTCTAGGTCCAGGCTGCAGTGTCTCTCTTCTTCCCCCTTCTCTCTAGGTCCAGGCTGCAGTGTCTCTCTCTTCTCCCCTTCTCTCTAGGTCCAGGCTGCAGTGTCTCTCTTCTCCCCCGTCTCTCTAGGTCAGGCCAGGCTGCAGTGTCTCTCTTCTCCCCGTCTCTCTAGGTCCAGGCTGCAGTGTCTCTCTTCTCCCCCGTCTCTCTAGGTCCAGGCTGCAGTGTCTCTCTTCTCCCCCGTCTCTCTAGGTCCAGGCTGCAGTGTCTCTCTTCTCCCCCGTCTCTCTAGGTCCAGGCTGCAGTGTCTCTCTCTAGGTCCAGGCTGCAGTGTCTCTCTTCTCCCCCGTCTCTCTAGGTCCAGGCTGCAGTGTCTATCTTCTCCCCCGTCTCTCTAGGTCCAGGCTGCAGTGTCTCTCTTCTCCCCCGTCTCTCTAGGTCCAGGCTGCAGTGTCTCTCTTCTCCCCCTTCTCTCTAGGTCCAGGCTGCAGTGTCTCTCTTCTCCCCCTTCTCTCTAGGTCCAGGCTGCAGTGTCTCTCTTCTCCCCCTTCTCTCTAGGTCCAGGCTGCAGTGTCTCTCTTCTTCTCTCTAGGTCCAGGCTGCAGTGTCTCTCTTCTCCCCCTTCTCTCTCTGCAGGCAGTGTCTCTCTTCTCCCCCTTCTCTCTAGGTCCAGGCTGCAGTCTCTCTCTTCTCCCCCTTCTCTCTAGGTCCAGGCTGCAGTGTCTCTCTTCTCCCCCTTCTCTCTAGGTCCAGGCTGCAGTGTCTCTCTTCTCCCCCTTCTCTCTAGGTCCAGGCTGCAGTGTCTCACTTCTCCCCCTTCTCTCTAGGTCCAGGCTGCAGTGTCTCTCTTCTCCCCCTTCTCTCTAGGTCTCTCTCTCTTCCCCTTCTCTCTAGGTCCAGGCTGCAGTGTCTCTCTTCTCCCCCTTCTCTCTAGGTCCAGGCTGCAGTGTCTCTCTTCTCCCCCTTCTCTCTAGGTCCAGGCTGCAGTGTCTCTCTTCTCCCCCTTCTCTCTAGGTCCAGGCTGCAGTGTCTCTCTTCTCCCCCTTCTCTCTAGGTCCAGGCTGCAGTGTCTCTCTTCTCCCCCTTCTCTCTAGGTCCAGGCTGCAGTGTCTCTCTTCTCCCCCTTCTCTCTAGGTCCAGGCTGCAGTGTCTCTCTTCTCCCCCTTCTCTCTAGGTCCAGGCTGCAGTGTCTCTCTTCTCCCCCTTCTCTCTAGGTCCAGGCTGCAGTGTCTCTCTTCTCCCCCTTCTCTCTAGGTCCAGGCTGCAGTGTCTCTCTTCTCCCCCGTCTCTCTAGGTCCAGGCTGCAGTGTCTCTCTTCTCCCCCGTCTCTCTAGGTCCAGGCTGCAGTGTCTCTCTTCTCTCTAGGTCCAGGCTGCAGTGTCTCTTCTCCCAGTCTCTCTAGGTCCAGGCTGCAGTGTCTCTTTTCTCCCCGTCTCTCTAGGTCCAGGCTGCAGTGTCTCTCTTCTCCCCCGTCTCTCTAGGTCCAGGCTGCAGTGTCTCTCTTCTCCCCCGTCTCTCTAGGTCCAGGCTGCAGTGTCTCTCTAGGTCCAGGCTGCAGTGTCTCTCTTCTCCCCCTTCTCTCTAGGTCCAGGCTGCAGTGTCTCTCTTCTCCCCCGTCTCTCTAGGTCCAGGCTGCAGTGTCTCTCTCTTCTCCCCCTTCTCTCTAGGTCCAGGCTGCAGTGTCTCTCTTCTCCCCCTTCTCTCTAGGTCAAGGCTGCAGTGTCTCTTTTCTCGCCCTTCTCTCTAGGTCCAGGCTGCAGTGTCTCTCTTCTCCCCCTTCTCTCTAGGTCCAGGCTGCAGTGTCTCTCTTCTCCCCCTTCTCTCTAGGTCCAGGCTGTCTCTCTCTTCTCCCCCTTCTCTCTAGGTCCAGGCTGCAGTGTCTCTCTTCTCCCCCTTCTCTCTAGGTCCAGGCTGCAGTGTCTCTCTTCTCCCCCTTCTCTCTAGGTCCAGGCTGCAGTGTCTCTCTTCTCCCCCTTCTCTCTAGGTCCAGGCTGCAGTCTCTCTTTCTCTCTAGGTCCAGGCTGCTGTCTCTCTTCTCCCCTCTCTCTCCCTGCAGTCTCTCTCTTCTCTCTAGGTCCAGGCTGCAGTGTCTCTCTTCTCCCCATTCTCTCTAGGTCCAGGCTGCAGTGTCTCTTTTCTCCCCCTTCTCTCTAGGTCCAGGCTGCAGTGTCTCTCTTCTCCCCCTTCTCTCTAGGTCCAGGCTGCAGTGTCTCTCTTCTCCCCTTCTCTCTAGGTCCAGGCTTCAGTGTCTCTCTTCTCCCCGTCTCTCTAGGTCCAGGCTGCAGTGTCTCTTCTCCCCCTTCTCTCTAGGTCCAGGCTGCAGTGTCTCTCTTCTCCCCTTCTCTCTAGGTCCAGGCTGCAGTGTCTCTTTTCTCGCCCTTCTCTCTAGGTCCAGGCTGCAGTGTCTCTCTTCTCCCCCTTCTCTCTAGGTCCAGGCTGCAGTGTCTCTCTTCTCCCCCTTCTCTCTAGGTCCAGGCTGCAGTGTCTCTCTTCTCCCCCTTCTCTCTAGGTCCAGGCTGCAGTGTCTCTCTTCTCCCCCTTCTCTCTAGGTCCAGGCTGCAGTGTCTCTCTTTAACCACTTCTCTCTAGGTCCAGGCTGTGTCTCTTTCTCCCCCTTCTCTCTAGGTCCAGGCTGCAGTGTCTCTCTTCTCCCCCTTCTCTCTAGGTCCAGGCTGCAGTGTCTCTCTTCTCCCCCTTCTCTCTAGGTCCAGGCTGCAGTGTCTCTCTTCTCCCCTTCTCTCTAGGTCCAGGCTGCAGTGTCTCTCTTTAACCACTTCTCTCTAGGTCCAGGCTGCAGTGTCTCTCTTCTCCCCCTTCTCTCTAGGTCCAGGCTGCAGTGTCTCTCTTCTCCCCCTTCTCTCTAGGTCCAGGCTGCAGTGTCTCTCTTCTCCCCCTTCTCTCTAGGTCCAGGCTGCAGTCTCTCTCTTCTCCCCCTTCTCTCTAGGTCCAGGCTGCAGTGTCTCTCTTCTCCCCCTTCTCTCTAGGTCCAGGCTGCAGTGTCTCTCTTCTCCCCCTTCTCTCTAGGTCCAGGCTGCAGTGTCTCTCTTCTCCCCCTTCTCTCTAGGTCCAGGCTGCAGTGTCTCTCTTCTCCCCCGTCTCTCTAGGTCCAGGCTGCAGTGTCTCTCTTCTCCCCCTTCTCTCTAGGTCCAGGCTGCAGTGTCTCTTTTCTCCCCTTTCTCTCTAGGTCCAGGCTGCAGTGTCTCTCTTCTCCCCCTTCTCTCTAGGTCCAGGCTGCAGTGTCTCTCTTCTCCCCCTTCTCTCTAGGTCCAGGCTGCAGTGTCTCTCTTCTCCCCTTCTCTCTAGGTCCAGGCTGCAGTGTCTCTCTTCTCCCCCGTCTCTCTAGGTCCAGGCTGCAGTGTCTCTCTTCTCCCCCTTCTCTCTAGGTCCAGGCTGCAGTGTCTCTCTTCTCCCCCTTCTCTCTAGGTCCAGGCTGCAGTGTCTCTCTTCTCCCCCTTCTCTCTAGGTCCAGGCTGCAGTGTCTCTCTTCTCCCCCTTCTCTCTAGGTCCAGGCTGCAGTGTCTCTCTTCTCCCCCTTCTCTCTAGGTCCAGGCTGCAGTGTCTCTCTTCTCCCCCTTCTCTCTAGGTCCAGGCTGTTTCTCTCTTCTCCCCCGTCTCTCTAGGTCCAGGCTGCAGTGTCTCTCTTCTCCCCCGTCTCTCTAGGTCCAGGCTGCAGTGTCTCTCTTCTCCCCCTTCTCTCTAGGTCCAGGCTGCAGTGTCTCTCTTCTCCCCCTTCTCTCTAGGTCCAGGCTGCAGTGTCTCTCTTCTCCCCCTTCTCTCTAGGTCCAGGCTGCAGTGTCTCTCTTCTCCCCCTTCTCTCTAGGTCCAGGCTGCAGTGTCTCTCTTCTCCCCCTTCTCTCTAGGTCCAGGCTGCAGTGTCTCTCTTCTCGCCCTTCTCTCTAGGTCCAGGCTGCAGTGTCTCTTTTCTCGCCCTTCTCTCTAGGTCCAGGCTGTTTCTCTCTTCTCCCCCTTCTCTCTAGGTCCAGGCTGCTGTGTCTCTCTTCTCCCCCTTCTCTCTAGGTCCAGGCTGCAGTGTCTCTCTTCTCCCCCTTCTCTCTAGGTCCAGGCTGCAGTGTCTCTCTTCTCCCCCTTCTCTCTAGGTCCAGGCTGCAGTTTCTCTCTTCTCCCCCTTCTCTCTAGGTCCAGGCTGCAGTGTCTCTTTTCTCTCTAGGTCCAGGCTGCTGTGTCTCTCTTCTCCCCCTTCTCTCTAGGTCCAGGCTGCAGTGTCTCTCTTCTCCCCCTTCTCTCTAGGTCCAGGCTGCAGTGTCTCTCTTCTCCCCCTTCTCTCTAGGTCCAGGCTGCAGTGTCTCTCTTCTCCCCCTTCTCTCTAGGTCCAGGCTGCAGTGTCTCTCTTCTCCCCCTTCTCTCTAGGTCCAGGCTGCAGTGTCTCTCTTCTCCCCCTTCTCTCTAGGTCCAGGCTGCAGTGTCTCTCTTCTCCCCCTTCTCTCTAGGTCCAGGCTGCAGTGTCTCTCTTCTCCCCCGTCTCTCTAGGTCCAGGCTGCAGTGTCTCTCTTCTCCCCCGTCTCTCTAGGTCCAGGCTGCAGTGTCTCTTTTCTCCCCCTTCTCTCTAGGTCCAGGCTGCAGTGTCTCTCTTCTCCCCCTTCTCTCTAGGTCCAGGCTGCAGTGTCTCTCTTCTCCCCCTTCTCTCTAGGTCCAGGCTGCAGTGTCTCTCTTCTCCCCCTTCTCTCTAGGTCCAGGCTGCAGTGTCTCTTTTCTCCCCCTTCTCTCTAGGTCCAGGCTGCAGTGTCTCTCTTCTCCCCCTTCTCTCTAGGTCCAGGCTGCAGTGTCTCTCTTCTCCCCCTTCTCTCTAGGTCCAGGCTGCAGTGTCTCTCTTCTCCCCCTTCTCTCTAGGTCCAGGCTGCAGTGTCTCTCTTCTCCCCCTTCTCTCTAGGTCCAGGCTGCAGTGTCTCTCTTCTCCCCCTTCTCTCTAGGTCCAGGCTGCTGTGTCTCTCTTCTCCCCCTTCTCTCTAGGTCCAGGCTGCAGTGTCTCTCTCTTCTCCCCCTTCTCTCTAGGTCCAGGCTGCTGTGTCTCTCTTCTCCCCCTTCTCTCTAGGTCCAGGCTGCAGTGTCTCTCTTCTCCCCCTTCTCTCTAGGTCCAGGCTGCAGTGTCTCTCTCTTCTCCCCCTTCTCTCTAGGTCCAGGCTGCAGTGTCTCTTTTTTCCCCCTTCTCTCTAGGTCCAGGCTGCAGTGTCTCCTTTTTTCCCCCTTCTCTCTAGGTCCAGGCTGCAGTGTCTCTTTTTCCCCCTTCTCTTTAGGTCCAGGCTGCAGTGTCTCTTTTCTCCCCCTTCTCTCTAGGTCCAGGCTGCAGTGTCTCTCTTCTCCCCCTTCTCTCTAGGTCCAGGCTGCAGTGTCTCTCTTCTCCCCCTTCTCTCTAGGTCCAGGCTGCAGTGTCTCTCTTCTCGCCCTTCTCTCTAGGTCCAGGCTGCAGTGTCTCTCTTCTCCCCCTTCTCTCTAGGTCCAGGCTGCAGTGTCTCTCTTCTCCCCCTTCTCTCTAGGTCCAGGCTGCAGTGTGTCTCTTTTCTCCCCCTTCTCTCTAGGTCCAGGCTGCAGTGTCTCTCTTCTCCCCCTTCTCTCTAGGTCCAGGCTGCAGTGTCTCTCTTCTCCTCCTTCTCTCTAGGTCCAGGCTGCAGTGTCTCTTTTCTCGCCCTTCTCTCTAGGTCCAGGCTGCAGTGTCTCTCTTCTCCCCCTTCTCTCTAGGTCCAGGCTGCAGTGTCTCTCTTCTCGCCCTTCTCTCTAGGTCCAGGCTGCAGTGTCTCTCTAGGTCTGCCCCTTCTCTCTCTAGGTCCAGGCTGCAGTGTCTCTTTCTCCCCTTCTCTCTAGGTCCAGGCTGCAGTGTCTCTCTTCTCCCCCTTCTCTCTAGGTCCAGGCTGCAGTGTCTCTCTCTCTCTCTTTCCCCCTTCTCTCTAGGTCCAGGCTGCAGTGTCTCTCTCTTCTCCCCTTCTCTCTAGGTCCAGGCTGCAGTGTCTCTCTTCTCCCCCTTCTCTCTAGGTCCAGGCTGCAGTGTCTCTCTTCTCCCCCTTCTCTCTAGGTCCAGGCTGCAGTGTCTCTCTTCTCCCCCTTCTCTCTAGGTCCAGGCTGCAGTGTCTCTCTTCTCCCCTTCTCTCTAGGTCCAGGCTGCAGTGTCTCTCTCTCTTCTCCAGGCTGCAGTGTCTCCCCTTCTCTCTAGGTCCAGGCTGCAGTGTCTCTCTTCTCCCCCTTCTCTCTAGGTCCAGGCTGCAGTGTCTCTTTTCTCCCCCTTCTCTCTAGGTCCAGGCTGCAGTGTCTCTCTTCTCCCCTTCTCTCTAGGTCCAGGCTGCAGTGTCTCTCTCATCCCCCGTCTCTCTAGGTCCAGGCTGCAGTGTCTCTTTTCTCGCCCCGTCTCTCTAGGTCCAGGCTGCTGTGTCTCTTCTCACCGTCTCTCTGGTCCAGGCTGCATTGTCTCTCTTCTCCCCCGTCTCTCTAGGTCCAGGCTGCAGTGTCTCTCATCTCCCCCGTCTCTCTAGGTCCAGGCTGCAGTGTCTCTCTTCTCCCCTTCTCTCTAGGTCCAGGCTGCAGTGTCTCTTTCTCCCCCTTCTCTCTAGGTCCAGGCTGCAGTGTCTCTCTTCTCCCCCTCTCTAGGTCCAGGCTGCTTCTGTCTCTCTTCTCCCCCTTCTCTCTAGGTCCAGGCTGCTGTGTCTCTTCTCCCCCTTCTCTCTAGGTCCAGGCTGCAGTGTCTCTCTTCTCCCCCTTCTCTCTAGGTCCAGGCTGCAGTGTCTCTTTTCTCCCCCTTCTCTCTAGGTCCAGGCTGCAGTGTCTCTCTTCTCCCCCTTCTCTCTAGGTCCAGGCTGCAGTGTCTCTCTTCTCCCCCTTCTCTCTAGGTCCAGGCTGCAGTGTCTCTTTTCTCCCCCTTCTCTCTAGGTCCAGGCTGCAGTGTCTCTCTTCTCCCCCTTCTCTCTAGGTCCAGGCTGCAGTGTCTCTTTTCTCCCCCTTCTCTCTAGGTCCAGGCTGCAGGTCCAGGCTGCAGTGTCTCTCTCTCTCTCCCTCTTCTCTCTAGGTCCAGGCTGCAGTGTCTCTTTTCTCCCCTTCTCTCTAGGTCCAGGCTGCAGTGTCTCTTTTCTCCCCCTTCTCTCTAGGTCCAGGCTGCAGTGTCTCTTTGCTCCCCCTTCTCTCTTTCTCCCCCTGTCTCTCTTCTCCCCCCTGCTCTCTAGGTCCAGGCTGCAGTGTCTCTTTTCTCCCCTTCTCTCTAGGTCCAGGCTGCAGTGTCTCTCTTCTCTCTCTTCTCCCCCTTCTCTCTAGGTCCAGGCTGCAGTGTCTCTCTTCTCCCCTTCTCTCTAGGTCCAGGCTGCAGTGTCTCTCTTCTCTCCCCCTTCTCTCTAGGTCCAGGCTGCAGTGTCTCTCTTCTCCCCCTTCTCTCTAGGTCCAGGCTGCAGTGTCTCTCTTCTCCCCCTTCTCTCTAGGTCCAGGCTGCAGTGTCTCTTTTCCCCCTTCTCTCTAGGTCCAGGCTGCAGTGTCTCTTCTCCCCCTTCTCTCTAGGTCCAGGCTGCAGTGTCTCTTTTCTCCCCCTTCTCTCTAGGTCCAGGCTGCAGTGTCTCTCTTCTCCCCCTTCTCTCTAGGTCCAGGCTGCAGTCTCTCTCTTCTCCCCCTTCTCTCTAGGTTTAGGCTGCAGTGTCTCTCTCTAGGTCCAGGCTGCAGTGTCTCTCTCCCCCTTCTCTCTAGGTCCAGGCTGCAGTGTCTCTTTTCTCGCCCTGTCTCTCTAGGTCCAGGCTGCAGTGTCTCTCTTCTCCCCCTTCTCTCTAGGTCCAGGCTGCTGTGTCTCTCTTCTCCCCCTTCTCTCTAGGTCCAGGCTGCAGTGTCTCTTTTCTCCCCCTTCTCTCTAGGTCCAGGCTGCAGCGTCTCTCTTCTCCCCCTTCTCTCTAGGTCCAGGCTGCAGTGTCTCTCTTCTCCCCCGTCTCTCTAGGTCCAGGCTTCAGTGTCTCTCTTCTCCCCCTTCTCTCTAGGTCCAGGCTGCTGTGTCTCTCTTCTCCCCCTCTCTCTAGGTCCAGGCTGCAGGTTCTCTTTTCTCCCCCTTCTCTCTAGGTCCAGGCTGCAGTGTCTCTCTTCTCCCCCTTCTCCCCCTTCTCTCTCTTCTCCCCATCTCTCTAGGTCCAGGCTGTCTCTCTTCTCCCCTTCTCTCTAGGTCCAGGCTGCAGTGTCTCTCTTCTCCCCCTTCTCTCTAGGTCCAGGCTGCAGTGTCTCTCTTCTCCCCCTTCTCTCTAGGTCCAGGCTGCAGTGTCTCTTTTCTCCCCCTTCTCTCTAGGTCCAGGCTGCAGTGTCTCTCTCTTCTCCCCCTTCTCTCTAGGTCCAGGCTGCAGTGTCTCTTTTCTCCCCCTTCTCTCTAGGTCCAGGCTGCAGTGTCTCTCTTCTCCCCCTTCTCTCTAGGTCCAGGCTGCAGTGTCTCTCTTCTCCCCCTTCTCTCTAGGTCCAGGCTGCAGTGTCTCTCTTTCCCCCTTCTCTCTAGGTCCAGGCTGCAGTGTCTCTTTTCTCCCCTTCTCTCTAGGTCCAGGCTGCAGTGTCTCTTTTCCCCCTTCTCTCTAGGTCCAGGCTGCAGTGTCTCTTTTCTCCCCCTTCTCTCTAGGTCCAGGCTGCAGTGTCTCTTTTCTCCCCCTTCTCTCTAGGTCCAGGCTGCAGTGTCTCTTTTCTCCCCCTTCTCTCTAGGTCCAGGCTGCAGTGTCTCTTTTCTCCCCCTTCTCTCTAGGTCCAGGCTGCAGTGTCTCTCTTCTCCCCTTCTCTCTAGGTCCAGGCTGCAGTGTCTCTCTTCTCCCCCTTCTCTCTAGGTCCAGGCTGCAGTGTCTCTCTCTTCTCCCCCTTCTCTCTAGGTCCAGTTTGCAGTGTCTCTTTCTTCTCCCCTTTCTCTAGGTCCAGTGCAGTGTCTCTCTCTCCTCTCCCCCTCTCTAGGTCCAGGTTTGCAGTGTCTCTCTCTCCCCCTTCTCTCTCCAGGTCCAGTGTTCTGTCTCTCTCTCTCTCTCCCCCTTCTCTCTCGGTCCAGTTTGCAGTGTGTCTCTCTCTCTCCCTCTCTCTCTCTCTCTCTCTCTCCCCCTCTCTCTCGGTCCAGTTTGCAGTGTGTCTGTCTCTCTCTCTCTCTCTCTCCCCCTTCTCTCGGTCCAGTTTGCAGTGTGTCTCTCTCTCTCTCTCTCTCTCTCTCTCTCTCTCTCTCCCCCTTCTCTCGGTCCAGTTTGCAGTGTCTCTTCTCTCTCTCTCTCTAGGTCTCAGTGTCTCTCTCTCCCCCCTTCTCTCGGTCCAGTTTGCAGTCTCTCTCTCTTTCTCTCCCCCCTTCTCTTGGCCCAGTTTGCAATGTCTCTCTTCTCCCCCTTCTCTCGGTCTCTCTCTCTCTCTTCTCCCCCTTCTCTCGGCCCAGTTTGCAGTGTGTCTCTTCTCCCCCTTCTCTCGGTCTCTCTCTCTACTCTCTTCTCCCTTCTCTCGGTCCAGTTTGCAGTCTCTCTTCTCCCTTTTCTCTCTCCCCTTCTCTCTCTCTCTCTCTCTCTCTCTCTCTTCTCCCCCTTCTCTCGGTCCAGTTTGCAGTCTCTCTTCTCCCTTTTCTCGGTCCAGTTTGCAGTGTGTCTCTCTCTCTCTCTCCTCCCCCTTCTCTCGGTCCTCCAGTTTGCAGTTTCTCTCTCTCTCTCTCTCTCTCTCTCTCTTCTCCCCCTTCTCTCGGCCCAGTTTGCAGTGTGTCTCTTTTCTCCCCTTCTCTCGGTCCAGGCTGACCAAGTGATACCACTTTTTATATGAAACTGGCTATAAATGTCTGCATACACTCAGTAAGGATAAACACATAATTGGAAATGCCTGTTTGATTTAAAGACATTTCTACGAATCACCTTTCTCTGCAATTGATTTGAAGTGTTGTGCATGCATATTCAGCACTCTTAACTGGCATTCAGCATAGAGGAAGCACCATCCGCAGTTGCTTGCAAACACCTTTTGACACTTCAGGCTCCAGTCCATTACCCGCCTACATTGACCTGGTCACCTCTAGCCACCTGACATCAGCAAAGCTGTTTTGGTTTTTGAGAGCAACTAAGGCCTTGCCTTCCACTTTGGGCCAAGTTGCATTGCTGCTACGTGGACACAACATGTCTGCACAGAAATGCACAGGGGGCACCTTATACCTTATCTAGACGATTTACTGGTATACGGACAGTCTCAAGAACAGGTAGAAGTAGATGTAGACAGAGTAATCTCTACCCTGGAGACAGGGCCGCTGATAGAAATCATGGGGCCCCGTACAGCCTAATTGACGGGGCCCCCTTTAGCCCCTCCATTGGCCCTCCCTCAGCCTCGCCCCTGACCCCTCCCCAGACACCGCCTTTTTACTTTTTGCGCTATAACCATAAAAATAAAAACTATTTTGAAAAAAACATTTTTTACTTTCTCCTATAAAACATATCCAATAAAAAAATTTAAAAATTTTTATTTCTTGAATAGTTTAGGCCAATATGTATTCTGCGACATATTTATGGTAAAAAAAAATCCCAAAAAGCATACCGTATATTAATTAGTTTGCGCAAAAGTTCTAGTGTCTACAAACTATGGGATGCATTTATGTATTTTTTATTTTTACTAGTAATAGTGGCGATCTGCGACTTGACAGTGGGACATGCCAATGCCATAATGTACTGCAAACAGTGCCACCCATGCCGCCAATGCCATAATGTACTGCAAACAGTGCCACCCATGCCGCCAATGCCATAATGTACTGCAAACAGTGCCACCCATGCCGCCAATGCCATAATGTACTGCAAACAGTGCCACCCATGCCGCCAATGCCATAATGTGCTGCAGACAGTGCCACCCATGCCGCCAATGGCATAATGCCATTGGCAGCATGGGTGGCACTGTCTCTGCAGGCAGCACATGCATTTTGGCATTGGCAGCATGGGTGGCACTGTCTGAAGCACATTATAGCTTTGGCGGCATGGATGGCACTGTCTGGCCAACTTATGGGCCAAAACGCATGTGCTGCCTGCAGAGACAGTGCCAGGTTGGTTGATGATGGGTCATGGGGTGCTGGCTGGAGGAATATTCTTTTTTTTTTTATTCAGCATCAATTCCGTCTCTGTTCAGATTGCTGGGCCCCCCTGCTGGCCGGGCCCAGTACAACGGGGCCAGTTGTACTGGCCTATCAGCGGCCCTGCCTATGTGTGATGTGCCCCCTGTCCTATGTGTGATGTGCCCCCTGTCCTATGTGTGATGTGCCCCTGTCCTATGTGTGATGTGCCCCCTGTCCTATGTGTGATGTGCCCCCTGTCTTATGTGTGATGTGCCCCCTGTCCTATGTGTGATGTGCCCCCTGTCCTATGTGTGATGTGCCCCCTGTGCTATGCATGGTGTGTGTATGTGATACAGCCTGCCGTGCTGTCATCTAGATGGAGTTCATGTGAGGGGTTAATCCGAGTCAGTGGTGTATGTGATACAGCCTGTGTCAGCCGTCGTGAGATCTCGCCGTGTTGTCATCTGGATGAGGCGATTGATCGGCGTGTGAGGAGTTAATCCGAGCCACCTGTATTAGTTTTGAGCAGCTCTGCGCTCTGTTTCTTTTGACTGAAACCGGCGCATGCGCAGTAGCGTCAGGGGATAGCGTCTTTCACAGGGGTAGTGGATTTCATGCTACACCCGGCTGTTCCTGGAATGTACACCAGAGGGCGCTCACATACCATAGAGCCGTCACATTTAGTTGCATCTCTGTCTAGTAATCCGAGGTCATTGATGCTTCAAGTAAGCATTTGAGACACTTGATTTCTGTGCTTTCACCAGCAATTGTTTCCACTGGTGACAGGGTCTCTTTAAAGGCTGTTTTATTTCCCAGTAAGCAGTTGTAATCACACCTGCCAGTTTCCCCTGTACTGAGTTTCACCGTGACTCAGAAGCGATCAGTCATTGAAAACAATACTCTGTCATTGTTACGTTCGGTCAGCGGGTTCGCTCTGTAATCTCCATTCTTATAGGACAGCTCAGCAGAAACACAATGCAAGAAAACAAAAACAAACTGAAAAAAAACATAACAAAATAGAAAACAATGCTTTTTCTTTTTGGCTAGAAAATAACTCGGAACCCCCAAACATGACATGTTTTGTGAAAGCAGAGGCCCTGGAGAATAAAATGGGGGGCAATTTCAATTGTTGGTGTCGTGCAGTATTTGCACAGCTTCTTATCAAACGCATATTTTCAGGAAAAAAATAAACTAAAACAAATTTTTATGCACACAAACTACTTACTACCCAATTTTGTAGTTAAATATAAAAGATGAGGTATGTGTGGAGTAAATAGAAACCAAACATGTCAAGACTCCAAACTTGCGTGCGCCTGTGAAATGACGAAAAAAAACCAGCACCTAAAATGTTTTATAGATGGCACTTTAAAAAGGAACTGCAGTCTGCTCACACAATTTGTAATAAAAACATCTTTGCCATTGTGAAGCTTCCCTCCAACCACTTTGCATATTATTATATATATATATATATACATATATATATACATATATATATATATATATATATATATATATATATATATATATATAAATAGTAGTACCTTGGATTACGAGCACAATTCATTCCAAAAGCATGCTTGTAATCCAAAGCACTCATATATCAAAGCAAGTTTCCCCATAGGAATCAATGGAATCTCAGATAATGCGTTCCAGTGCCACTGCTGGTGTATGCAGTACCACATGTGGCCAGAGGTGCGTGGGCGCCAGAGAGCCTCAGAGACCACTCTGAGACACTCAAACACTCACAGTGATGTCAGTTATGTCTCCGAGTGGTCTCTGAGCATCACCAGCGCCCCTGCACCTCTGGCCACACTCGGTACTGCACACTCCAGAGGCTTGAATCCTGCCCATCTTGCGAGACAACGCTCGCAAATCGAGTCAGCATTTTTTTTTTTTAAATAATAGCTCATATTGTGAAACACTCGTAAAACGCCTTACTCACAATCTGAGGTTCCACTGTACTGTGATTCTGTGCTTGCCAAATATGCTGCAAAAATCTCCCTCCAGTCTGGCTGCAGCCATTTTTACTGTGGGCAGCTGAAGCTGCTGCCTGTTCTCTTCCTGGACCTCCAGCTCTGAAGCTCTCATTGGCCCTCTTATGACTCATCCCCTCCTCCCTTCCTGACAAACTCTCATGAGAGGGAGAGAGAGAGCTGTGCATGATGTCACATAGCTCCCAACTGTCCCTGATTTGGAGCAATGTCCCTCTGTCCCTCTTTGCTCCTCATTTGTCCCTCATTTTGGTCTGATCCATATAGTTGTATATAAAATGCACTTTTTTTTTATCTTTAACCACTTTCAGACCGGACCAATTTGCAGCCAAAGGACCAGGCCCCTTTTTGCGATTCGGCACTGCGTCGCTTTAACTGACAATTGCGCGGTCGTGCGGCGTGGCTCCCAAATAAAATTGACGTCCTTTTTTTCCCACAAATAGAGCTTTCTTTTGGTGGTATTTGATCGCCCCTGCGGTTTTTTTTTTTGCGCTATAAACCAAAAAGATCAAGAATTTTGAAAAAAAAAAACACATTCTTTTTTATTTTTTGCTATAATAAATATCCCCCAAAAATATATATATAATTTCCTTTTTTTTCGACCGGCGCGCACCCGATGGCACGGCGGCATCTTAAAGTGGACGTATATATACGCCCTTATGCCTGTCCGTGCCATTCTGTCGACGTATATCGTCGTGCGCTGGTCGGGAAGTGGTTAAAAAAGGGTTTCCCAGTGCTAAACCTTTCATCCAATTTCTAAATTGCTGCATTTGTACATTTCAAAAGCCAATATAAAAGAATAGTTGTGGTATAAAAAAAAAACCTTCTGGGTTTAACTAATCATTATTTTTGTAGAATTCTCCTTTAAGGGGGCGTGGCAGTGGGTGTGTCCTATTCCTGCATACTTTTTCTAATAGGTATCCCTCGTTCCCATCTCAAAAAGTTGGGAGGTATGATGTCATACGCCTCGGCTAATGACCAGACAAGAAACAGGAAGTGGGCTGTATAAGGTATTTACTTAATAGATGGAAAGTTGAAAAAATTACGGAAGGTCCCCTTTAAGCCCTGGTTCACACGGCTGCGATTTGACAGTTCAAAATCGCACGACGAGTCGCACCCCATTGCCAGCAATGGAACCGTTCAAATCATAGCGACTCAAGCTCCAGCCAATTAGAAAAAGGTTCCTGCACTACTTTTTTTGGATTTCATTGCGACTTGCATAGATTAATTCAAGGTGCAAACCGCACTGATCTGCGGCTTTGAAATCACCCTGAAGTAGCGAGATTTCAAGGCCGCAGACCAGAGCTAAAGAGCTTTTCCAGCTTAAGGCTAGGTTTCCACTAGTGTGACTTTTCATGCGATTTGGGACTAAAAAGTCGCATGACATGTCATACCCCATGTTTTCCAATGATAACCATTCATATACACTCACTGGCCACTTTATTAGGTGCACCCTTTTAATTGCTTGGTAACACAAATTGCTAATCAGCCAATCACATGGCAGCAACTCAATGCATTTAGGCATCTACTGTTGATCTACTGGGATTTACAGAGAATGGTCTGAGTATTTTAAAAACTGCTGATCTACTGGGATTTTCACACAAACCATCTCTCGGGTTTACAGAGAATGGTCTGAAAAGAGAAAATATCCAGTGAGCGGCTGTTGTGTGGAGGAAAATGCCTTGTTGATGTCAGAGGTCAGAGGAGAATGGGCAGACTGATTTGTGATGATAGAAAGGCAACAGTAACTCAAATAACCACTCATTACAACCAAGGTATGCAGAATACAATCTCTGAACGCACAACACATTGAAACTTGACGCAGATGGGCTACAGCAGCAGAAGACCACACCGGGTGCCACTCCTGTCAGCTAAGAACAGGAAACTGAGGCTACAATTCGCACAGGATCACCAACATTGGATAATAGAAGATTGGAAAAACATTGCCTGGTCTCAATTTCAGCTGTGACATTCAGATGGTAGGATCAGAATTTGGTGTAAACATGATGGAAGCCATGGATCCATCCTGCCTAGTATCAACGGTTCAGGCTGGTGGTGGTGTAATGGGGTGGGGGATATTTTCTTGACACACTTTGGGCCCCTTAGTACCAATTGAGCATCTGGTTTAAATGCTACGACCTACCCGAGTATTGTTGGTGACCATGTCCATCCCTTCCCTTGTGCAGACCCCCTTCACAGAAGTCCCACAGTGTCCTGAGTTCCCTTTCATGTCACAGTGCCCCATTACATTGCAGACATTTCCACATCACAGCGCCCCAATTAGTTTAGTTTTTTTTCGTTTTTCTTTTTTTTTCGTTTATTTTCGTTCGTTCGTTTTTGTACGAATGAACGAATCGTTCGAATCGCACGAATCCGATTAACGAATCATTCAATTTTCCGTGTCCCTTACAATGGTGCTGCTTAACGTGCTTCGAATGGATTGAACAAAAAAAAATTCGTACATTCGTAACTTTTTTTTCTTTTGTTTTTTCGATTCGTAACTTTTTTTTGCTTTTTTTTGAACAAAAAAATTCGTACATTCGTAACTTTTTTTTCGATTCGTAACTTTTTTTTTTTTTTTTCCATTCGTAATTTTCCGTGTCTCTTACAATGGCGTTGCTTAACGTGATTCGAATGGATTGAACAAAAAAATTTGTACATTCGTAACTTTTTTTTAGATTCGTAACTTTTTTTTTTCGATTCGTAACTTTTTTTTTTTTTTTTTTTCGATTCGTAATTTTCCGTGTCTCTTACAATGGCGTTGCTTAACGTGATTCGAATGGATTGAACAAAAAAATTTGTACATTCGTAACTTTTTTTTTTCGATTCCTAAATTAAATTATGAATTATGCTCCGATTACGAATGTTACGAATGTACGAATAAATACGAATGCGTCCGAAAATTAAACTAACGAAAAAACAAATCAACGAAAAATAACTCTTACGAATCGTTACGAATACGAACACCGACGACTTACGAATGTACGAATCGTTACGAATCAACGGAAACGAAAAAAACCAAAATAAACAAATTTTTTTGTTGTGCACATGTCTAGTTTTGGCGGCCCACATTTGCGCAGGCACAGCAGCCCACTCAGAAAAAAAGGTGCATGCAGCATTTTAAAAATGCAGTGGCATTGAAATCCATTCTGCTTTTGCACCATGCGACTTACCTGCAGTTTCTGCGCACACAAACGCACTGTGTTTTTAAAAGAGTGGCCTAAACATCTAAAAACCCCAGCAAGTTTGCCGGTGCAGGAACTGCAGGTAAGTCACATGGTGCAAAAGCAGAATGGACAGACAGTGCTGTATTTCACTGCTTGATGGGCATAGGTGTGCGCAGCCTATTACATGAAGCATGCACATTTTTTTTTGCAGGAAACGCAGGCATGGCAGCCCATTCAAATGAATGGGCACTGTGCCTTCGCAAATGTGGGCCACCAAAACGCCTACATGTGAACCAGCCAGGCACAAAATACGCCCATCAAGCAGCTAATACCCCTTTCACACTGAGGCGCTTTGCAGGCGCTACATCGCTAAAAATAGCGCCTGCAAAGCGCCCTGAAACAGCGGCTCCATTCACTCCAGTGTGAAAGCCCCGAGGGCCTTCACACTGGAGCGGTGCGCTGGCAGGGCGTCACAAAAAATCCTGCCAGCAGCTTCTTTGGAGCGCAGTAGGAGCGGTGAACTCACCGATCCTAAAGCGCCCCTGCCCATTGAAATCAATGGGCAGCGCAACCGAACCGCCGGCAAAGCGCCGCTATAGCGGCGCTTTGCCGGCGCTTTTATCCCTTTTTTGTCCGCTAGCGAGGGTTAAAAGCGTCCCGCCAGCGGCCAAAAAGCGCAGCAAAAACGGCGGTAATTCGTCACTAAAAAGAGTGGCGTTTTACCGCCGACACCCGGGCGATTTCAGTGTGAAAACAGTATGCCATGTGCTGTAAATTATGCTGTGTGCTCTCCTCTGAGGCCTCACTCAGCCTGGACTGCAGGTCTGGTCAGTGTTAAACTTTCTTCTATAACACAGACATGGCATGGGGGATAGGAAGCAGGAGCCAGGGGAGGAGAAAGAAGACCTTACCTTGTCCTGGAAAGCTCTGATCAATTCTCCATACTGCTTAGTTTCACTTGACCAGGCAGGCACCAGACCGCGGTCTCACTCCTCCTCCGCTCCTCCGATCAGTTACACCGCATGCATAGCAAGGGGCGGGGCCAGAGCGTCAGTGGAGCCCCCCCCCCCGCGGCCTGCTCCTCAAACGAAAAAATACAGCACTGGCACTGAGCGCTGCACTGTGGGCGCCGCGCGCGCCGCTGATGACAGCGAGTGACAGTCTCAGACTGTCTGCCTGTTAGGGTTTTTTCAGCGCTGATTTGCGGGCAGCATGCAGGCTTAACGGGCAGCTCTGCTTTGGGCCCCAAGCAGTGACAGGGCCCTGGGCAGCTGCCCCGTTTGCCCTGCGGTAAAGATGGCCCTGAGTGTATGTGCGACTTAAAGTAGTTCATGAACTATTGCACTATTTTGGTCCAACTTTCATGCAACTTGAGGACCATAGACTGTTAACCCTCAAAAGTTGCATGAAAGCCGTACCTAAATATTTTACATGCAGCAGGTGCAACAGTGGGTCTGACTTTGCAGAGGGACAACAAGTCCCATCTAATGCCGCGTACACACGAGCGGACTATCCCGCGGGATTGTCCGCTGGACTCAAGTCCACCGGACAATCCCCTCGTGTGTGGGCGCCGGCGCACTTTTTGGCGCCAAAAGTCCGGCGGACTAGGTTTTAAGTTTTGTTTTAAAATTGTCCGCTGGACTTGGCAGTCCGGCGGACAATCCCGCCGTTAGTAGGCTAGTGGGTAAGTCCTGCCGGACCTAGTCCGGCGGACAAAGTCCGAACGTGTGTACGCGGCATTAGTTGCACCCATCCAAAGTTGCGTCAAAGTTGCATTCCAAAGTCGTACAAGTGTGAATGGAGCCTTAATTCTGTTTCTTGGAGTCCAGTGAGGGATTCAGAAAGTAATAATGGGTCTCCAACCTGAGGTCCTCCAGCTGTTGCAGAACTACAAGTTCCATGAGGCATGGAAACCTTAAAGCCTGGGATAGTTTCGGCCAGTCCTCCCAGCAGGGCCACAGACCACAATAAAAACTTGGCAGGGGGTCTAGCTTTTCCTTACTCAATCCAATGCTAAAAAAAATAGTTTTGCCACGCTTTAGGGTCCCTTTCTCTGGGATAAAATGATGTAATTATTACTAAAACATTACATTTTAAAGTGTTACAATCTTTTATTCTGCTGGAATTAACATTTATCTAGATGCTACCTCTATGTTTCCAGTCCTTATTTGGGAAGAATAAAAGCCCTCCCTCACAGTAGGGCTGCGCTTGCATGGGTTAAAAGTTTTAGTCTACGGCAGTGGTCTCCAAACTGTGATTCGGGGGCCAGATGTGGCCCTTTGCTTGCCTTTATCCGGCCCTTGGGATACTTTTCCTCCAGCTGATACCAATGAAGGGCACAATTCCTTCCATAGACACCATTGATGGGGCATTAGTCCTCCCACAGACACCATTGATGGGGCATTAGTCCTCCCACAGACACCATTGATGGGGCATTAGTCCTCCCACAGACACCATTGATGGGGCATTAGTCCTCCCACAGACACCATTGATGGGGCATTAGTCCTCCCACTGACACCATTGATGGGGCATTATTTCTCCTACTGACACCATTGATGGGGCATTAGTCCTCCCCCAGACACCATTGATGGGGCATTAGTCCTCCCACAGACACCATTGATGGGGCATTAGTCCTCCCACAGACACCATTGATGGGGCATTATTCCTCATACTGACACCATTGATGGGGCATTAGTCCTCCCACTGACACCATTGATGGGGCATTATTTCTCCTACTGACACCATTGATGGGGCATTAGTCCCCCCACAGACACCATTGATGGGGCATTAGTCCTCCCACAGACACCATTGATGGGGCATTATTCCTCATACTGACACCATTGATGGGGCATTAGTCCTCCCACTGACACCATTGATGGGGCATTATTTCTCCTACTGACACCATTGATGGGGCATTAGTCCTCCCACAGACACCATTGATGGTGCATTAGTCCTCCCACAGACACCATTGATGGGGCATTAGTCCTCCCACAGACACCATTGATGGGGCATTAGTCCTCCCACAGACACCATTGATGGGGCATTATTTCTCCTACTGACACCATTGATGGGACATTAGTCCTCCCACAGACACCATTGATGGGGCAATAGTCCTCCCACAGACACCATTGATGGGGCATTAGTCCTCCCACAGACACCATTGATGGGGCATTAGTCCTCCCACAGACACCATTGATGGGGCATTAGTCCTCCCACAGACACCATTGATGGGGCACTATTCCTCCTACTGACACTATTGATGGGGCATTATTCCTCCTACTGACACCAATGAAGGGGTACAACTCCTCCCACTGACACCCTTGATGGGGTATTATTTTTCCCACTGACACCAACAATGGGGTACTATTCCTCCCACTAAAACCAAAGATGGGGCATTGCTGACTCCCACTGATGCCAGGGCATTTTCTACTCCCACTGGTCATAGTCTGGCCCCCCTCATGATCTTAATCAGGCATTTCCAAGATTCATACAGTGCAGAGCTGTTCTTTGCTCACTCACAGATGTAAAAAAAAAAAAAAATAGAGCCTCCAGCAAGTGTTTATCAACATAGTTCAGCCCTTAGAGATAACTATAAACAATGTATCATTTGGTTCTTTTAGATCAAAGGGATGAACTTCGGTCTGCAAATGAGGTCAGTTTACCACTTAAGCAGAGTTCCACCCAAGTGGAACTTACGCTTTAAGCACTCCTGACCCCCTGACATGCCACATTTGACATGTCATTTTTTCTGGGGGGGGAGGAGGAGTGGGTAGCTAGTTTTGACAGGTACCCAGCTCCCACTTCTGCTCGGACCGCCTAGGCCCCTCCCTAATTTTTTTTAAAAAAACAGTAAAGTTAGTCTTTTTTTTTGTATAATTTGAAAGATGATGTTACGCAGAGAATCGTGATCTTTATTCTAAGCAAAAAAAATTGTGATTCTCATTTTATCCAGCATCCTGCAGCTCTAGTGCCCACAAGACATGTGCACAATAGAAAAATGTGTTTAGTTTAGTTTTGTTTCTGTTCGTTTCCGTTGATTCGTAACGATTCGTAATTTCGTATTCGGACTCGTTCGTATTTTCGTAAGAGTTTTTTTTTCGTTGATTCGTTTTCCGTTAGTCTAATTTTCGTTTATTCGAAATTCGTATTTTCGTTATGTTTCGTATTCAGACGCATTCGTATTTTCGGAAGAGCTATATTTTCGTTGATTTAAAAAGATTCGTATTTCCGTTAATCTAATTTTCGTGGATTCGAAATTCGTATTTTCGTAGATTTAGTTGCATTCGTACTTTCGTAACATTGTTTTCGTAGATTCGTAATCGGAGTATAATTCATAATTTTATGTAATGTGTATGCTATTTACATGTTTAAGAAACAAAGAATTTCTCTCTCACAAGTCAGAACTTAACTCAAAAATCCACCAAAACACAGAGCCTCCGACCCAACCACACCCTATCTGGACTCTGGATGGAATATTTCAGAATCAGAACTAATATTCGTTCTTTCGAATTCTCGATCAGCAGAATTTTTGTTATTTCGTATTTTCGTTGTTTTGATTTCCTTTTTCCAAATATTCGTAATTTCGATTTTTTTCGTTCATTTTCGTTATTTTTGAATCTTTGTTCGGTATTTTCGTTGTTTCTGTTTTTGTTTTTCGGATTTTTATTCTTTCGTAGTTTCGTTGTTTCTAATTTAATTATTTAGTATTTTCGTTGTTTTTCATATTCGTTCTTTTCGATAGTTTGTTTTTCGTTAGAATTTTTTGTAAACCATTCGGTCATTCATACGATAACGAATGAACGAATATAACGAATATGAACGGAAAACGAATTTGTAACTAAACGAATTGCACATGTCTAGTGCCCACCAGTGCTGCCAATCAGCGCCCATCAGTGCCTCCTTATCAGTGCTCATCAGTGCTGCCTATCAGTGCAGCCTCACCAGTGCCTCTTCATCAGTGCCCATCAATGCCCATCAGTGAAGGAGAAAAATTACCTGTTTGCAAAATTTTTAACCAACTGTGAAATTTTTTTTTATTTTTTTTTAATCAGACTTTATTAGTTTAAAAAAAAAAAAAATTAAAAACAGTGGTGATTAAATACCACCAAAAGAATGCTCTATTTGTGTGAAAAAAAAATGATAAAAAATTGTATTGCATGGCCACGCAATTGTCATTCAAAATGTGACAGAGCTGAAAGCTGAAAAATGGTATGGGCAGGAAGGGGGGTAAAAGGCAAGTGGTTAAATAGTCGTGGCCCCTAATAGACATAATGTGGCCTAAAGCTGAACTCCAGGATAAGTAGATATGGTCTATATACAAAAGACCTGTGTTCTTCCTTGAATCTTCATGTGCTTTGTGTATTTTTCCAGATCTGTGCAGCAATCTAGGGTGAGATTTTACCTCTGTGCAGGAGCTTCCTGTAATACAGACCGGTCACTGCTGCTCTCTCTCCTTGTGCAGGGTGACTGGTCTTGTCTCCGCCCCCTGATGTCGTTTTCTGCAGGCAGTCTGTAGTGGGTGGGGTCTTCTGGGTCCCTCCCACAGCTCTGCTCTCTGCACAGACTATGTACAGCACAGGGATGATTTTCATTGCTGCTTCTATAAGGTAATACCTGGGACTGCAAAGGCATTTGACGCACACAAGGTGAACTCATATTCTTTGTGACTATTGAAAAATATCTTGCATAAAAGTTTTTGTGCCTGGAGTTCAACTTTCATTCCAATTAGTTTGGCCGGCTGTTTTATTTGAATTTGGCATGTCAGAAGTTACATCTAGTGTGCAGTACCCAGATTCCCCACTAAGGGGTACAATTTCACAATGAATGGACTTTTATTAGACAAAACTGTAATACAATCTGAACGTAGTTTGAATTCCTATGGAGAATGTATGACCGGTACGGAATACGAGTATGCATACCCAGTAAGTAGGAAACAAAATCATTTTCAAGTTTTTTTTTTTTTTCTGCACATGGTAATTTAGCGCTAAAATTTTTTATAGTTGATAAACAGCACAAACTTGTTGTGGTGCACACAATTTTTGGCATACAATTAACCACTTGCTTACTGGGCACTTAAACCCCCCTCCTGCCAAGACCAATTTTCAGCTTTCAGAGCTGACGCACTTTGAATGACAATTGCGCGGTCATACAACACTGTACCTAAATTAAATTTGTATCATTTTTTTCACACAAATAGAGCTTTCTTTTGGTGGTATTTAATCACAGCTGGGATTTTTTTTTTTTTTTTTTTGCTAAACAAACAAAAAAATTTAAAAGTTCATAGTTTGTTATAAAATTTAGCAAACAGGTAGTTTTTCCCCTTCATTGATATGCGCTGATGAGGCAGCACTGGTGGGCACTGATAGGCTGCACTAATAGGCACAGATAATGCGGCACTGATGGCCACTGATAAGATGGCACTGATAGGTACCACTGATAGATGGCACTGATAGGTGGCACTGGTAGGTGACACTGGGCACCGATAGGTGGCACTTATGTGCAGCACTGTTGACAAGGCACTGATTGTGGGCACTGATAGGTGGCACTAATGGGTGGCGCTGGTGTCTAATGGTAGGTGGCACTGGCAGGTGGCATAGGTGGGCACTGAGGAGCTGGCGGCAGCCCTCCGTGATCGGGACTGATGTCCCTTTTTTTTTTTTGGCAGCGCGACTAGAAAAAATAGCCGATTACCGGCTGTGTTTACATCACATGATCAGCTGTCATTGGCTGACAGCTGATCACGTGGTAAGGGGTTGGAATCGGCCCCTCCGATCTTTAATCTCATAGACTCGCTGATCGCAGGAGGTGCACAGGGTGCTCGGGCACAGGAGGACGTCCATTGACGTACTCCCTGCAAAGCAGGTCCGCGCTGTAGCCGTCATTCGGCTATAGCGCAGATCTGAAGAAGTTAACCACTTGACCTCCGGAAGGTTTACCCCTCTTCATGACTAGGACATTTTTTTGGGATATGGCACTGTGTTACTTTAACAATTGCGCGGCCGTGCAACACTGTACCAAAAATAATTTATGTCCTTTTTTCCCATAAATAGAGCTTTCTATTGGTGGTATTTGATCACCTCTGCATTTTTTCTTTTTTTTTTGCGATATAAACCAAAAAAAATCCCTGACAATTTTGAAAAAAAAATAACCTCAATACTTTTTACTTTCTGCTACAAAACACATCCAATAACATTTAAAAAAAAAAAATCGAATTTCTTCCTAAATTTAGGCCAATATGTATTCTGCTACATATTTTTGTTAAAAAAAAATCCCAATAAGTGCATATTGATTGGTTTGCGCAAAAGTTTTGCGCATCTACAAACTATGGTGTATATATACTTAAATGTGTGCCTAACCAGTGTTTTGGTGTACTGTGTGAGGTGCTTTTACTAAGGGAAGTAAGGACTACTAAGGACAGAGCAATGTCTTGAATACATAGGCAGAGCCCTGTCCGGTGTGTCTCATAGGGCAGTGGTTCTCAACCTCAGTCCTCAAGTACCCCCAACAGGACATGTTTTGGGAATTTCTCTTAGATAAAATAGCTATCCAAAATACCAAGCCACTGACTGATTTAAAGCACCTGTGCAAGATAAAAGGAAAACCTGCAAACATGGCCTGTTGGCCATGGCTTGAGGGTTGAGAACATGGCATCTGCTGTGTATAATCGCAGTACAGACGGGTCGCTGGTGGCGAGTGCGCCCCCTACCTGGAAGTGCCCGATCACCTACCTAGTACGTGATCTGGAGCAGCAGAGCCGCCTTGCCGCTGTATATATAAGTGATACAGTCGGCAAACAGTTAGTATTAGCTCACAGTGTGTCCTCTGACAACGTGGTCACCCTCCTTGTTCACGCGGGCATATCTAAGCGTACACCCAGGAGAAGGGCCACCTTTACAGGTCTTCTGAGCATTATCTGCGTGCTGCCAGTCCCATCCATGTCTATTGGGACAAAGTAGCTGTACAGACGGCTCCCAATCTGCCATCCATGTGGGCGCGTCTTTGAACTCACACTGTCTGAATTGTGGAACACACAGCCACACCTGCACAGCTGTGAGCGAGGCCTAACAGGTCATGTTTTCATGATTTCCTTCACTTTGCACAGGTGTTTTAAACCAATTTCAATGGCTTGAGCTATTTTACCTCAGGGAAATTCCCTTTTTGAGGGTACTTGCAGACTGAGGATGGGAACCACTTTCCTCAAACATTAGCACCATCTTTGCTCTGGTATCATTCAAGGGAAGCATTTAACTCCTCCTGGTGCCTGTGTAAAAGCCTTTATGTTCTTCAATATTTCACACAGATCAGCCACTCTGCTGCCGCCTTTCTGCTACAAAGATACAATGTATAGTCCAAGTCAGTGGTCTCCAAAGTGCGACCCTTTGCATGCTTCTATCCAGCCCTTGGGGCATTATTCCGCCCACTATCAGCAACAGTGGGGCATAGTTCCTGCTACTGACACCGACAATGGGGCACTAGTCCGCTCACTGACACCAATGATGGGACACTATTCCTCCCACTGATACCAATGATGTGGCACTATTCCTCCCACTGACACCAACAATGGGGTACTAGTCCCCCAACTGACACCAACAATGGGGTACTATTCCGCCCAATGACACCAATGATGGGGCACTATTCCTCCCACTGATACCAATGATGGGGCACTATTCCTCCCACTGACATCAACAACAGGGCACTTTTCCTCCCACTGACACCAATGATGGGGCACCATTTCTCCCACTGATACAAACAATGGGGCACTATTCCTTCCACTGATACAATCGATGGAGCACTATTCGTCCCACTGACAACGATGATGGGACACTATTCCTTCTACTGACACGAATGATGGGAGCACTATTCCTCCCACTGACCCCAATGATGGAGCAATATTCTTCCCACTGACACCAATGATGGGGCACTATTCTTTCCACTGACACCAACAATGAAGCACTATTCCTCCCACTGACACCAATGATGGGACACCATTTCTCCTATTGATACCAAAGATGGGGCACTATTACTCCCCCTAATACCAATGATGGGGCATTGTTTACCCCCACTGACACCAGGTTGTTTTCTTTTCCCACTGGCCACAATCCGGCCCCCTAAAGTTTGAAGGACAGTAAACTGGCCCTTTGTGTAAAAAGTTTGGAGACCCCTGGTCTAAGCGATTATAGGTCAAGAGCAAACTATCCCTGATGCCTGTATCAGAATGACGACATCAGTCTCCCAGACTTCTCCTCTCTACCAAAATTCAATCACTGCCTTTAAGGCCCCATTCACATCTGCGAGTTGCAGGAACTCGTATTCCTGTTTGTGTTTTTTGTGCATTTTTCATGCTTTAACATGGGTGATGCATAGGGCAGCCTATTCACTTGAATGTGATAAATGCCCCAAAGAAGCTCCTGTACTCTTTTTGGAGCGGAATGTGGCGCTTTTTTACCACGCTTTTTGGTGAGTTTGCAGCGCGTTTGTTGCGCCAAAAAAGATGAGGCAAACGTGAGCCCATTACCCGCGTTTAGGTGCCATTAACATTCAAAGGCAACACACACATGATGCGCAATTGCAAAAAGGTTTCCAAAACGCGCGGCAAACCCCAAATTATTTGTGCGCTTTGCCACACAATCAGAAAAGGGAAATGTGAACGGGGCCTTATTTTGGGTAAAGATTTAATTTGAACAACTATATTGCTGCTGTATGTTGTGACTGGTCAGAGCTTAAAGTTTCTGATCTGGACAATTTTTTTTTCTTGTTAAAAAGAAGTTAGGACCACTCTTTGATCTGAAGTGCCACCTGTCCAGATTAGAGAGTTCTTCTTACATCCTGCCCAGGAGGAAGTGAGAGGAAATGCCCTTAATTGGGTCACAGACACAATAAAACATTGGCAGCTCTGACACTTACATGGTAAATCCGCCAGCAGTCAGGTGATACATTTACAATGTAGGTGTGGAGGTTTTAGAGAAACAAATAACGCGCGATATGCAAAATTCTACGAGTGTTCAGCCAACTGTACCATCATTTATGTGCCCCGGTAGCCAGCGCTCTCCTCTACTACCAGTAGGTGGACGGACCTTCAACATCTTTCCCTGAGATACAACCACCAGTACATGGTCACAGAGATATCAGTGGTGAAGAGGAGTTTGGCAGGAAAGAAGCCTCCGAGAGTGAGGAATAAATGGGCAATTAACCACTTGACCTCCAGAAGATTTACCCCCCCCCCCCCCCATCCTGACTTGCCCTTTTTTTGCGATACGGCACTGAGTTACTTTAACTGACAATTGCGCGGCCATGCAATGCTGTACCCAAATCTAATGTTATTTTTTCCCACAAATAGAGCTTTCTTTTGGTGGCATTTGCTCGCCTCTGAAGTTTTTTCAATTTTTGCGCTATAAACAAAAAAAAAAAAAGGCAGACAATTTTGAAAAAAAATAAAATAAAAATAACACAACATTTTTTACTTTCTGCTATAAAACATATTCAATAAAAAAAAAAAAAAATCTAATTTATTCATCAATTTAAGCCAATATGTATTCTGCTACATATTTTTGGTAAGAAAAAATTCCCAATAAGCGTATATTGATTGCTTTGTCCAAAAGTTTTATAGCATCTACAAATTACGGGATAGATTTATGGATACTTTATTTTTTACTGGTAATGGCGGCAACCAGCGACCTATAGCGGGACTGCGATATTGCAGCGGATAAATCAGACACTGACACTTTTTGGGGATCAGTGACACCAATACAGTGATCAGTACTAAAAAATATGCACTGTACTAATGACACTGGTTAGGAAGGGGTTAATATCAGGGGCGATCAAAGGGTTAACTGCGTGCCTGTGTACAGTGGGGGAGGTGCTTTTACTAGGGGATGGCATTGATCCATGTCCCTGCTTTGCAGGAACACAGGATCAATGCCTTCCCCACTGACAAAACGACGATCTGACTAGTTTACATAGGCAGATCGCCGTTCTGGCTTTCTGCCCTAATGATCGGCAGGGGCCGGCTGACATCAAGTCTGCGGTACCTGCAGATCAGCTCCCGCTGTGTATCATCATCAGAAGCGGCGCGCCCCAGACCTGGAAGTGCAGGCTCATGTACTAGGTACGTGATCCTGCGCAGCAGAGCCACCTTGCCGCCATACTGTATATATAAATTACCGTATATACTCGAGTATAAGCCGAGTTTTTCAGCACATTTTTTTTGTGCTGAAAATGCCACCCTCGGCTTATACTGGAGTCAAGCACTTTTCTGCAGCAGAGAATGACATTTTCCGACCCGACTTTGGGGGGCCGTATCTTCGGGCCACTTGGTGCTAGGAACCTCAAATGTGCAAACCCAGTGGAACTAGCGCTACAACATTTTCAAAGATGGGGTTCCTTGCACCAAGTGGCCCCGAGATACGGGGCCCCAAAGTCAGTTCGGAAAATGTCATTCTCTGCTGCAGTAAAGTGCTTGACATTTTCCGAACCGACTGTGGGGCCCGTATCTCGGGGCTACTTGGTGATAGGAACCCCATCTTGGATATGTTGTAGTGCTAGTTCCACTGGGTTTGCATGCCAAATTTGGGGTTTCTAGCACCAAGTGGCCCCAAAATACGGGGCCCCAAAATCAGTCAACTGTGTCCATCTGCAGCAATGTCATTTCGGGACCCTTTGGGTCCAGAGACCCCAAATTTTGTCTGCAGCTAGGGGGCATCTGGGAACCCTTAACTATTAAGTTTGAAGTTCGGGGACCTATGGCTGCAAATGAGCACAGTGAGGCTGCAAATGGGCACAGTGAGGCATGCAAATGGGCATTGTTGACCCTCTTTTCCACTTACAGTAGCTGCACATTTCTCACCCTGGGCTTATACTGGAGTCAATAGGTTTTCCCAGTTTTTTGTGGTAAAATTAGGTGCCTCGGCTTATACTCGAGTAGATACGGTATATGGTCGGCAAGCGGTTGAAGCTTGATTTCTTGAGGACCTTATGAAAACTAAAATTTGCAGCTGAATAACAGATAAAGAAGCGTTTAATGAACCACATGTGGTTTGATATAACTACATGGATGGCGACCACTGCTCTGGTTGTAAGAGCCGCCATGTTTGTTCAACTAATTTTCAATAAACATGTTAAAAATCAGGAAAAGGAACTTTTGTAACCACAAAAAACATTTATATAGAAGTCAGAGACAAAATATAATGTTTATATACATATTTAAGCATATCTTTTATATACAATAAATGTTTCTTTTTATGTTAGCCATGGTATTACTGGTCCATCTGGGAGTCCACTTTGGGATTTACAATGAAAAAAAAGGGGGTCATTTCAAACATTAGATCCAGTTGTTCAAAATTTCTCATCCTCCTAAAACTTGAAGTGAAAAAAAGAAAAGGTGCTTGACTTGACAAATATGTGTCCTCTTCCACTTAAAGGAGCTCAAACCGCCCCACAATCCTTTATTATATCCAGAGTTATGCTGCTTAATTTTACCAGACAACGCCTTGTGTAATATCTTCATACTGATGTGGACAAACTTAATGACTACACACCAGTGTTTCTCAACTCCAGTCCTTAAGGCGCCCCAACAGGTCATGTTTTCAGGATTTCCCTCAGATGAAACGGCTGTGGTAATTACTAAGGCAGTGAAACTGATCAAATCACCTGTGCAAAATAATGGAGAGCCTGAAAACATGACCTGTTGGGGCGCTTTGAGGACTGGAGTTGAGAAACACTGGTCTACACCTTGGAGTGTGAAGCCCAGGACTTTAAGGAACACTGGTGTGTTGTCCTCTCATTGGTGGGCTAACTCTTTGCATTTTTTTAATTTGGAGCCAAGGGATCCAAGATAAGAATGTAGTATTCTGTGCTAAATTAACAAGCTGACCTCTGGAAAGTTTTACCCCCCTTCATGACCTGGGCATTTTTTGCTATTCAATACTGTGTTACTTTAAAGCCCCATACACACGATCGGACCGTGGCCAACTTTTCCGTGGATTTTTGTCCAAAGGGTGTTGGCCCCAAGTTTGTATTGCATACACACGATCGGACTTTTTAGGCAACAAACATGAACGTAGTGACGTTTCAACGTACTGACGACACTTCAAAAGAGGACGTTCGAATACTCCAGCGCCACCTTTGGTCAACTTCTGTATTGTTGTCTGATCTTTTGCATTGGTTCTGAGCATGTTGGTCCGTTCGCACAGCCAACAAAAGTCCGATGAAACCTGGAAAAAGTTGGTCCGATGGAGCGTACACACGGTCGGATGTTGGTCCAAAACAGCTAATTTGCATGTTGGTTGTCCACAAGTCCGATCGTGTGTACGGGCCTTTACTGGAAATTGTGCGGTCATGCAACACAGTGTACACATGTGAAATTTGTATCATTTTGTTCACACAAATAGAGATTTCTTTTGGTGGTATTTGATCACCACTTTTTTATTAAAAAGACCAAAAATTTTCAGGGGAAAAAAAATGATATTATCTACTTTCTGTTATAAAACATATCCTAGTTAGGGTCACTAACTGACACTGACTTCGCTAATGATTAATTCAGTAATAATACTGTATGCTGACATTGTATTAATGACACTAGCTTGGAAGGGGTTAACATCTAGTGGCAATCAAGGGGTTAACTGTGTGCCTAACAATGTATGTTGTGTGTAGCTTTTACTTTACTATCTGGCTATTTTTTCTCCCTGCTTTGCAGGAAGAAGAAACAGCCAGATCGCTGTTCACAGTACACAGAGTTCTATGCATTTGTGTGATTGGCCACAGCTGATTTCAGCCAAAATCATTGGCTGAAATCAGCTGCCAAACTTGTGCTGTGTCCAATCACAGTACAGGTCGGCAGGGGGACGTGTGCATGTGAGCCCCAAACTCGGAGGCAAGCCAGCAACGTACAGGAACGTTGTCCAGCCCGCCTGTGCAGTTCAGCTGCAGTAAAACTACTGTGGGTGGGCGGCAAGTGGTTAAAGCGGAGTTCCACCCTAAAGTGGAACTTCCGCTTATCGGATTCCTCCCCCCCTCCGGTGCCACAATTGGCACCTTTCAGGGGGGAGGGGGGTGCAGATACCTGTATAATACAGGTATCCGTGACGAATTATCCGGACTGCCCTGCCCCTATATGGAGATGCCCCGTTGTGTCTTGGGAAACACAGTTCCCAGGACACAACGGGGACCAATAGAGACGCGCAGCGCGACTCGCGCATGCGCAGTAGGGAACCGGGCAGTGAAGACGTTGCGTCTTCACTTCCTGATTCCCTGACAGAGAATGGTGGTGGGGCAGCCGAGAGACGAGCGGTCGCTCGTCACATTCTGCCGACACCGCTGGACCCTGGGACAGGTAAGTGTCCATTTATTAAAAGTCAGCAGCTGCAGTATTTTTAGCTGCTGACTTTTAATATTTTTGGTGCGGGTGGAGCTCCGCTTTAAGCAATGTTGCCTCACAATGGTTCAACACTAGCAACAGGTTTACCCTGCAAGTGGCACAATATAATACATTTTGGAATTGCACCTTCTAGTCTTAAAGAGACGGGTGCTGTAGGCTATGTTTCAAGTAGAAAGTTGGTCTGGAAACCTTTAAAGATATACATTTTTCTTGTATACTCCAAGTGACTGTTTGTAAACCATAATCACGCTAATAGAAAAAAAAAAAAAAAAAACGTATTGAAAAAAAAAAATTACAATATATAAATATATATATATATATATATATTGCAGGTAATTTCAAACTATAGTCTTTCCAGAAATCATTGTTCCTAAAATGTGAACACACTACAATATTTTCCAGAGTTTTCCCTCTTAGCAACCAACTTTCGATTTAAGGCTCATTTTTCTCTCTTTAGGGCTTTCATAAGCCTTGTAAACAGCATCTCATTGTTCTGTAGACATCTCAGTATAGTCGCTGGCTGAATGGTTCCTGCTGCCAACTTCTTCTCATGGTATCTGAAGCTTGACAACATGTGGCATCCCATCGTTCATATTGACAAACTGGTCTAAACTGTGGTACCTTAGCTTTGAAGGTACAAATATACAGTCGGAAGAACCATCACTTAGTACCAGTGTACACAATCCAGGACCCAGACATTGTATTTTCTTATAGAAAGATACTGGTGGTGTAATTGGTCATGCTTCACATAAAATATAAAAGTCCGGCCTTGCAGCCTATTTGTTTGGTTATAGATGGAGTCAGTTCCAGATCCATGGCACCATAGTGGCGAGTCTCCTTTTAGGTTCAGTCCAGTGAGAGCCAACAACATCAGACATTTCTAAAGTGTGGAGTCCCTAACCAGATGTCCATTGTCGGCCAGTATTCTCCTCTCTGTGTTTGTAGACTTGACGGAAGTTGTGTATTTGGAGCGTCGGTTACAACATAAGCAGAGGATCTGTTTGAAGGTCGCTCTCATCTCATTGTCTCTGTAAGAGTAGACAATGGGGTTGATGACGGAGTTGATTTCAGCAAGAAGAAGGAAATACTTTTCCACGGTCAACACGTCACAAGATTCGCAGCCTAATCCATCCAGAAGGAGGATCACTTGCCCTGGTGTCCAGCAGATCACAAAGGCGCCTATGAAATAAGAACAGACAGGTAGGGAAGTAAGTTAGTATAATACAGAATTCCAAAAAAACAAGAAAAAAGGAATAAAAAAAAGAGAACAGTCAAACTACTAGCAGAACCCAAACAGAAGGATAACAGTAACATGGAGACCCAAGCAGGTCAATCGTTTTTATAGAGAATCGTAAATTCAGTTCACTATTCAGGTGTCTAACATTCCATGCTTTTGATTGGGCACCAAGGATGGGATGCTAACTACACATCCCCTAGGACCAAATGCCAGAAGGAGATTATTACATAGTTCATTACATATCAGCAATGGATTAAGCGGTTCCGTTTTGTTACATTCCATATTCCATTGAAGAAAAAAAAAAAAAAAGACCTCCGGTAGTAAAAACCAGGATGCACCAGTTCTTTCAATGTTTCAGCATTTAAAGTGGTGTGCCCATTTAAAAAAAGAAAAAAAAGTAATTGCATTGGGCAATTTTTCATTTTAGCAGGGCGTTTTGAACTCACAGGCAGAATCGTGGTAATTCTGCCTGCAATTCAAAATGCCTAGGTGTAAACGGAGCCTTACTGTTCCCTAATAGACATTGTGGTTGCAGGAAAGAAAATCGCATCATAATGCGATTTTTAGATGCCATCATTTTAAATGGCACCTAAAAGCGCAGTGTGGTTCTGCCTCAATAAATCGCGGCAAACCGCATCACGCAAAGCTTGTTGCTGTAAAAGGAGCTGCTGGTCCTTTTTCGGGTGACAAGCTTCTGTGATTGCGACAATCGTGGCAGAACCACACTGCATTTCTAGGTGCCATTAAGATGAATGGTATCTGAAATTTGCATTGCGCAATTTTTCATTTTAGCAGGGCGTTTTGAACTCACAGGCAGAATCGTGGCAATTCTGCCTGCAATTCAAAATGCCTAGGTGTGAACCCTGCCTTAGCTTTCTTGTCTGAGTTTGACAGCTTGGAAGAGTTTACCTGCTGTCTAATGCTACGAATTATTGGACGAATGATCGTCCGTTTTTTTTGCATGCTATCCAAAATAAAAGGTAAAGTTACGAAAATTCTCATATGACAAAATAAAAATTCGGAAGTGATGTATTGTATCGTATTGGAAAGACAACTGTTCTGATTAAACGAAAATCGTACAAGAAAGATTTTTGTGCTTGTCCCATCGGATAACTTTGCATGAACTTTAGTGATCAGCTCTTGAAAGATGTGTACTAACGATCAGATTATCGTCTGATTTTCTGATCGTGTGTATGGGCCTTCACAGCTGCTGCAATCTCTGGCTGGTTTGCCTTCATAATAGCAGTTTAAACCAGACTACACTGTAGTAATATATATTAAAAGATGGTGCAATCAAGAACAGAGACTGTGAATTTATGGGCTATAGTGCTTCTGGCCCCAGCATCATAGGCCAGATCATAGGCCACTAGACCTGTTTAATGGTTACACCCTAGTGACTTGCTCTCTGATATCATAAGATTGCAGCCAGCTCTGCCATATAAAATGGGTGTATGCCTAAATCCTGCAGACAAGGAGTTAAATGCAATTAATCCACCCTAAATCTGTGAAATGGAAAAACGCCTCTTCTTAGAGACTTAATAATTACAATGACCTTGGCCATTCAGTGAGTTCTTGGAATGTTTTATATAATGGGTTGCAGGCTTTCTGCATTTCATGTCTCCAGTGGCTCTTAGCAAGGTCCCTATCTTGTCGTGACTGCACTGCTAAACATGCCTCTCCAGACATATAAATAACACATTTTATACATCTTCTTAGACATAATACAGGAATGCCACGAACAAACTGCATTGAAACAAGGCTGGGGTACTGCAGTGAGAAAGGGAAAGAATTGGCTGAAGGGAGGATTGTTTGTATTTTCATGACAATCTAATTCCATCTGACGCCTTTCCAGTAGAGATCAGAAAAGAAAAAGGATGAAGATAATAGAGTTGTGATGGACAACACAGTTAAAGCGGAAGTAAACCATCGATTTAACAGTTTAAAAAAAAAAAGGCATTCCGGGAATGCTAACTGCACATTGGCTGTGCTTTTAACCAAACAGTCAAACCATCCAATGGCTGGTGTCATAACGGATCACATGTGCAGCACTGTGGCAGTTGAAGATTAAACAGGGGCAAAGATGGCAGCTTCCTTGGCTGAAAACGATAGGGGGGTTTACTTCCACTTTAAACTCAAAACTCTTCTCAAAATAAGTTTAGAGTAGAGAGAATTTACACTATAACAGTGATGGCGAACCTATGGCACGCGTGCCACAGCTGGCACGCAGAGCCATCTCTGTGGGCACACGAGAGGGTCCAGGACAGAGCTAGAGGTCTCTCTCTCCTCTCAGCCCCCCTCCCTCTCTTTCAGCCCCCCCTCTTTTTCCGTCCCCCCTCTCTGTGTCCCCCCTCTCTCTGTTCCGCCTCTCTCTCAGCTCACCCCTCTCTCGCTGTCCCCCTTCTCTTTCTCTGTTCCCCCTCTCTCACACCCCTATCTCTCTGTCCCCCATCTCTCTCTCTCTCTGTCCCCCCTCCCTCTCTTTGTTCCTCCTCTCTCTCAGCTCACCTCTCTCTCAGCATTTCTCTCACACCCCTCTCTCTCAACCCCTCTCACTCTCTCTCAGCCCCCTCTCCCTCTTTCTCAGCCCCCCTCCTTCTCTCTGTTCCCCCTCTCTTAGCATATCTCTCACACCCCTCTCTATGTCTGTCCCCCCTCCCTCTCTCTCAGCCCCTCTCCCTCTCTCTGTTCCCTCTCTCTTTCAGCATATCTCTCACACCCTTCTCTCTCTGCCCCCTCTCTCTCAGCCCCCCTCCCTCTCAGCATCTCTCACACCCCTCACTCTTGCTGTCCCCTCTCGCTCTCTCTCTTTCTCTCTGTCTCTGTCAGTCTCTCTCCCTCTCTCACACACCCCTCTCTCTCTCTCTCTCACACCCCTCTCTCTCTCACCCCCCTCTCTCTCTCTCTCTCTCTCTCTCTCACACCCCCCCTCTCTCTCTCACACACAACCCCTCTCTCTCTCTCACACAACCCCTCTCTCTCTCTCAGCCCCCTCTCTCGCGAATTGAGTGTTGCACTTTGCAACACAAAACCAATGTATTTATTTCAGTTTGGGCACTCGGGCTCAAAAAGGTTTGCCACCACTGCACTATAAGGTCAAAAAGCATGCGGACACTCCTTCAAATTTTTGCATTCAGGTAGTTTTAGTGAAAAGTACTGTTTACAAAGACATCTGTTTGCTTCCAACCATGCGGCAGAAATTCAGGGAGAACCTTTTTGTTCTAGCAAGACCTTGCCTCTGTGCACAAGGCCATCTTCGTAAAGATGTGGTTTGACGAATTTGGTGTACACAGAGCCCTGACCTAAACCTTCCTGAGCAGCTCTGGGATGAATGCAAGCCAGGTCTTCTCATCAAAGATCAGTACCTGACCCCGCAATACTCTTTTGGTAGAATGGGCACAAATTCTCCTGAAATCTTGAGGTAAACCTTACCACAATGGCGGAGGCTGATATAGTCAAAAAAGGAGAGGTGGATCCATATCAACTCCCATATGTCTTTGAAGGTTCTCATTTATCCACGTCATTGTATGTCTAGTAAAAGTTAGTCACATCCAACTGGACTTGTTTTGTAATGTTGAAGATTTTTCGTAGCTTATCCAAGTCCTTGAACATGTGGCTCGGATAAGCGTCTTCAACCTTCAACCTTACAGTACAAGTCCAGTTTAATGTGCCTAACTACTACTAGATAGTAAAGTATAGGGAAAAAAGTTGCGCTATCCTAATGGGTTAAAGCTGCTGCTCGAAATGTTATACTACAAAATACAAAATGGCTGTGGGAAGGAGCTGCGCTAAAGAATGAAAATAATTAAGAAAATTGATATGTGATACGAAATGTAGTACCAAATGAGGACTGAAAAGTATTTGCCCAAATAGCTATACGTTTCGTATAAAAGTGTCAAAAAGGAAGTCTGCATACAATCAGATTAATATAAAAATGAATAAATAAAAACCCGGCTGAGCTCTTCCTATTTGTGTGGAAGTGAAATGGAATGTGCACAGTGGATGTACGCTGATTAGTGAAATCAAAAGACCACATAGAAAACATGCATTAACATAAAATGAAAAACTAGTGTAAATAGGTAAACACCCTACTAGGCATTCAATAGTGTATGATACCTGTTATCAACTGTTATAAAGAAGATACAAATTTATATATCATATACTATAAACAGTGTGCAAACTAAATCGTGGACTGTGGCCAGTAAACCTTGGTGAAAATAATCAAAAAAAAAAGGATAATATTTCAGCTTGATAACACAATATTGATGAACACCCTACAGGGCATTCGAAACAATATTGACCTTGTTATTGGCTATTGGAAAATGAATGCCAACTTGGTACCCTAACTGGAATATAACCAGTGAACTTTGGTGAAAAAAGAATCTAAAAAAATAAAAATACAAATAAAAAGTAAACACCCTACAGAGCTTAAAGATTGCAATGGTGACCAAATATGTGTATAATTCCCAGGGAATGGGAAAAAAAATCCCTTAGGGGTTGAGTGACAACCGCTTCACCAAAAAAGAATATGCAAACACATAGAAATTTAAAAAGTAAAAAGTAAACACCCTACAGAGCTTAAAGATCACAGTGGTGACCGAGTATGTGTATACTCCCCAGGGAATGTATGGAAACAATCCCTAAGGGGTTGTGTAACAACCGCTTCACCAGAAAAAAGAAAGGGTGGAGAATCGGAATTATCCGATTTCATGTGCCACCTTAATAACAACAGAGGGATACACCTCAGCTATGAGGCAAGCCAGGAATCCATACATTTCTTAGATCTTTCCATATCCATTGACAACGGTTCCTTTAAGACGTCAACTTACTTCAAACCCACTGATCGCAACTCTTTTATCCCACAAGACAGCTGCCATCACTTGTCGTGGTTGAAATCAGTCCCAAAGAGCCAATACCTCCGCTTAAAACGCAACTGTACCGATCATGACACCTTTTTAGCTCAATCATCTGTTCTCACCTCCAGGTTTAGGGATAAGGGCTACACACCAGAGTTCCTTACCGACACCCTTGCCTTAGTGGACAAGACTGATCGGAATACACTACTAATTGAAAAGCCGCCAGGTCAAAAAAAGGATTCATTTTGTAACCCCTTTATCACCAGCTTTTCTTGCCAGCATGCTAATGTTAAACATATCATTGGCAAGCATTGGCACATTTTACGGAGTGATAGAATATTGGGGGCTATCCTTCCCGAAAGACCTCAGGTTGTTTTCAGAGGAGCTCCCTCTCTGAAGGACAAGATAGCTCCCAACATTCTAAATCCTCCTCTCACTCAGACTGGCTTTTTTCCGATGCTCAAAGGTTACCATCAGTGTAGACGTTGCCAAGTCTGCACACTTAACAAAATAAAAACCAGAAGAACTACATCATTTGTTTCTACTTGCACTTCCCAACAGTATGACATAGAGCCGTTCATTACATGCTCTACAGTAGGAGTGGTCTACATGCTCCAATGCCCGTGTGGGCTCCAATATGTGGGCCGGACTAAAAGACCACTACAGGTCAGATTGAACGAGCACATAAATAACATACGTCGGGGCTTCACAAAGCACTCAGTTTCCAAGCACTACCTTCGAGTTCATAACAGGGATCCCAATAACACCATATTTTTGGGTATTGATAAATTTAGGCCACACTGGCGAGGGAGCAATATGGTGAACAGTATTTCAAAATTGGAAATGTCATGGGTCCACAAACTCAAAAGTTACACACCGTTCGGGCTCAATATAGATGTCGACATTAACTGTTTCATAGACAATTCATAGTAGCTTGCCTTTAAGCTGTCCACACAATATTAACATCGTGTGCATGGTAGTTTCTGACAACATTATGTTGTCTTGCATTGGTCATTTGCGACATATGTTCCTACGTATTATAGTCATGTGGGTTGGTTCCACTATCATGTTGGTTATTGTCAATATATGAGTTCATATACTTCTAAATTATAGGTTTGCTCTATCTCATCTAAATGTATTATATGCCTGTATAGTATTGTATTTGGTATGGCCATCATCGTGGATCTCTGACAGTAAGAACAGCCCATCCTGACCGTTCTCCAACTTAACCATATAGCCCGCTCAAAAACTAGTCTCCTTTATACTTTCATTAATGGTAATTTTGAATATTTTAATTTTTACTTTTTACATTTTTAACATACATAATGACGATTAAAATTTTGAAGCAAGGGAACTTTTTACTATAACCTTTTGTATGTACCCCTCTTTATAGAGTTCCCTTTTCAGGACCTAACATTTTGAGATTTCAAATTTCGATTTTGTCGGTCCATAATGGAGTTCCGTCCATAAACGTATATATACCTCTTCAAAGAGGCCAATTTTTATTTTTATTTTTATTCTCATTTATTTTTATTTTTAATTTTATTTTTATCTTTATCTTTATTTCTCCAGTCTATAATGGAGTTTTGTCTACCAATGTGTACTCACCTTGCTAAATAGACAACTTTCCCTCACCCCGCACTGGGTTAATATATTGTATTGGACCATTCGAGTTCCGTAAATCTGAGCAGTCCCTGTCATACAATTAGGCTATACAAAACCTTTCTGGCAAGGCTAACTGCATAATTTTTATTTTATATATGTTTTTATCTTTATATTCCCCAACCTGTTTTATGTCTCTCACTCAATGTGAATCTGTTAGGAACGCTTCGTTCCAATTAGATACGGTGTAGACCACTTGCCCTTACTACTGGTTGGAACAAATTTATTATCAACTGATCCTTCAGTTCATATGAGGTTTAGAGTGTTCTTTCCCTCTTCCAAAATGGCGGACGCTGTTCCCGAGTCTGAGATTCACACTGAGGCTTGGGGGATCAGTGCCTGTATATAAAGCGGTGCGTCATGACGCAGCCCGTGCCCCGTGACGACGTCCGTTGATGACGAAACGCGTAGGGAGGAGGAGCTACGTCCTGACGCTACCGCTGTAAGACGTGATCCCATACCACGGGCTGTATTTGCGAGACCGGCCGGCTCGCTTCAAGCCTATTGAATTTTGCTACACTGTAAGTGTTTACTTATTTTTATTTAATAAAATATCGTTGGATTTCACACTATGTGAGCTCTCTTTAATCCCCTTTGGTTCCAACTGCTATTTGGCCATCGAGCCTAATCTTGAGCTGACATCAGAGAAGGACCCTGGTTGGGAGCTATTCTGGACGAGTCAATGTGATCGGTTGGACACCGGACGTTCTTCCCTGTATACCCCTGGCTAGGGTTAAGAGCCACCTGTGTGAAAGGTCCCCCTAAAAAAGGGACCATACAGTTCCGGTAAGGAGACAAGTTTGCCCTATGGTGGAGGTCTTCACATCTTTTCTTGGTGTTATACAAGTCACTTTCATTTCAAGATATTTGGAGTCCTCACATAGACTGTTAACAGCACGGAACTTGTTTGCTACATTGTGCATTTCAAGACGCACTTATTTATATTGTTTGTGACTGATTTCTTTTTTCTGGTGAAGCGGTTGTTACACAACCCCTTAGGGATTGTTTCCATACATTCCCTGGGGAGTATACACATACTCGGTCACCACTGTGATCTTTAAGCTCTGTAGGGTGTTTACTTTTTACTTTTTAAATTTCTATGTGTTTGCATATTCTTTTTTGGTGAAGCGGTTGTCACTCAACCCCTAAGGGATTTTTTTTCCCATTCCCTGGGAATTATACACATATTTGGTCACCATTGCAATCTTTAAGCTCTGTAGGGTGTTTACTTTTTATTTGTATTTTTATTTTTTTAGATTCTTTTTTCACCAAAGTTCACTGGTTATATTCCAGTTAGGGTACCAAGTTGGCATTCATTTTCCAATAGCCAATAACAAGGTCAATATTGTTTCGAATGCCCTGTAGGGTGTTCATCAATATTGTGTTATCAAGCTGAAATATTATCCTTTTTTTTTTTTGATTATTTTCACCAAGGTTTACTGGCCACAGTCCACGATTTAGTTTGCACACTGTTTATAGTATATGATATATAAATTTGTATCTTCTTTATAACAGTTGATAACAGGTATCATACACTATTGAATGCCTAGTAGGGTGTTTACCTATTTACACTAGTTTTTCATTTTATGTTAATGCATGTTTTCTATGTGGTCTTTTGATTTCACTAATCAGCGTACATCCACTGTGCACATTCCATTTCACTTCCACACAAATAGGAAGAGCTCAGCCGGGTTTTTATTTATTCATTTTTATATTAATCTGATTGTATGCAGACTTCCTTTTTGACACTTTTATACGAAACGTATAGCTATTTGGGCAAATACTTTTCAGTCCTCATTTGGTACTACATTTCGTATCACATATCAATTTTCTTAATTATTTTCATTCTTTAGCGCAGCTCCTTCCCACAGCCTACTACTAGATAGTACCTCCATCGGTCTTGGTCCACATGTCCAACAAGCTCATCAACAAGGTGTGATGGTCAGGAGTCCATTTTTGGCCATATACTATAGATTGCAAGGACATGTTGGAAATCTCCCCAATAGTGACATCCAGTATAGAAAATGTTGTTGGCTACAGTTCAGCATTAAGAGGTCACAGAGATGAGATAGATGTTATCAGATACAGATATGGCCAAAAGCATGCAGACACCCTTTCAAATTATTGCATTCAGGTAGTTTCAGTGAAGAGTATAGTTTACTAAGGCCCCTTTCACACATGCGGACCGTATGTCCATATTTCATCCATCCATTTTCGGATGAAATACGGACATACATGCATCCCTATGGGATAGCGGGTGTCAGCGGATGAGCATCTGCAGACACCCGATATCGTCTCCACTATGGTCCTATTCTGCAGACGGAGGAAAACCCTATTTTTCTATCCGTCTGCAGAGCGGATCGGATGAACACGGACAGACGGTCCTTGTTTATCCGATTCTCCATAGTGGAAAGCGGAGATCTGACAGTGCGGTCCCTGCACAGTGATTTCGGAACGATCCCCGCTGAGCAAGCGGATGTTTACGGGGCGGATCATTACGGATCTGGCCCATGTGAAAGGGGCCTAAAGCCCCATACACACGGTCGGATTTTCCGATGGATTCTGTCCTATCGGACAATGTTGTCGGAAATTCCGACCGTGTGTAGGCACCATCGGACATTTTCCATCGGATTGTCTGACGGGCAAAGTTGTATCTCCTGCTCTAAAAATTTTCCCACAACAAAGTCCGATCACACCAATTCCGATCGTGTGTAGCGAATTCCGACGGACAAAGTGCCACGCATGCTCAGATCACATTACAAGACCAAAGCTATTGGCTACTAGCCTCTACGTAGTCCCGTCGTAGGCAACAAACGTCACCACGTTCAGAATGATCGGATTTTCCGACAACTTTGTCCAACCGTGTGTATGCAACACCAGTGTCGGACTAAATCCGTCGGACCAAATCCAATGAATTTGGTGGTCGGATTTTCCGACCGTGTGTATGGGGCATTGGACATCTGTTTGCTTTGAACCATGCGGCAACAGTTCAGGGAGAGACCTTGCCTCTGTGCACAAGGCCAGCTTCATAAAGACGTGGTTTGAAGAGTTTGGTGTGCACAGAGCCCAAACCTCATCCTTACTGAGCACATTTGGGATGAATGCCAGCCAGGTCTTCTCGTCCAGGACCAGTACTTGACCCCACAATGCTCTTTTGGTAGAATGGGCACAAATTCTCGTGAAACCTTACCACAATGGTGGAGGCTGTTATGGTCAAAAAGGGGAGAGGGGGATCCATATTGGCTTCCATGTATCTTTGAAGGTTCTCATTTATTCAGGTCACTATATCTAGAAATAGTTAGTCATATTCAACTGAACTTGTTCTGTAATGTCTTCAACAGTTGAATGTGAATAACTACTACTAGATATTACCTCACTTGTTCTTGAAATGGAATGTCCAACAAGCTCATTAACAAGGTGTGATGATCCATTTTTGGCCAGGAAGTGTTGGGAAACCTCCACAATAATGTTATACATTATAGAATTTTTTTTTTGGCCTGTAGTTCAGCATTAAGATGCCATAGAGACAAGAGGTCAGGGGTAGGCAACCTTTCGGGGGTTGAGATCTACCTGGACAACATGAAGGAAATCAAAGATCCCCAGGAAGGGGTGGGGTGCATCCCTTTTAAAAAAAATAAATAAAATAACTATCAAGCCCCAAATAAAAAAAGATGGCATGAAGAACATAGTGTGTCACAGTAGTGTCCTTTGCCCCTTCACGTCACTCCCCCCCCCCCCACAGTAGTATCCACTGCCCCATCATATCCCCCCCCATAGTAGTATCCTTTGCCCCTCCCATAGTAGTGTCCTTGCCCCCCCCCTCCAACAGTAATATCCTCTGCCCCCCTTCACATCCCCCCCCCCCCAACACTTTTGTGTCCTCTGCTCCCACCCTCAGATCATGCCCTCCCCCTGTAGTGTCCTCTGTCCCCCATAGCAGTGTCCTCTACTCCCCACTCCCCCATAGTAGTGCCTTCTGCCCCCATTCATATTACCCACCTTCACCACTGTAGTGTCCTGTGCCCTCCACATCACCCACCCCCCCCCCCCCCACTGTAGTGTCCTTTGCCTCTCCCCACACAAACTGTAGGTAGCACTCGCCTACCTTACACATGGGTACAGCAGAGTGGAGAGCAGGAGGCAGCACACTACTGGATGGAGGGTGGGAGTGGACAATGCCGGAGTTAAGTTTCCACGTTAACAAGCTAGTGATTGGTTGCTAGGATTGACCGGCATCCATGCAACCAGTCACTTGCTCGTTAACTTAAAAAGTAATTGAGGCAGCTCTCGCTCCCACCCTCCTATCCAGTACTGTGCTGCCTCCCGCCCTCCACTGTGCAGTGAAGATGAGAGCATGCTAGAGGCTGAGGGAAATGACCGGCAAAGCAGGGCTGTGTTCGGCGGCTTGACCGACCCCTGAGATAGATGTTATCAGATACAGGGGATTTAGACGTCCTAAAGTAACCTCTCTCAAATTTTTTCTGCAGTAGATTGCTCTTTAGAGGGTGTTGAGAGGCAGTGAGGTGTCATGTTGTCTCCTTGATGCCAACTTTCACTTGAATGTGTTGCATTCATGTGCCATACTGTCCGCCTAACTCGACAGCTGCATGTTTTTACTGCCCCCCAACCGCAAGTGTAAACCAAGCCAAATAAATCTATCAATATTTACTACAACAGAGCTAATAATAATATCAAACAGCAAGCACGTAAGTCAAAGAAATTTATGAAAAGCATGGCCATAAAAATGCAAAAAATACGCTCAGTGAAAGATCAGGTGTGCTGCAATGAAAACAATACACTGATAGAAGGAGAGAGCAGAGTGACAAAGATATGAATTTATCAGACTACTGCTTCTTCTTTCACTGTCCAGTCATGGGTGTGGGTGGGGAGGAGACCTGTAAGTGAAAGTGAAGCTGTAGCAGGAAAAGTTCAGGTCACATCTCTGGCTGTGTAAATCTCAGGACAGAATGGACAGACATATGAACACATCAGGTACAACAATATATGCATTTTGTGTATTTAGCCGTTTGCCTGCAGATCAGCTTTAATATGTTCAGACGCTTTCAAAAATAGTGTCCATTGCACCTCATAGTCTTAGTGGAAAAAGTAAAAGTGTCCGTATTGTTTATAGCAACCAGTTGGATGTTTTACTTGTTTTTTGGTAACCAGCATTAGATAAAAGGACAGCTGGAATAGGATGTTCTCTAATCCTTTCATTGCATGTTCCAATTACTGCCCAAGTAAATGAAAGAGCCCAGCTGAGGACATGCCAGTCTCTCACCATCTATCGTCCTCACTGCACATTATTACTATGCCCATTCACATGTGCAGCAAAAAAAAAAAAAAAAAAAAATATTGGATCACTTTTTAGAGGGCGTTTGACAGGCGGTGAGGAGGCAACATAGTGCCGCCTCACCCCCAGATTTAACCCTGTAGGTGCTGCACCACTGCCCGCAATCACGATATTGTACAACATACCGTAGCCCCATAGACTTGCATGGGCCTATGTTTGGCAGCTGTAACGGCCACTGATTTCTACACTTGCATAGTTGCCAACATTCTCAAAACATTTTTATGGACACTTTTTAATCATTTTAATTAGGGGGTGGGGCACTCACTTGTAGGTGTGGCCTAGCAGGTGATAAAACATGTGGCATGCAAAGCAAAAAATGGGCGTTGTCTTAATTATGCTAAATATTGGGCATGGCTTAAAGGGGTGTGGTTAAATAGAGTCTGAGACGCTTACATAGTGGGGAATGTGGTAAAATATCCGGAAAAAAAAGGAGAAATAGAGGGATGAAGGGAGAGAAAAAAAAAGGAGGGAGGAAAGAAAGAAAGAAAGAAAGGGATGGAGGGAGAGAGAGGGAGGGAAAGAAATACGGAAGAAAGAGGGATAGAGATAGAGAAAGAGGGATGGAGGGAGAGTGAGAGAGAAGGAAAGAGGGACAGAGAAGGAAAAGAGGGACAGAGAAAGAGAGAGAAGGAAAGGAGGGACAGAGGAAGAGAGTGAAGGAAAGAGGGACAGAGAAAGAGAGAGAAGGAAAGGGGGACAGAGAAAGAGAGTGAAGGAAAGAGGGACAGAGAAAGAGAGTGAAGGAAAGAGGGACAGCGAAAGAGACTGAAGGAAAGGGGGACAGAGAAAGAGAGAGAAGGAAAGAGGGACAGAGAAAGACAGTGAAGGAAAGAGGGACAGAGAAAGAGAGTGAAGGAAAGAGGGACAGAGAAAGAGAGAGAAGGAAAGGGGGACAGAGAAAGAGAGAGAAGGAAAGGGGGACAGAGAAAGAGAGTGAAGGAAAGAGGGATAGAGAAAGAGAGTGAAGGAAAGGGGGACAGAGAAAGAGAGTGAAGGAAAGAGGGATAGAGAAAGGGAGTAAACGAAAGAGGGATAGCGAAAGAAAGAAAGAGAGAGAAAGAAATAACACTTTCAATTACTGTTTGGGCATAATAAAGCTTTTTCTTCCTCACCTCATGCAGTTTTCAGGGCAGCTCAATGCCACAACACTGGAAGCCCAGACAGTGCACCCATTGGCTGGAACTCATTGCAACCTGCCTCCTGCTACCTCCTCAGCCAATAGGTAGCTGCAGTTTGCTCTTACAATCCTCACAGAATCTCCCGACTCCCAGCCCATCCAGCAGGCCTGGATGACACAGAGACTATCCGCATGCCACACTGGGCAACAGCAAAGCAGAGTTTTTTATGGGGGATCAGACCCTTGGCACAGTTCTGCCCGGACAAACTCTATTTTCCTGGATTCTGCCTTGAACATGCTCAGACTGGGACATGGGTCTGAATTCCATGAATGTCCTGGGCAAAATCGGGACTGTTGGCCACTATGCATTTGTGCTATAACATTTGTACAGCCCTTAGCGGCTGCATGCCCTGGTTCAGGTGGGTGGTTGTCATGCGGTAAAAGTACAATGTAGCCACCTGGGTTTACAGCCACCCCTTGCCACACGTGTGAACAAACCCTTAGTGATCCTTTTTTAAAGCTCTTCATAATGTGAAGGATTCCCTTTACAAGGCAGGGGGCATCTTTTCATGGTTGGTGAGGTCCTAACTGGCTACATTTTGGAAACATGGCAGAATCTAGACAAAGGAGCCTGCTACCACCCCTGAAAAACTCATACAGATGTACGCTGTGTATACATTCCCTGGAGCTAGACATAATGAAGCATGGAGAACATTTGGTATTAGCGTGACTTCATATTCCTCATCTGTGAGCATTTCAAAGTCGCAGTCTTTCCCAAGCATTGACATGCAAGCAGAGGGATTCTAATTAATGCCCAAACAACGTCCTTTAGATTATATAAAGTGATTCATGTTTGTCTTTTTTCTTTAGAGAAGGTCAAAGCTGAACTGCAGCTTTTGCTACACTTTACATAGCTTGTTTGGGCCAAGCTGGTCCAAACGGACTATGGGGTTGATTTACTAAAACTGGAAAGTGCAAAATCTGGTGCAGCTCTGCATAGAAACCAATCAGCTTGTTCGACAATAAAACCTGGAACCCGACTGGTTTCTTTGCAGAGCTGCACCGGATTTTGCACTCTCCAGTTTTAGTAAATCAACCCCAATGTCCTTTACTAACACATGAGGCTGCTGGATGTGCGATATAAACTGTATATAACTGAGGCTACATACAGCATACCACACTGTTCCAGGTGCGAGCCAAGACCTTCCTGTCTCATATCCGCTATTCAATAGAGTATCTGATTGGTACTCAGACAATTCGAGAAAGCAATGTATTCTAGCAATGAGGCGGGCTGATGATGTCACAAGTTTCGGCTTGAACCCGGAACACAGTACGACATGCTGTATGTAACCTTAGCTATATACTGTTTATAAGTAAAAAGAAAGAGGGCGTACTGCCCTAGTGCATTATCCAACAAATTATTAATTAATTAATTAAAATATCTGATAAAACTGAAAAAAGTCTACTCACAAGCATAGACTTGTAAACTCGCTCATCAAGCCACATGGGTGGCTAGTCTTTCTCAAATCGCTTGGACTACCAGACCAAGGTAGGGTGGTCCTAAATGGAACCCTGCTGACGCGTTTCGAAGGACCAACCTTCTTCAGAGCCTGGTTACAAATGACCATTTGTAACCAGCCGAAATTCATTCCTTCTATGGGGCAGGTTGGTTGTACTGAAGTCTAGCCATCAATCGTTGTGTTCTTGGAAAAGAAGAAAGAAATGGCTGCACATCCAGAACTCCCAATTGCCTTTTATTGTTCATAAAGATAACACCAAGGACACCAAACTATGGTCACGTGGATGCATTTATAACATATGTACAGCCCTTAGCGGCTGCAGGCCGCGTTTCGAAGGACCAACCTTCTTCAGAGCCTGGTTACAAATGACCATTTGTAACCAGCCGAAATTCATTCCTTCTATGGGGCAGGTTGGTTGTACTGAAGTCTAGCCATCAATCGTTGTGTTCTTGGAAAAGAAGAAAGAAATGGCTGCACATCCAGAACTCCCAATTGCCTTTTATTGTTCATAAAGATAACACCAAGGACACCAAACTATGGTCACGTGGATGCATTTCACACATACATCTTGTGCTTAATCATTAACACCAAGGACACCAAACTGTGGTCACGTAGACGCATTTCACACATCCATCTTTTTTTTTTTTTTTCAAATATAAAGTTTTATTAAATTTTCAAAACAGAAAAAGAGGCCAGGGCCTCAACAGAACTTACAATCACATAATTACAATGAAGGTCGCAGCCTCCCGGATTCATCTCACAGTCATTAACAATACATTGTAACAGCCCATAAGTCTCCCATTATTGCTAATACTCATTGTTTACCGTTGGCTTCTGAGCTAAGAAAGGATCATCTATATTGGTCCTGACCGGTAGGCTATTCTTGTAGGCGACAAGATTGCAGTATAAGAAGGAGAAGAAAAGAGAAGAGAGAAAGGAATAAGCGCAGTTCAGAAAAGATCGGGAGGGGAGGGGGTGGGTGGGGTAAATGGGTGGGGGGGATGTTGGGGGGGGGGGGATCCGCAAGTCTCAGTATCCTGGTAGCAGGCTGTTCCCTATGACACCAATAATAATGGGCACATTTTGTCTCAGGTCCCCAGTAGGACTTTCCCTTCGTCTGAGAGAATAAAAATATTCCATAATGCCCAGGTCTTCCTGTGAGTTTCTTGTTTGTCCTGTGAGGTCAGTATAAGGTCTTCCATTTTATTTATATCTTCCACTTTCCGCAGCCACATTGCTGCAGTCGGTGGGCACTGTTGCTTCCATAGCCACACATACATCTTGTGCTTAATTATTACTAATGAGTAATGATTAAGCACAAGATGTATGTGTGAAACGCGTCTACGTGACCACAGTTTGGTGTCCTCTGTGTTAATGATTAAGCACAAGATGTATGTGTCAAATGCGTCTACGTGACCACAGTTTGGTGTCCTTGGTGTTAATGATTAAGCACAAGATGTATGTGTGAAACGCGTCTACGTGACCACAGTTTGGTGTCCTTGGTGTTACTAATTAAGCACAAGATGTATGTGTGAAACGCGTCTACGTGACCACAGTTTGGTGTCCTCTGTGTTAATGATTAAGCACAAGATGTATGTGTGAAACGCGTCTACGTGACCACAGTTTGGTGTCCTTGGTGTTACTAATTAAGCACAAGATGTATGTGTGAAATGCATCTACGTGACCACAGTTTGTTGTCCTTGGTGTTCTCTTTGTGAACAATAAAAAGCAATCAGGAGTTCTGGATGTGCAGCCATTTCTTTCTTCTTTTCCAATTTTTTCCCACAGAGGCAGGCCGGGGCTGGCACTCCATGAGATATTCCAATTAGTCCCGTCTCCTACACCTGGAGCAGCGGTTCTTTTTCTTGTAGTCATTGTTTTCTGCCTGCAGGAAGGGCTCCCTACCGGCAGAACACAATAGCGCTGCGGGAGGGATTCCCCCATCAGCACTAAATATGCTGATGAGGGGAATTGAGCGATTTTCTTTTCTGCAGCCCAAGGTTGCAGGAAAGAAAACTGCATCATCTATGGCTTGTTTAAGCTCAAGATTTTCTGCAATAATGAATGACTATACCAATACAAGACTCTACTACTAAAAATACAACATAAACGGTCAGCCAACAGCCCAGCCAAAACAGCGCTAGAGTCTGTAATGAGAGTGAGATGGCGGCTTCACAAGGTCAGGTAACAATTAAATATACTAAAAGTGAAATAGTATTTATAAGTGAGACATAAATGATGGAAATGTAATAAGATGGCTGTTTATTCTCCTATAAAACGTCTTTATTCAGTGGCAGCTGGATGTCTCATGAGTCCAGCCTAGCCTGCAGGGAGCGTCCCCGTGTGTCACCGCGATGTGACACTGACTCACACTTGTATAAAGGACTCCAGCTGTGCAAACATTTCAGTCATTCCTTCCTTAACAGGCATTAAGGCTCCGAAAATCCAGATGTTTCAGCTTATAGCATCCCTACACATGTACATACGCTAACCAGACCAGCCGCAGATCTGCTTTATAACCCGGACATTGTACAGAATACCATAGTCAGCGTTTCATTAGATATAAACACAGATCCATCACGATGCTTACATTGGAGGATGCAGAACATCTCTATCTATCATATGATATCATCTGGATGGGCACCATAAAATACTATCGTAAAGGAAAACTCTGAGCAAAGACAGAATTTCCATTATGGATGGAGAGAAGTGGGATGGGATCCCCTGCTGGGATTTTTTTTTCCTGTTTACACAGTTGTCTAAGAGTAAGAGAACCGTCTACACAACATCTACACAACCCGGGCACTCCATTGTCTATGGCCTGCATTGACCTGCAGAAGTTTGATCATTGCAAACTATAGGTGGAGATTTTTTTAACCACTTCAGCCCAGGAAGATTTTCCCCCTTAACCACTTCTGCCCCGGACCAATTGGCAGCCAAAGGACCAGGCCCCTTTTTGCGATTCGGCACTGCGTCGCTCTAACTGACAATTGCGCGGTCGTGCGACGTGGCTCCCAAACAAAATTGGCGTCCTTTTTTTCCCCACAAATAGAGCTTTCTTTTGGTGGTATTTGATCGCCCCTGCGGTTTTTATTTTTTGCGCTATAAACAAAAATAGAGGGACAATTTTGAAAAAAATGCAATATTTTTTTACTTTTTGCTATAATAAATATCCCCAAAAAATATATAAAAAAACTTTTTTTTCCTCAGTTTAGGCCGATACGTATTCTTCTACATATTTTTGGTAAAAAAACAAAATCGCAATTAGCGATTATTGATTTGTTTGCGCAAAAGTTATAGCGTTTACAAAATAGGGGATAGTTTTATAGCATTTTTATTAATATTTTTTTTTTACTGGTAATGGCGGCGATCAGCGATTTTTATTGTGACTGCGACAATATGGCGGACACATCGGACATTTTTGAGACATTTTTGGGACCATTGTCATTTATATAGAAATCAGTGCTCTTTAAATGCACTGATTCCTATGTAAATGACAGTGGCAGTGAAGGAGTTAACCACTGGGGGGAGGGGCCAAGTGTGACATGTTGTGTTTTTTTACACAGTAGGGGGGCGTGGCTGTACGTCTGAGGTCATTGATCGGCTTTCCCGATGACAGGGAACAGCCGATCAATGACAGGCAGTGTAAGAAGCGCGGGGAGAGGTTTGTTTACACAGACCTCTCCCCGTTCTTCAGCTCTGTGACCCGATCGCGGGACACCAGCGGCGATCGGGTCCGCTAGTCCCGCGGCCGTGGTCACGGAGCTCCCGTCCGGGCCGCGAGGGTGGCGTGCGCGCGCGCGCGACCCCACGGCTAGGTAATTACAGGGGACGTATATATACGTGCCTTTGCCTAGCCGTGCCATTCTGTAGACGTATATCTACAGGAGGCGGTAGGGAAGCAGTTAATGACCAGGCTATTTTTTTGCGATACGGCACTGCGTCGCTTTAACAGACAATTGTGCAGTCCTGCGACGTTGTACACAAACAAAAAACAAAATTGACGTCCTCTTTTGCCCACAAATAAAGCTTTTTTTTGGTGGTATTTCATCACCTCTGCAGTTTCTATTTTTTGCGCTATAAACAAAAAAAAGACATTTTGAAAAAGAAAACAATATTTTTTTACTTTTTGCTATAATAAATATCCCCAAAAAAATAACATTGTAACACTTTGTTCTTTAGATCAAATGGATGAACTTCCGTCTGTAAATGAAGTCCGTTTAACCACTTAAAAGACTAAACTTTTTTTTGACACTTGTTGCTTACAAGTTAAAATCATTATTTTTTGCTCGAAGGATACTTAGAACCCCCCCAAACACTATATACCATATTTATTGGCGTATAACACACTATTCCTCCGCCAAAAATCAGGGGAAAATCATGTGTGCGTGTTATACACCGAACGGCTGCCTCGGAGGGGAAGGAGGGAACGAGCGCCGCCGAAATAGACAGAGACGAATCTCCTGTGTACTCGGCTCTGCTCGCAGTCACGCCCAGTCCCGCCTCCTAGCATTGACATCCTGCCATTGGACCGGTGTTATGGCCATCATAAGAGCCGGGCCAAGGGGCGGGACTGCGAGTGGAGCTGAGTACACAGGAGATTCGGCTCTGTTTATTTCTGCAATAACAAGACTACAGATGGGCACTGATCATGCTGCAATGATTGGCAAGGCTGGAGATGGGCACTGATCAGACTGCAATGATTGGCAAGGCTGCAGATGGGCACTGATCAGACTGAAATGATTGGCAAGGCTGTAGATGGGCACTGATCATGCTGTAATGATGGGCAAGGCTGCAGATGGGCACTGATCATGCTGCAATGATGGGCAAGGCTGCAGATGGGCACTGATCAGACTGCAATGATTGGCAAAGCTGCAGATGGGCACTGATCATGCTGCAATGATGGGCAAGGCTGCAGATGGGCACTGATCATGCTGCAATGGTGGGCAAGGCTGCAGTTGGGCTCTGATCAGGCTGCAATGATGGGCAAGGCTGCAATGATGGGCACTGATCAGGCTGCAATGATGGGCAATGGCGAGGCTAAAGATGGGCACTGATCAGGCTGCATTGATGGGCAATGGCGAGGCTAAAGATGGGCACTGATCAGGCTGCATTGATGGGCACTGACCCTTATTTAAAATGTACATTTTTTTCCTGAAACTTCCCTCTTAAAATTAAGGTGCGTGTTATACGCTGATAAATACTGTATATTTTTTTAACAGAGACCCTAGAGAATAAAATGGCGGTTGTTGCAATATTATGTCACACTGTATTTGCGCAGCAGTCTTTCAAACGCATTTTTTGGGGAAAAATACATTGAATTTAAAAAAAAAAAAATAAGCCCCATCCTCTCCTCTCCTCTCTCCGATATTGGGTCCCGTGGACTCGATCGCCACGGGGATACCCGCGATCGTCTCACGGGGAGATGCTAAAGTAAACAAGAATCTCCCTGTTCTGTCTAGCAACAGTGTCACTGATCTCTGCTCCCTGTGATTGGAGCAGAGATCAGTGATGTGTAAAACACAGCCACGGCCCCCACAGTTAGAAACATGCCCCTAGGACACGGTTAACCCCTACACTGCCACCTCCTGGTTAACCCCTTCACTGCCAGTGTCATTTACACAGGAATCAGTGCATTTGTATAGCACTGATTACTGTATAAATGACAATGGTCCCAAAAATGTGTCAAAAATGTCTGATGTGTCCGCCATAATGTCGCAGTCACAATAAAAATCGCTGATCGCCACCATTACTAGTAAAAAAAAAAATTATTAATAAAAATGCCATAAAACCATCCCCTAATTTGTAAACGCTATAACTTTTGCGCAAACCAATCAATAATCGCTTATTGCGATTTTTTTTTTTTTTACCAAAAATATGTAGAAGAATACGTATACTGAGGGAACAAATTTTTTTTTTTATACATTTTTGGGGGATATTTATGATAGCAAAAAGTAAAAAAATGTGTTTTTTTTCAAAATTGTCGCTCTTTTTTTGTTTATAGCGCAAAAAATAAAAACCGCAGGGGTGGTCAAATACCACCAAAAGAAAGCTCTCTTTGTGGGGAAAAAAGGACGTCAATTTTGTTTGGGAGCCACATCGCACGACCGCGCAATTGTCAGTTAACAACGACGCAGTGCCGAATCGCAAAAAGTGCTCTGGTCTTTGGCCAGCAAAATGGTCCGGTCTGAAAGTGGTTTAATAAAAAAAATTAAAAAAAAGAAGAAATCAGATTTTTTGAACAAAAAAAAATGAAATCAGATTTAAAAAAAATAAAAAAAATGTATCCACCCTGAGCGGGACAGAAAACAGTTTAGGCCTCATGTACACCGGATGTTTCGCCATCTCTCCTAGACGCCTTTCCTCATGGCAGCTGCGTTTATGCAGAAAAAAAATCCCTGATGCTTGCAAATTTAGGTGTTAATTTCATTGGCCAGAATAATAATTTATTCTGCCCATTTAAATGAATTAACGCTCAAGCACTAAACATGCCTAGCGTTAATGCGCGTTTAGATGCGTTTACACAGAGTCAAGCGTTTTTTTTTCTGCCAAAACTCTCATGGGGCTGACCAGAGTACCTAGAGCCATCACCACTGGGTGAGTACTGGAGCTGTTAGGGCGTTCATCATTGTGCCCCCAGGAACAATGGGTAGTGACAAACCTCCGCGGCATTGGAAGAATGCTCAGATGACGCAGAGGTTTGTCACTATCCATTGTTCCTGGGGGAATCCGCACAATGATGAACGCCCCAACATCTATCTCTGACTATGACCACATTACATCCTCACCAACTCCACCCTAATCTGACCGTTTTTTGGTGAAGACATTGCCTAAACCTGCAAGAATAAATTCCAGACATGTCACAATATACAGAAACTATACAATTATAAAAGAAGAACACAGGACAATTATAATTACATAGCAGCCCTCACACTCTCTATAGCTCATAATACACATTGCGACATTTGTTTAAACTTGTTTATGTACCAAAACTATGGAATATGGAGAACCTACATAAATGCTCCAATCAATGTGTATCTGACAAGGCAGGTCTTTACAGTACATAGTTGTTGCTAGATTTAAAGGAGATTGTTCAGTCAAATTGTAACGTGTGTGGTGAACTAAAAAGTGTTACTAAACCCTGGACCCTGCATTCACTATATCTGGTCTCCTACAGTACACAGAACATGGAAATGCAATTATTTTAGTAAATATAAACTGATGAATATTTTTTCTCATCAGCAGTATATAGCAGTCTTGTGACTTCTATCAGTGCCTGGTGAAGCTCGTAGGCGGAGTTTTCATACTGCGCTGAGCTGTCCTATGAGGATGCAGGGTTCCTGACCCTCTGTCTGGACATGTCTGGACAGTGTTGATTGGCCCTGTGCTAATCACATGCACTCTCCCCAGAAAAAACGAAAACCTCTGTAGCAATACACACTAAACTGAGCAGGTGCAGCCTGACTACAAAAGGCTCTGTATTATCCAGACTTGTCCAGGGGGACAGTGTAGGGAGGGGAGGACTTGTGCATACAGGATCAAGCAGCCCTTTTCACAATGCGGAGGATTAACCCCTTAGGTTCCACAGCGAGTATAACGAGCAAGCTTTACTGCATATACAGACTGATTTTACTGTTGTGGCTTTAGTAACACTTTAAAGCAGAATTAAATGCTCAGTATGTTTTTTGAGCACTAGAAAATAAATGTTCTGTATAAAACAGTGATGGATTTTCACTTTAGCAAGTCAAGGGGTGTGATGATTCTTTACCCAGGCAGGTCAAGGGATAAAAAGTATTTGGGGGTGAGGGGTTGAGACTGATAACACTGTAGAAAGACAGCAAGAAGACCGGGGCTGTGTGTGTGATTTTTGGAGTAAAAAGATATTTTTCTATTTAAGATACATTATTAATTTAGTTTATTCAGCATGAAATGGAGCTTAGTTATGTAGCATGAGGCTGTATATTCTGCAATATTTCTTTTTTTTTGGTAAACTCATTTAGTGAATGCAAGCTGAGATAACATGCACTGCATTGACGCATTCACACAATTTCACAGTAACCATGAGATAAAACAGAATTCAGGAATATTCCTTTATCCCATTGTTTTGCAAATCTATGTACACTACAAACTGTATGATTGAATCGGTTCTGATCGCTGTTTTACTAACTTGACAGCTTATTATTCTAAACAGAAAACCTTCATTTCGTTTGCAAATATTAAGGATTCCAACTACCAGCAAGAATAAGTCCTTACATTTAAAGAGCACCTGTCATTTCACATCCATCATGGCAGTGCCTGTTAGCGGACATCCACTCACCTGCTGCCGCCACGTCCCTCCCCTTGTTCTGTCACTTTCGCATTACCAGCTGTCCCATTAAAGTGAACGGGACTGTCGGTGAGCCAACAGCGGGTCAGAGGAGGAGCCGCTGCAGGACAGAGATGACAGTTGCTCTTCAAAAATTATGATTCAAATCAAGCCTTTTTACTAGTGATTTAAAATCAACTTGATTTAAATCAAATCCCCCCTGTCCCCGACTGAAAGGCAGGAGCAAAGGACATAAAGGCTATTGCACAGGGAGCAGGGTTTACATAGTTGTGTCATTCCCTGGCCACTTTCTTAAGACCCATACACACTATACGAAAATTGGATGGAAAAATTTGTACAATGAGCTGTCTGCCGATTTTCGGGTCATTAGTACGGTACTTTCGATTTCACTTTTTTCGTCAGACAAAAGCTGGATGTGCAGACTATAACATTTTTGTCGGATGCGAACTCAACGTCTGATTTTCATTTCATTAGTACGGTTTTCATACGAAAAAAAAAAATCGTAAGAGCAAGACTACGCATGCTCAAAAACAAAAACGAAAAAACACATTACGTCACTTCTGACGTGTTCTGTCGTATTGTGAGTAAACTCATCAATTTCGACATGAGACTAGCATGCCACAAAAAACAGACGTTCGGTCGTCCGAAAATCTAAGCGTGTGTACGAGGCTTAAGACCCCATACACACTATTAGATTTTCTGAAGATTTTTTATCATCAGATTTACCAAAACCATGTAGTGCAAGGGCCTTCCTGATTGCATGCAAATTGAAACTCTTATGCCGCGTACACATGAGCGGACTTCTAGCCGGACTGAACTCCGAAGGACTTTGACAGAGTTCCGCCAAAACGGACTTGCCTACACACGATCACACCAAAGTCCGATCATTTATGAATGAATGAATAATTTGTATAGCGCTACAATGCGAACTGAATCGCCTCAAGACGCTGTATTCGTGCTTTGTTGTCAAGCTTCTTAGAAGAGGTAGGTCTTGATTTTTTTTCCTGAAGGCCTGATGGTTTTCTTCCATGCGGATATCGTTCGGTAGAGCGTTCCATAGCCGTGGTCCTTGGACAGCGAATCTCCGGTCCCCCTTAGATTTGTAGTGGGATTTGGGAATGAGGAGGAGGATTTGGTTAGACGATTTAGATTTAGAACGCTATGACGTACGACGGGACTAGAAAAAGGAAGTTCAATAGCCAGTAGTCAATAGCTGCCCTTGCGTCATTTTTGGTCCCTCGGAATAGCATACAGACGACCGGATTTCCCGATAGGAATTGAGTCCGTCGGAAAGATTTGAAACATGTTCTATTTCTAGGTCCGTCAGAATTTTAGAAAAAAAAAGTCAGATGAAGCCCACACACGATAGGAATGTCCGACGGAATAATTCCGTCTGACCTTTTTTGCCGGAAAGTCCAGTCGTGTGTACGCGGCATTAAGGTTTGACCTCACATTATATGGTTTTGGTAAATCTGACGACAAAAATCGGCAGAAAATCTAAAAGGTGTGTATGGGGTATTTGTCCATATTTTGCCTAGTTCCCATTTATTTAGATATTTCCAGCTTTCCCATAGTTTAAAAACGGAGCTCCGTCCTGGGGAAATTTTTTATTTTTTTTTAAAAAGTCAGCAGCTACAAATACTGCAGCTGCTGACTTTTAAAAATCGGACACTTACCTGTCCCAGGGTCCAGCGATGCGGGGGAACGAGGACCCCCCCTCGTTCCCCGAGCCGCTCGCGGCGCCGACATTCCTAATGTGGGAACCCGGCTGTGCCTTCACAGCCGGGCACCCACTGCGCATGTGCGAGCGGTGCCGTGATTTGACGCTCAGTCATCTGGGACACGTGACAGGTCCCAGGTGACTGTGCGGCGCCGAGGGGGAAGTGACGTTTTGCCCGGGCAATGAAGGTGGCAGACTTCGAGGGACCCCCTAGCAACAGGCATTTAGAGGTGAGTAAAAAATTTTTTTTTTTCCAATTATTTATTTTTTATTTTTTTAATGATTTTTAAGCCCCTTTTGTTTTTTTGACCGCAACCCCACTTTAATGCTTACACAAACCACTCTAGAATCAGTACTTAGGTCTGAATGTTTGGAGAGGTCCACCTCGAGACTGTATTCTCATCTTACCTTAAAGGGGTTGTAAAGGTTTTTATTTATTTTTTCTAAATAGGTTCCTTTAAGCTAGTGCATTGTTGGTTCACTTACCTTTTCCTTCGATTTCCCTTCTAAATGTTTTTTTTCTTTGTCTGAATTTCTCACTTCCTGTTTCTCCTCAGTAAACTTCACACCATCATCCGAGCGGTGTTTAGTCAGCCAGAACAGCTTATTGAGGAGGAACAGGAAGTGAGAAATTCAGACAAAGAAAAAAAACATTTAGAAGGGAAATTGAAGGAAAAGGTAAGTGAACCAACAATGCACTAGCTTAAAGGAACCTATTTAGAAAATAAAAAAACAAACCTTTACAACCCCTTTAATTTCCCTCCTGCCATTAGAGGGTCTTCGGCTCTTTTTCCACTACTGCGAGTTGTTGTGGGACTTGACACATGTGAAGTCGCATGACAAGTCAAAATCCATGTATTTTAATGGTTCCCATTCTAATTGGTGCGACTCAAGTTGCAGCGACTCCAAAAAAGGTTTTTGTACTACTTTGTGCCGACTTTGGCGCGACTTGTTCTCCCATGGTTCTCACCAGTCGCATGACATTGCATCAAAAATCGCATTGCAAAGTCGCAGTGTAAATCACACGACTTTGAGGTTGCAATAGTGGAAACATAGCCTTAGAGTTAGGTGGATGCGAGAAATACCGGACCTGGACATGGAAAATTGGAGGAGTGTGTGGGATTTCCCTCTCTGGTATCCTTGAGAGACCGTATGATCCAATTTAAATTGGTACGTAGAGCATATATCACGCCGAACAGACTTCAAAAGATAAATCCTGAGTGCTCTTCTGAGTGTTGGCGGTGTGGAGCGGCTCAGGGGGATTTCACACTTCTGGACCTGTCCGATGTCCATATATAGTCATTCTTTGGGTGGAAGTGGTGGATTTGTTGAACTCAATTACTTCGGCTCCTCTGCCGTTCTTAATGTCTGTATGTATGTTGGGTCTGGTACAGTATCTGAGAGTGTTTGTTAATACTACATTATTTTATGCAAGAAAAGCTATTGTTTTACACTGGAAGAAACCCTCGTCTCCTCCTACGCTTTTATACTGGAAACAGTTAATAATTGAATAATAATAATTGAATTCACTATATAGAGATACCTACATTAACAGGGGCTGTCCTAGTAATTATGACAAAGTCTGGGCAAAGTGGCTGGACAAGCCGTATACGGCATCTAATGCCCATGGGGGTTATTGATTATAATATAGATATTTCTATATACAGGATGCTCAGGGCCACTGGGGATAGAAGGGACTAAAGTTTACTTTTGCTATATTAGATGTGGATTGATATTTAATTTGACAAATGATAAGGCTTAGATCACAGCTCGGCTCCTGTACTTTTACGTTGGCAGAATGGCACGGCTGGGCAAAGTAATGTACCCGTACGTTACTTTGAATTTCCCGCCGTGCCCGCGCCTGCCGGTCTGTGAAAAACTTTCAATAAAAGGTGTGGGAAAAAAAAAAAAAACACTTATTGCGATTTTTTTTTTACCAAAAATATGTAGAAGAATACGTATTGGCCTAAACTGAGGAAAAAAAACGTTTTTTTTATATATTTTTGGGGGATATTTATTATAGCAAAATGTAAAAAATAATGTGTTTTTTTTTTCAAAATTGGCGGCATAAAACTATCCCCTATTTTGTATACGCTATAACTTTTGCGCAAACCAATCAATATACGCTTATTGCGATTTTTCTCTTTTATTTTTTTAAAACATTTTTTTTACCAAAAATATGTCGAAGAATACATATCGGCCTAAACTGAGGAAAAAATTCGTTTTTTTTTATATATTTTTGGGGGATATTTATTATAGCAAAAAGTAAAAAATATTGTGTTTTCAATATTTTCGTTTGTTTATAGCGCAAACAATAAAAAATCGCAGAGGTGTTCAAATACCAGCAAAAGAAAGCTCTATTTGTAGGAAAAAAAGGACGTAAATTTTGTTTGGGAGCCACGTCGCACGACCGCGCAATTGTCAGTTAAAGCGACGCAGTGCCGAATTGCAAAAAAACGCTCTGGTCAGGAAGGGGGTAAATCCTTCTGGGGAATACCTTTTCGTTAATTATTTTATTCCTTTTTTTATTTATTTTTTATTTCCTATCTTTGAATTGATGGATGCTATGCAATGTGATTGGCTCCTGAACTTGCATTTATATTTTGGCACAATTTGTATGATGTGTTGTTTTGTTTGGTTTTGTCTGTTTGTTTATTAAAGAAATAAATAAAAAGATTTTTAAAAAAAAAAAAGTCTGACCTTGGATAATGCATGAACAAAGATTTCGGGAAGAAGAAAGGAAGATGAAGGCATGGTCGGGGGAGTACTCTCAGCTCTGAGAGGTAGTAAATACCCGGACCTGTTACCCTGACACATCACTTAGCACTTGCACTTAACATGGGAAGAGAATCCATCTGACACCAGGCCTGCTTTCAAGAATCTAAACCTAGAACTACGACCTATGCTTAATCTTAATATAGAATGCAGACATGGCACATTATTCATGTGAATATTCTGTAAAACTATTTGGTATCAGGCCAGATTCAGATGCTTCTGAGTTTTCTGTGAAACAAAGAACCATATCTGTAATCAGGTGGGATGATGAAGGATGGAGAGCAGACTTCCCATTATGGAGAAGTGAAGGAACGTCAAGGTGTTGCTGAGAGTCTATAGCACAGGTGTCAAACACAAGGCCCGCAGGCCGAATCCGGCCCTCCAGGCCATTTCATATGGCCCTCTCTCCTACAGCTGCAGGAGAGCTCCAGCCCTTCTCTGGTCCTCCTCCAGACCCTTACTTTCTGCTTTAAAGTGGTTGTAAACCCTCATATACAAGTTTATCATGTCAGATAATACATAACACAGGCAGCTAATTGGTGCCTGTGAAAGTACACTTACTTGTTTAGTTTTGATAATAATCGTGCTTGTATGTTCCCTGGCGTCATGCGCGATTGCGCAATATGTACTTTCTAGAGCGACATGTATACAAAAAATGCCGTTTGTATTTATCCGGCTTGCCAGGAATGTACTGTGCGTGAGATTCTCCTCTGAACGGCACAGAGGAGAAGTCTTGCGATGCACAATGATTCTGCTCTTCCTGATACTCCCCCTTGTGACTGAACAAGACGTCACACAGGGGAGTGAATCAGAGGAGAGAGAGAGAGAGAGACAGGATGTTTCATGTTATGAAATGCTCTGTTGCCATAGTAACGGCAATCGAGATTGAGGCTTGGTTACGACGCTACGGCGCATGCGCGAGATTTTGTCAGGGATACGAACTAAGGGCGGAAATGACGTCCGCACCGGCTTCAGAAATCAGCACTAACAATGGCGCGGGCGATACCCGGAAGATAGTGAAAATTCTAACTGCTCAAAAAGGTACTTATAGCGCTCGTTTGGCAATTTGTAATATACATTATGCTTGGGTATGTTAAGAAACATACAAATAGTTGACAAATAGAATTATTTTGGCAGGGTTTACTTCCTCTTTAACCGCTTCAGCACCGGGCCATTTTACACCCTTCCTTACCAGAGCACTTTTTGCGATTCGGCACTGCGTCGCTTTAACTGACAATTGCGCGGTCGTGCGACGTTACACCCAAACAAAATTGACGTCCTTTTTTTCCCACAAATAGAGCTTTCTTTTGGTGGTATTTGATCACCTCTGCGGTTTTTATTTTTTGCGCTATAAACAAAAGAAGAGCGACAATTTTGAAAAAAAAAACACAATATTTTTTACTTTTTGCTATAATAAATATCCCATTTTTTTTTTTAAAAACTATTTTTTTCCTCAGGTTAGGCTGTATTCTTCTACATATTTTTGGTTAAAAAAAAAATCGCAATAAGCATATATTGATCGGTTTGCGCAAAAGTTATATCGTCTACAAAATAGGGGATAGATTTATTGCATTTTTTCTTTTTTTTTTTTACTAGTAATGGCGGCGATCTGCGATTTTTTTTTCGTGACTGCGACATTGCGGCGGACACTTCGGACACTTTTGACACATTTTTGGGACCATTCACATTTACACAGTGATCATTGATATAAAATTGCATTGATTACTGTGTAAATGTGACTGGCAGGGAAGGGGTTAACACTAGGGGGCGCTGCAGGGGTTAATGTATTCACTATATGTGTGATTCTAACTGTGGGGGGAGGGGACTCAAGGGGAGGAGACCGATCATGTGTTCCTCCGTACTGGGATCACATGATCGGTCTCCTCTCCGCTGAGAGGACGTGGAGCTGTGTGTTTACACACACAGCTCCACGGTCCCGCACGGTCCCGTTGTGTTAACGGGGAATCGTGGGTGCCCGGCGGACATCGCGGCCGCCGGGCACTCGCACCGGGCCCCCAGCGACGCCGCGGGCGCGCGCGCCCCCCAGGCGGCCGGGAATGGGAGGACGTCATATGACGCCCACCCAAGATGGGAGATCCACCTTGTGGGCGTCATATGACTATGGGCGGGTAGGGAAGTGGTTAAAGCAACACATCCAGCTTCTTCCCAGCAGCAGCATAAGGAAAGGGGGTGCGCTGTGATGTAAGGGAGAGTAGGGGACTCAACTTCTGATGGTGGGGTGGCTCTTGGGATGCGCTGGACATCTTAGATTACAGATACAACCGGCCCTTTTGCGGACAATCATAATGCTGATGCGGCCCACGATGAAATTGAGTGGGACACCCCTGGTCTATAGTAATAATATATGGCCGTACCTTCTATGATGACACACTTGGGCTTGGCTTTACATCAGGCAATGACGTCACCTGTACCCTCCTATATTCTCTACTGCTATAGTATATCAGAATCCATCAGAAAACCTGTGTCACCATTCCAAGGCACTGAGCTTAGGACATTTGGGGTCAGAAGCAGTAAAAGTAGGTGGTTGAGACATTTTTACTGCACCCCGATTGCCCCTATTAAGGGCTAGTTTACACTTGCTTCTAAACAAGGCTTCGGACACGCTTTGTTAAAGCTCTCTGAACGCCAGTCAAAGCTCCTGTCACTAAATAAAATGGTTAGCTTACAGTCCAGGGCTTCAGTGGGGCTTCGATGAGGCTTTGATGGGGCTTGGAATACATGGAAAACACTGTGCATGCATTTTTAGTTCAGAAAAAAAGCGAGCAGAACTGCATCTGGTGTGAACTGGCCCTAAAAAAACATGCCAGGAATGATAACTGCTAATTTTTTTTACTTTACTTACACTATTGTCAATCCCCCCCCCCCCCCCCCCCCCCATGTCTCCGCTGTAGCTAATAAAGCAAATATTGTGCCTGATTAGCTGCAATGGAGGGCCCACAGTGTCCTCTGAAAAGCGATCTGTGTGCAGGCTGCTTTTCAAAGAGCATTTGACATGTGGTGAGGAGTCGTTATCACCTGATTCAACCCTGTAATGCTACACTACCCTGCCCCAATGGCGCGCATTGCACACGGTTGCCTCATTAAAACTCAATAGGCGAGATTGGCAGGTGGTGCAAGTAAAAATGCTGCAGCCCCATCCAGCTGTATTGGGACAATTCAAACGGGCAGCTAGGGACCCGCCTGGAAGAGCACTAAATGTGATTGGGGCGGCTGTAGAGCCACCTGGATCACTTTTACTGAACAGCCAATAGCAGGCAGAAAAAAAGTGATCTCAAGCTCAAAGCTGCAGCTGCAGCCATGACATTTTTTTAACTACCTGAAGTCCAGGATGTTTTAAAATGGGTTAATGACGGCAAATGGTTAAAGGACAATCGTCCTTTAAATCAGCTACATACTACATTCCAGGTGCATCAAAATAAAAGGCTCTCAAAGTCTCACTTGGATGGACTAACCAATGCGCTTTTCTCACCTGAAAAGCAGAACCTGCTCCTTTTCAGGCGAGAAGCTTCAGGCGATTTTGAAAGCTGCGGTTTGCTGCAACTGCCGCGCGATGCTTTCAGGCGACAATCGCAACAGAGTCACATCACGTTTGGGGTGCCATTGAAGGATAATGGCACCCAAACATGTGCAGCGCGTTGTGCTTCGATTGCCATGCAATTTGGGATTGCAGAGATTCTGCCTGCAATCCTAAATGGCGAGATGTGACCGGGGGGGGCCTAAAGCTCACCATACACGTTCCAACCTGACCGTACAATCTCTTTTAGATCTCCCATGTGAGAGCCTGCCTGATTGGACACAAATGGAATGTATTGTTTACGTAGACCAGGGATATGCAAATAGCGGATCTCCAGCTGTTGCAGAACTACAAGTCCCATGATGCATAGCAAGACTGACAGCCACAAGCATGACACCCAGAGGCAGAGGCATGATGGGACTTGTAGTTTTGCAACAGCTGTAGGTCCGCTAATTGCAGATCCCTGATGTAGGCCATAGTCAGGTTCACTTTAAAGTTTCCTCGATGTTGCAGTGGAGTCGGAATCTTGCTGAATAAACAGATTTGTGTAGCGTGACTGTTCCCCGTCTCTACATTTTTGTCTTATCGGAGGAGATTGTAGTGAGAGCCTCCTTTATAGGGCCCATCGAGTCACTGGGGGGGAATTGGCTTCACAACAATGTGAGATAGAGCAGCTGAGACTGCGATTTATGTCCACGCATGTCTCCCATGTTGTATGCATGTCTGTCCCTTCCTTCATTTCCTTGTCCTGTCATCCTTGAATTCTATACAAACGTACCTGGACGCTGCTTCTTGCCATGTCCGTTACCATCAACATAGTGCTCTGACCCGACAACTGTAGTGCTTTTCTGAAACATGCATTCTAAATTAGGCATTATAGAGGTGGCGTTCACATTTTACATTATTTGCTGTTCCATATTTCATACGCAGATTGGTAAATGCTCCATCTAATAGTCATCTGTCACACATTTCACAGAGCTTGCTTTTTCGGAACTACAGAGGCGCTGAGAGGAGGAGTTTCAGGAGGCGGAGTCAGTACAGGAATCACAGCTTGCAGGCAGCAAGGTACCATGGGATATGTAGTCCTCAGAAATGGAACGTAAACAGCAGAGGAGAAGCTGCAGAGCATGCAGGCAAAAGGAAGTTGTGGAAGGAGATGGCCAGCAGACAGGCAGATCTCAGAACATGAAAGGAGATTTCCTAAGGCCCCTTTCACACTGGGGCGTTTTTCAGGCGGTGTACAGCGCTATAAATAGCGCCTGTACACCGCCTGAAAAAATCCAGGCCCATTCACTCCAGTGTGAAAGCCGGCGGGCTTTCACACTGGAGCGGTGCGCTAGCAGGACGGTAAAAAAAGTCCTGCAGCAGCATCTTTGGAGCGGTATAGGAGCGGTGTATTCACCACTCCTATACCGCTCCTTCCCATTGATATGAATGGGACACCGCGGTAAAACCGCGGCAATACCGCCGCAAATCCCCCTGCAAATACCACCACAAATCGCCTTTTTCGGCCGCTCGCGGGGGTAAACCGCACCGCGAGCGGCCGAATACCGCGGCTAAAACGACGGTAAAGCAGCGCTAAATATGTGTGCCCCAGTTTGAAAGGGGCCTAAGTAAGTTTATATTGGATTGCCAAAACTAACTATTGTTTGTATTGTTATTCCAATGCTGATGTTATAAAATAAAATAAAAGTGTATAATGTGACCGTAGCTCCCAAATGGGGACACAGACGCTAAAAGTTTGACAGGGGCTCTATCCCCTCTCCACTCCATCCAAACCTAAAAAGTTTTGCCTTTAGTTATACATTAAAGGCAAATCTTATCCATAGTGGGCCCAATGCCCTCTTAGGGGCCCCGTAGGGCAAGGTTTAATAAAATATCCTTGGCAATATATTAAAGTAGTAACAGGCTGTATATTTAAAGACAATGTAACGTTCGTCTTGTTTGTTCTCTGTGACCAACAAGAACAGTACAATGTATCCAGTCTTCAGTAGAAATAACTAGTCAGGGCCTGGCTGGTACGGAGTGTCCCTGTTCCTTGGTGACTTGCTGCATTGTCACATACTTATATTATTGTAATACAGACACAACTGATACAGGGCACAGATCTCATCTACAGGGCACAGATCTCATCTACAGGGCACAGATCTCATCTACAGGGCACAGATCTCATCTGCAGGGCACAGATCTCATCTGCAGGGCACAGATCTTATCTGCAGGGCACAGATCTCATCTGCAGGGCACAGATCTCATCTGCAGGGCACAGATCTTATCTGCAGGGCACAGATCTCATCTACAGGGCACAGATCTCATCTACAGGGCACAGATCTCATCTACAGGGCACAGATCTTATCTACAGGGCACAGATCTTATCTACAGGGCACAGATCTCATCTACAGGGCACAGATCTCATCTACAGGGCACAGATCTCATCTACAGGGCACAGATCTCATCTACAGGGCACAGATCTCATCTGCAGGGGACAGATCTTATCTGCAGGGCACAGATCTCATCTACAGGGCCCAGATCTCATCTACAGGGCACAGATCTCATCTACAGGGCACAGATCTCATCTACAGGGCACAGATCTTATCTACAGGGCACAGATCTTATCTACAGGGCACAGATCTCATCTACAGGGCACAGATCTCATCTACAGGGCACAGATCTCATCTACAGGGCACAGATCTCATCTACAGGGCACAGATCTCATCTACAGGGGACAGATCTCATCTACAGGGCACAGATCTCATCTACAGGGGACAGATCTCATCTACAGGGCACAGATCTCATCTACAGGGGACAGATCTCATCTACAGGGGACAGATCTCATCTACAGGGGACAGATCTCATCTACAGGGGACAGATCTCATCTACAGGGCACAGATCTCATCTACAGGGCACAGATCTCATCTACAGGGCACAGATCTCATCTGCAGGGCACAGATCTCATCTGCAGGGGACAGATCTCATCTACAGGGCACAGATCTCATCTACAGGGGACAGATCTCATCTACAGGGGACAGATCTCATCTACAGGGCACAGATCTCATCTACAGGGGACAGATCTCATCTACAGGGCACAGATCTCATCTACAGGGCACAGATCTCATCTACAGGGCACAGATCTCATCTACAGGGCACAGATCTCATCTACAGGGGACAGATCTCATCTACAGGGCATAGATCTTATCTGCAGGCCACAGATCTCATCTGCAGGGCACAGATCTCATCTACAGGGGACAGATCTCATCTGCAAAGGTTATATCTTATCTGCAGGCCACAGTTCTTATATAAAGAGGACCGATTTTATCTGCAGACAGATTTCTATCTATAGGGTTGGATCTTATCTACAGGAGCAGATTTTATCTACAGGAGATCTGCTCCATATTCAATATGATTCCTGCAGATGATATCTGTCCACCGTACGCAAGATCCGTCCCCTGTACACAAGGTCCATCCTCTGCACGCAAGATCCGTCCCACGTGCGCAAGATCCGTCTTCTGTACGCAAGATCCATCTCCCATTTTTGGTGCACTTAAAGCGGAGCTCCACCCTAAAGTGGAACTTACGCTTATCAGATTCCTCCCCCCCTCCGGTGCCACAATTGGCACATTTCAGGGGGGAGGGGGGTGCAGATACCTGTATAATACAGGTATCTGCACCCACTTCCGGACGAGATATCCGGAGCTGCCCCGCCCCTATCCGCAGATGCCCTGTTGTGTCTTGGGAAACACAGTTCCCAGGACACAACGGGGACCAATAGAGACGCGCAGCGCAACTCGCGCATGCGCAGTAGGGAACCGGGCAATGAAGATGTTGCATCTTCACTTCCTGATTCCCTGACAGAGGATGGCGGCGGGGGCAGCCGAGAGACGAGCGGTCGCTCGTCACATTCTGCCGACATCGCTGGAACCTGAACAGGTAAGTGTCCATTTATTAAAAGTCAGCAGCTGCAGTATTTGTAGCTGCTGACTTTTAATATTTTTGGTGCGGGTGGAGCTCCGCTTTAATATTCACCTTCACAAAAACACTTTTAAATATCTTTGAGTATTTTTTTTTGCACTTTTCAGCACAAACATTTATTGTGCTCACCTTTGCCCTAGGTGTATATCTAGGGCACATTAACCACTTCAGCCCCGAAAGATTTTACTCCCTTCCTGACCAGAGCACTTTTTGCGATTTGGCACTGCGTCGCTTTAACTGACAATTGCGCGGTCGTGCGACGTTGCACCCAAACAAAATTTATGTCCTTTTTTTCCCCAAAAATAGAGCTTTCTTTTGGTGGTATTTGATCACCTCTGCGTTTTTTTTTTTTTTTGCGCTATAAACAAATAAAGGGTGACAATTTTGAAAAAAAAACTATATTTTTTACTTTTTGCTATAATAAATATCCCCCAAAAATATATAAAAAAAAAAAAATGTTTCCTCAGTTTAGGCCGATATGTATCCTTCGACATATTTTTGTTTAAAAAAAAACAAAAGAAACTAAAAAAAAAAAATCACAATAAGCGTATATTGATTGGTTTGCGCAAAAGTTATAGCGTCTACAAAATAGGGGATAGTTTTATGCCATTTTTATTATAATTTTTTTTTTTTTACTAGTAATGGCAGCGATCTGTAATTTTTATTGGGACTGCGACATTATGGCGGACACATCGACAATTTTGACACATTTTTGGGATCATTGGCATTTATACAGCGATCAGTGCTATGAAAATTCATTGATTACTGTAAAAATGTCACTGGCAGGGAAAGGGTTAACACTAGGGGGTGATCAAGGGGTTAATTGTGTTCCCTAGTGTGTGTTTTAACTGAAGGGTGGATGGGACTGTGTAGGGGAGATGACAGATCGCTGTTGATACTCTATAAGCAGACGATCTGTTTGTTCTCCCCTCAGAGAACCAGAAACTGTGTGTTTACACACAAAGATCCTGGTTCTCCGTGTGCTCCGTAGATAAGATTCATCCCCCTGTGGATATGATCCGTCCCCCTGTAGATAAGATCTGCCCCCCTGTGGATAAGATCTGCCCCCCTGTGGATAAGATCCGTCCCCCTGTGGATAAGATCCGTCCCCCTGTGGATAAGATCCGCCCCCCTGTGGATAAGATCCGTCCCCCTGTGGATAAGATCCGTCCCCCTGTGGATATGATCCGTCCCCCTGTGGATATGATCTGTCCCCCTGTGGATATGATCCGTCCCCCTGTAGATAAGATCCGTCCCTTGTAGATGAGACCTGTCCCTTGTAGATAAGATTCGTCCCTTGTAGATAAGATCCGTCCCTTGTAGATAAGATCCGTCCCCCTCTGGATAGGATCCATCCCCCTGTAGATAAGATCCGTCCCCCTGTAGATAAGATACGCCCCCCTGTAGATAAGATACGCCCCCCTGTGAATAAGATCTGTCCCCCTGTGGATAGGATATGTCCCCCTGTAGATAAGATCCGCCCCCTGTAGATAAGATCCGTCCCCCTGTAGATAAGATCCGTCCCCCTGTAGATAAGATCCGTCCCCCTGTAGATAAGATCCGTCCCCCTGTAGATAAGATCCGTCCCCCTGTAGATAAGATCCGTCCCCGGTCCTCAGTAAAGGAACAAAGAACTAAAGCCCAACCGGGGATCTAAATAGGGACACTATCTGGCTAAAAAAAATAGGACCTGTTGCTAACTCTTAATAACAAAAAAGCTAAGTTAGTTGAGTTTTCACAGAACGATGTATGGCACAACCTGGCATCTAGGCAGGGCGGATGGGTCACCCACACTAGGAGTTTTTCTGGCAGGCTTGGGAGAGGCCACGCCCACACACATCCTACAGGTACAACATTTAAAAGAAGCTCCTTTTTAAAACCTGCGCAGTGATTTTTGATCTACTGTGGATGCTTGAACACATGAAAACGTTTGTTGGAAAGGTGAAATAAGCTTTTAACTCCATACCCAACCAACATATTGTGACGCGCTGATGTGCACTGTAATGTGTTGTGTTGCATTAAAACAAAGATGGCGTATTCTTATGCCTCCTACTTGTATGATAAGAAGGGGGCACAGAGAACGGCTCTTCTATCAGTGTCCTTGTGCTGAGCATGCATTGATCAATGCAGTTTAATACATTCGGTGTGAATGAGCCTCTATGCTGACATGTAAGAGAATCACGTGAAAAGCTGAGGACACGGCTACCTTCCACCTCTATAAATTTCACGATCTGAACACCTGCACTAAACTGAAAGTATTTTCTGCCTATCCCCCTCCCCCACCCTGTCCGGTCTCACAGCCCTTTCCCATATCTCAGACTTTCCTTATCAATTACAAACTTTTCACCCAATCACACCTGCTCCAACCAAACACTATGAAGTCACTGATTTCACAGCCTATAAATAAGTCCAAGGAAAATCTTCTCACCCCTTACCCAAAGACATGCTACCAATCCCTCATTTACCAAGAAAGTGGTTTAGAGGTGTCACGCTACAAGAAGTATCCAAGCCGAGACAAAAAAATAAATAAAAATCACATTATTTTTAACGGTGCCAGTTCACATCAATGTTACTCTGTGCAGTGTGAATTTTGGAAAAGGTTCCTGTGCCCTGGGTGGTGACGTCACAAGGGGCAGGGCCTCAGGGTGACGTCACTGGATGGCCATGCCCCATGGCTATATAAGTAATGGCACATGTCGGAGCTAACACTACAACGGGAGCCATCGTCGGGAGAAGAACTGAAGGAAGAACCGGCAGAGGAACAAGACAGCGGAGAGAGAAGAACCATAGAAAAGTGACGTCAGAAAAAGACTGAGTAGTCCTTCGAGTTTGCCCAGTTAATTTGTTTATTTCTTTATTCTCTTTATTATTAATTGTCCTTTTTATTTTTGTTTTTATTATGTGCTTTCCATACCAATGCAGATACTTTGCATAATTGGAAAATAAATGAGTCAAAACAGCAACTTCAAACACTTAAGCCTAGTACACGATTCATTTTTTTGTTTTGTTCAACCCAGCGGAAAGGCTTCCTCCGCCAGAACACATTGGTCAGCGTTCTCAGCCATTGGCTGAGAGTGCTGATCGGATGCCGATCGGCAGGCCTTTTTTGGTCATGCCCCTTTGACAGAAGCTGGCCAAATGGCCAGTTTCTGTCAGACCGGCTGTCATATACACAGGCTGAATGACGGGTGTTTTTAATTGAACTGGCTAATACCACCCAATATTCGGGTGGAAAAAGTAGACAATTGGTCCATCCCGCTAAACGGTGCAATGGCGGCCAGAGGGGTAGTGCTTATTGCCTTGCCCGCGATGCTTTGTTTCATGGTAAGAAATACACAGCATGTCACGCTTGGCAGGCAATCCCGCAGCCAAACACAACCCATTCAAGTGAATGGTAAAAAATAGTGCGCAAATCAACCTTGATCTATATAGATCTTGAGTGAAATAAATAAATAAATATGTACCAATCTGTGATAAATTAATTCAACCATTAGTGTGATATTAGCATAGCAATAGAGTGGGTTAATCAATTAAATTAATTAAATACGTGCTTGATTACACAAATTCCAACAATTGCTGTGAACAAGCTGTTTCTTTAGATTACCTTACCATTATTGCTGTGAGAAAAAACGTTTCCTTTAAATGCGGTGCCAATATATATATAATCCAATTTCTCAAGGGATCAAAGTCATGTGACCTATGACGATACGCGTCGGGAAGGAGGAGCCTGAGTGACACCATGTGGTAACACGGATAGAGCGAGGAGGAGAAGGGCTGACAGCCCTGAAAAGGAGCCTGACCTTTCCTATTTTGTATGCGCCCAAACCCTCCGGGTATATGTGAGTGTAACAAACACCTAGGCATTGATACAATTCTTTTAAATAGGAAGGCTGCGCAATGTTTCTTTGTGTCATTTCTTTTTCTTTCATGTAAAACACCGCAGCAAGATTGCAACGTAAACTAGTGAAGAAAGAAAAGCAAAAAGGGAAGTTCATTTATTTATTTATTTTCCTTACTTGCTTTGGAATTTCATTCATTCATTCATATATTCATCTATTTATTTATTTATGAAGTATGATTATAACCAGAACTTTTTTAATTATTTTAAAACCATATTGATATGCAGTTTTTCGCCAGTGGATAAATGCATTTCCTATTAGCCGTTTGTGACAGTTCTCATGCCATTTAAGATAATTGGTAAATGTATGGGGCGGCTATATTATCGGATTGAAATCTACACCAGCAATTTGAATACTATTTTTATTGGAGCACTCTTTTATTATTTGCACTTTGGATTATATATATATTGGCACTGCATTTAAAGGAAAAGTTTTTTCTCACAGCAATAATGTCAGGTCACCTGAGACCAGGTGAGAGGTGCACTTAGTAGGAGTCGGAAGTGCACCGCTAGGTAGTGGACCTTAGGACTGACTGCTGCGGATTGTACCCAGGGAGATTCAGGACACAGGTCTACTGGATCACTGACACAGATCCCAGTGGGAGCTAGAGCAGAGATTCCCCAGGGCGCGGAGTCTAAGAGCCAGCAGGGGTTCGCCAGAGCCTCTAGTGGTGAGGATGGACTTCGCTGCAGTCTGGCTCCAGGTCGCGGCCCCTAGGGTCTCACAGCTCACGCTCACAGTAGACTACAGGAGAAGGAAGCAGCAGGCTGGAACGACAAGGATAGTAAGGGGATAAGGCAGAGGTCAGGGCAACTAGCAGACAGGAACAACAGAGTACACGCCAAAGGTTCAGGGTCACAGGCAGACAGGGATGGTCGGGGACATGCCAAAGGGTCAAGGTCACAAGCAGACAGGAATCGTTGAGAACACGCCAAGGTCGGTAACAGAGACAAACAGAGCACACAGCAAACAGGAACCAGGAAGCCGAACACACCATGGATACACAATGGTTGATCAGCACCACTGGCTTGCAGTGCACAGGTTAATATAGGTTTCCCTGATAGGGCCTGGGGTGGAGCCACGCTTAGAGGAGAGGTTATAAAAAACCACCAGGTGAGAGTGGCTGGCCTCTTAGTCTGAACACATGAGGAGAGGTAAGCAAACAGGGGAAGATTACTGCATAACCATGACAGTACCCCTCCTCTTATGAGGCCTCCCCCTCCCCCTCCCCCACCTGGGTCCAGGCTTAAAGGGAAACTCCAGATGGAACCTCCTCAACAGATGAGGAGCAAGGACCTCAGATGCAGTGGTCCAAGACCTCTCCTCAGGACCAAACCCTTTCCAATGTATGAGGTACTGAAGAATGCCTTTACAGAGCCGGGAATCCAAAACTTGACTAACCTCGTATTTTAGATTATCCTCAGAGACCGGAACCGAGGTAGGGAGAGGACGAGAGGACATGAGGCGTTTTAGGAATGGTTAAGGGCATAGTAGCAGTAGGGTGAGGCCAGGTTACAGAAGGTCCTGAACAAGAAGCAGAAAGCTCACTGGGCATGGGCTGGACTGGCATAACTAGTGCAGAGGCCGACTGAATAGTATTGTCCGGTGTAGTGACCATCTCAATCGCCTCAGTCCGACTATTGCAGGACACATCCCAGAGATCACTATATACAGCTGGAATAGCGGAAGCTACTGGGATGGTGACAACAGGAAGCTTCTCTTTTGGGGTAACCTTGAGTAGGCAGGAAGAGGAACAGGAGGAACCCCAAGCCAGGATCTGTCCAGCAGTCCAGTCAACATGTGGGGAATGGAGCCGTAACCAAGGAAGACCTAATATGATAGGAGATGAAGCCTTAGGTAAGACAAGGAAGGATATCCACTCCTGGTGGAGTGTCCCTACTGACATCTTGACAGGAAGGGTCTGGAAACGGATAGGGCCCCCTGGGAGAACAGTGCCATCAATCGCCAAGACCACCAATGGCGTTGTAAGGGGCAAAAGGGTACATCTCATGGAGGATGCAGTTTCCCAATCCATGAAATTGGCAGCGGCTCCGGAATCCAGATGTGCTGAGACCGAACGAGAGGAAGTGCCGACATGAAGCAACACGGAAAGGAGAAGACGAGAAGGGGAAGGTGATATTTCAGGGTCTAATACTCCACCTTCCAGATGTATTAGCCCTGAGCGTTTTTCCGGACGAAGAGAACAAGTGTCACGGAAATGACCTTTGGCCCCACAATAGAGGCATAGGCCCAGAGTTCTGCGCCTAGCGCATTCTTCGGGAGATAACTTGGTCCAGCCCAACTGCATAGATTCCTCAGCAGGCAGGGGGTGCTCATCGAAGAGAGGGGACTGGGAGCTCAGGCTGACTAAAGAACGGGGAGTGCTGGAGTCTTTTTTCCAGGGCCCTCTCCTGAAAGCGAAAATCGATCTGTTTACACAAGGTGATGACACTGTCCAGATCAGCAGGAAGGGATCTTCCTGCTAATTCATCCTTCACTCTATCAGAGAGGCCATGTAAAAAGGTTGCAACTAGGGCCTCATTATTCCAGCTCAATTCAGCTGTGAGGATATGGAACTGAAGAGCATACTGTCCCACAGCGGACTCTTGACGGAGACGTAAAAGAGCGCTAGCCGCTGAGGAGACACGACCCGGTTCCTCGAAGATATTCCGAAAAAGTTTCAAGAAATCCGACAGGCTAGAACCCACTGGATCATTCAGTTCCCACAGAGGGGCAGCCCAAGCTAGTGCCTCACCTGACAGGAGGGATATGATATAAGCAACCTTTACCGATCAGACAGAAAGTTTTGAGGCTGGAGCTCAAAATGAATGGTGCATTGGCTGAGGAAGCCCCTGCAGGCCTTGGAGTCCCCAGAGAAACGGGACGGAGCTGGCAGTAAATATGAATGCGTGGATGCGACTGGTGCGATAGGTGCAGCTGCTGGCTGTACTTGAGGCTGCGGGTTCGGGGCTCCCAAGGAAGCCTGCAGCTGCTCGAAGCGGGAAGCCAGATCTTGAAGGAATCGCATCACCTGGGTCTGATGCTATTCTTGGGTCTCAAGTCTGCGAACTAAGCCCTGCAATGGATCTTCTGCCGGAAGCGGCACGTCAGCCGGGTCCATGGCTCATCAAACTGTCAGGTCACCTGAGACCAGGTGACAGGTGCACTCAGTAGGAGTCGGAAGTGCACCGCTAGGTAGTGGACCTTAGGACTGACTGCTGCGGATTGTACCCAGGGAGATTCAGGACACAGGTCTACTGGATCACTGACACAGATCCCAGTGGGAGCTAGAGCAGAGATTCCCCAGGGCGCGGAGTCTAAGAGCCAGCAGGTGTTCGCCAGAGCCTCTAGTGGTGAGGATGGACTTCGCTGCAGTCTGGCTCCAGGTCGCGGCCCCTAGGGTCTCACAGCTCACGCTCACAGTAGACTACAGGAGAAGGAAGCAGCAGGCTGGAACGACAAGGATAGTAAGGGGATAAGGCAGAGGTCAGGGCAACTAGCAGACAGGAACAACAGAGTACACGCCAAAGGTTCAGGGTCACAGACAGACAGGGATGGTCGGGGACATGCCAGGGTCAAGGTCACGAGCAGACAGGAATCGTTGAGAACACGCCAAGGTCGGTAACAGAGACAAACATAGAGCACACGGCAAACAGGAACCAGGAAGCCGAACACACCATGGATACACAATGGTTGATCAGCACCACTGGCTTGCAGTGAACAGGTTAATATAAGTTTCCCTGATAGGTCCTGGGGTGGAGCCACGCTTAGAGGAGAGGTTAAAAAAACCACCAGGTGAGAGTGGCTGGCCTCTTAGTCTGAACACATGAGGAGAGGTAAGCAAACAGGGGAAGATTACTGCATAACCATGACAAATAATGGTAATCTAAAGGAACAGCTTGTTCACAGCAATTGTTGGAATTTGTGTAATCAAGCACGTATTTAATTAAAGCGGTTCGGCACACATTTCATTTAGTAAATCTCTTTGCCTTCCAAATCAGGCAAAGAGTACTAAATGAAATGTTTTTTTTTTTTTTTTACTTACCTTGTAATTGATGACTTCCTGTCTTCTGTCTCTTCGGCGGCGGGCGGGGTCTGTGCGGGGATCCTCGTCACGCCGCACTGTCTCCTGGGATCTGGTGTCATTGATCCCAGGAGTCAGTGCGGGCATCTTCCGAAATCTCGCGAGATTTCGGCCACATCTTCCGAAATCTCGCGAGATTTCGGCCACATCTTCCGAAATCTCGCGAGATTTCGGACATATTTTCCGAAATCTCGCGAGATTTCGGAGAACGTGAGCTGCACTTTGCCGTTACTGCGCACGCGCGAGCTCGGCGCAGTAACGGCGGTGCATGCTGGGCCATCTAAAGTGCCTGTGGGGTTTCACATGCCCACAGGCAAGATGGCCCCCAGCAGACAAGAAGAAGATCAAGAATGTTATCGGAGGAAAACCGGCTGCGATCGAGACGGAAGATGGAACAGGTAAGTCCCCCAATTTAGCTATATGGCCTTGGCATATAGCCCAAAAAAAGCAGTGCAGAACCGCTTTAATTTAATTGATTAACCCACTCTATTGCTATGCTAATATCACACTAATGGTATTCAATTACATTGAATTGGTACCTGTGGCTTAATTAACAAATTGTTTTTGCACTTTTATTCATTCTTTGGAGCACGGAATTAATTTATCACAGATTGGTACATATTTATTTATTTATTTCACTCAAGATCTATATAGCTCAAGGTTGATTTGCGCACTATTTTTTACTATTGATTGTAAATTTTTATATACTTTTAAAAAGTGTAGGTCTTCAGATGGTGCAGCATATCATTTAGCTATCTTATCTATTTATTACTTAGGTTTTATATATTTTATATTTTTAGATAACAGCGCTTTAGTATTTATTATACATATTCAAGTGAATGGGGCTGCGCTGAAACTGGAACTGTAAGACAAATGCTTGAATCACCATTGCGGTACAGGATTTCAATAGAAAATAAAATAAAACAGTATGGCCTCCTAAATGCCTGGCAGCCAGTGCTCTACAGCCCTCTGAAAAGTGATCTACCACGGATGGCAGTCGCCTATGAATGAGGATTTAGGACATACTAAACACAATCAGCAGTCCAGTGTTAAATTTGAAAAGCTGCTATTTTCATTCATTTTCATTCATTTTTTTTCCTCACCTGTAAAAATACCTCTGAAAAATAACACCAAAAAACACAAAACTACCGTAAAACTTTTTTACAAATTTACCAAAATCTTGAAAAAATGTATTTTAATCTGTTTTTGTAGGGTATTTCTCTTTATTACTTATTTAATTTATATTCATTTATTTTAAATCACATCATGATAATACAAACTAATACCACCCCCCAACTTGCTTGTTCCGGGACAGGCACACTTTGCTGGAGTATTAGGAAAGAGATCACATGGCAGGACTTTTTCCCAGAAAAGGTGGCAAGATTAGTTCTACCCATTTCCAACTCTATGGGCTATCAGGGTTTAATGGGATTGGCCACTTGACTTGTCTAAAGCATGGCTCAGCACATACTGTACATAGAGCTGCCACAGTTTCTGATGAAGCAGATCAGGAGATTTAAGAAATGTGTCAAATGCCACCCCAACCCATCATCACACCCAGCTTGGCATAATTGAAGAGTTCTTTTTTCAGATTTGTAAACTTCGGATGGGTGGGGCATTAAGGTCAACATGTGGACATTTTAATTGCTATCATTTATTGTTGAACACTAAGCAATTATTGGTAATGACATGTCAAAGCTCTGCCTGTTTCTTGTTCCGTTTGAACTTTTTTAGATATGCATAATTGCGACAATAAAAAGATTATTTTTATAAAGTAATGCGTGTGATAGATTTCTGTAGCACCCAAAAAGTTCCATCGATTATTTTCAATGGTATTTCTGTGATACAAATAGGGATGAGGTGTGGGGATGACCCAATTTGCTGGTACTAATTCAAATATGCGATATATACGAGGTGTGTCCAAAAAGTAATTAAGTAATGAGAATGATATTTAAAGTGGTTGTAAACCCTTACAAGCCACTTTTACCTACAGGTAAGCCTAGATCAAGGCTTATCTGGAGGTCCAAGAAATATCTCCTATACCTACACGGTTTAGGAGATATTTGCAAAAAGACAGGATCCATGGCAGCGGTGAAGATGAAGAATGAGGACCGATTCGGGGGCATTATGCCTTTGCCTTGCCTTGCAGGGTGCATTTTCTTTTTAATTTTTTGATTGGCTTAAAGAGGAGTGCCCCCTAAAAAAATTTTTTTTTAAAAGTCAGCAGCTACAAATACTGCAGCTGCTGACTTATAAATCGGACACTTACCTGTCCCGGGGTCCAGCGATGCAGGGGAACGAAGCCCCCCCCCTCGTTTTTTGATTGGCTTTACTTCCTCTTTAAAAAAAAAAAAAAAAATTTTAAATTGAACATTCCGTCCTTCAAAGTATGCACCTTGTGAGTGTACACAACACTCCCCGTGATTCTTATATTCTTTAGCATCCCTGCAAGTCATCAAGTAGGATTCTTTAGCATCCCTGCAAGTCTTTAAGTAGGATGGCGCAGTGGCTCTTTGGATGTTCTCCACACTACCAAAATGTTGTCCTTTCTCATGTTCAAATCCTGAGTCACGATTTCATGAACAATTGATTTGATAATTCCGGTTTCCTCTGCAATCATTCTCATAGTGAGCTATTGGTCACGGTTGAGAACTGACCTCACTGCATCCACATTCTGTTCTGCTTTTGACCGACGGCTCACTAGTATAGAGAAGTTTGTTATCTTTTTTTTTCCTTGACAATCGCTTTAAGTGAATGGCTGTATGCGGCCAGGCGCGGTTGGTTTCTGCATTAGCATGTACCCATGTAGGCACACATATATAAGGAGAAATGCAGCAATGTCAAGAGACATCCTTGATGAAAACCTGCTCCAGAGCGCTCTGGTCTTCAGACTGGGGGCGAAGGTTCGTCTTCCAACAGGACAACGACCCTAAGCACACAGCCAAGAGAACAAAGGAGTGGCTACGGGACAACTCTGTGAGTTGCCCAGCCAGAGCCCAGAACCCGATTGAACAGAGCCCAGAACCCGATTGAACAGAGCCCAGAACCCGATTGAACAGAGCCCAGAACCCGATTGAACAGAGCCCAGAACCCGATTGAACAGAGCCCAGAACCCGATTGAACCGAGCCCAGAACCCGATTGAACAGAGCCCAGGACCCGATCGAACAGAGCCCAGAACCCGATCGAACAGAGCCCAGAACCCGATTGAACAGAGCCCAGAACCCGATTGAGCAGAGCCCAGAACCGATTGAGCAGAGCCCAGAACCCGATTGAGCAGAGCCCAGAACCCGATTGAGCAGAGCCCAGAACCCGATTGAGCAGAGCCCAGAACCCGATTGAGCAGAGCCCAGAACCCGATTAAGCAGAGCCCAGAACCCGATTCAGCAGAGCCCAGAACCCGATTCAGCAGAGCCCAGAACCCGATTGAACAGAGCCCAGAACCTGACTGATCATCTCTGGAGAGATCTGAAAATGGCTGTGTACCGACACGCCCCATCCTACCCGAGAGTTCCTGCAAAAATGGGAGAAACTGCCCAAAAATAGGTGTGCCAAGCTCGTAGCATCATACTCAAAAAAAATTGAGGCTGTAATTGGTGCCAAAGGTGCTTCAACAAAGTACTGAGCAAAGGCTGTGATACTTATCTACATGGGATATTTTTAATTTTTAATAAATTTGCAAAGATTTCAAACAAACTTCTTTCTTGTTGTCATTATGGGGTATTGTTTGTAGAATTTTAAAGGAAAAATAATGAATTGAATCCATTTAGTAATAAGGCTGTAACATAACAAAATGTGGAAAAAGTGAAGCACTGTGAATACTTTCTGGACGCACTGTATGTGCATGAGGCCCAAAGTTTCTTCATACTTCCCAGATATTTTCTGCTTCATTTAAATAAACCAAACCCACGAGGATGGTGTGAATGGCCTGGCCATAGACGGATGACCACACAAGTCCCAATCTGCTTCATATTACTGAATCATCCTGACCTGTCCTTGGTGACCCCTGGCAGTGATTTGCAGTCTGATGGTTGAGAAACTCTGGAAACATCGTCTAACTTTAATCTTTGACACACATATCATATTACATACAAATGAATGCAAGATAGACGGATGTTCAAAAAAAAATATAAAGGATACAGAAAGTGGAGCCTGGGGCTTGGCGCTCATTTCTACACTACAGCGTGCCTTGGCCCGTCCCCATCTCATACCTGGCCTGCTTATTTCTGTCTGTTCTGCTTCTGGATGCTCCCACTCTGCCTAGAGTTCATCAACAGGAACACCGTCACTTACGGCCTCCTGTACACGGGGGGTTTAGCTTCTGCACACTTACCAAACATATAGCAAAACACTTTTACTGTATATCCACTTGTCACCAAATCATGTACATGTACGTGATTGGTGTGAAGTGGTTCTACTGGGGTTATGGCTGCAGCTGTATGCCATAACCTCGGTATTTTTTGTTTTTTCAGGCGGCGATGCTCTTTCATCTAAAAGCAAACCTAGCTGCTAATTAGCTGCTGGATTGCTTTTAGAGGCAGCAGGAGGGGATGATTCCCCCTCCACCCCACGATGCCTCTTCAGACTCTCCCGTGCGGTCGGGGAGCCCAGTATCTGATCTAGCGTTTCCGCTGGGTTATCATACAGCTCGATGGTCTAGGACAGGGGTCTCCAAACTTTCTAATCACAGGGCTAGTTTATTGTCTTTCAAACTTTATGGGGGGCCAAACCGTGGCCATTGGGAGTAGAAATTGTCCTGGCATCAGTGGGAATAAACAATGTTATTAGGGAAAGGAAAAGCACCCCATTGTTGGTGTCAGTGGGAGGAATAGTGCCCCATCATTGGTGTCAGTGGGAGGAATAGTGCCCCATCATTGATGTCAGTGCGAGGAATACTGCCCCATCGTTGGTGTCAGTTGGAGGAATAGTGCCCCATCTTTGGTGTCAGTGGGAGGAATAGTGCCCCATCGTTGGTGTCAGTAAGAGGAATAGTGCTCCATCATTGTTGGCAGTGGGAGGAATACTGCCCTATCTTTCGTGTCAGTGGGAGGAATAATGCCCCATCGTTGGTGTCAGTGGGAAGAATACTGCCCCATCTTTGGTGTCAGTGGGAAGAATACTGCCCTATCTTTGGTGTCAGTGGGAGAAAGTGTCCCATCGTGGGTGTCAGTGGGAGGAATAGTGCCCCATTGATGGTGTCAGTGGAAGGAATGGTGCCGCATCGTTGGTGTCAGTGGAAGAAATGGTGCCCCATCATTGGTGTCAGTGGGAGAAATAGTGCCCCATTGTTGGTGTCAGTGGGAGAAATAGTGTCCCATCGTGGGTGTCAGTGGGAGGAATAGTGCCCCATTGATGGTGTCAGTGGAAGGAATGGTGCCGCATCGTTGGTGTCAGTGGAAGAAATGGTGCCCCATCATTGGTGTCAGTGGGAGAAATAACACGCCACCGTTGGTGTCAGTTTAAGGAATAGTACCCCATCTTAGGCGTCAATGGGAGAAATAGTGCCCCATTGTTGGTGTCAGTGGGAGAAATAGTGTCTTGTATCAGTTCCCCCAAGGGTCGGACAAAGACAAGCAAAGGGCTGCATCCAGCAGTGGCATATTCTCAATGTGTACAGATGGAAGACTAAGGTCAGGAGAGAGGCTGCCTATTGACTACGCTTCTACACCCCCCCCCCCCATGTAAGGGGGGACTTTGTTGTAAGGGGGATTCTAATGGGGACCCTGATGTAACAGAGACACTGATGGGGACCCTGATGTAACAGGGACATTAATGGGGAATCTGATGTAACATGGACATTAATGGGGACCCTGATTAAGGGGAGACCTTATTGGAGACCCTGATATAACAGGAACACTGATGGGAACCCTGATGTAAGATGTAAGGGGGACTCTGATGTAACAGGGACACTGATGGGGACCCTGATGTAAGGGGGGACTCTAATGGTGACCCTGATATAACAGGGACACTGATGGGGATCCTGTTGCAAGTCCCCGTTCACACTAAATGCAGCTTTGAAATTGCGCTACTTCCGCGTGATTTTAAAGCCATAGGACAGTGTGATTTCATCTGCAGCTTGCCGACATCTGTGCGATTTCATGCACAGATGTCAATGCAAGTCACACATAAATCTGCTAAAAATAGCGCAGGAACTATTTTTTAAATCGCGCTCCTTTAAATCGGACAGATTAAGACATGGCCATAGAAATACATTAGATGCAACTTCAGGAGCGATTTGTAAATTGCTTGTCACGCCGATGTGAACATGGTGGGTTAAGGTGGGGACTCTGATGGGGATTGTTTTTGGCCAGCAAATATTGGTAAAATATACAATGTGACCCTCATACTGAAAAGTTTTCGGCATCAGTGTCACCACCCAGAACAAGTATGTACTGTAGATCAGGAAAACCAAAGTAAACTCAGGAGTCCTCTTCTGCATACTTGTCCCAGGTCAGTGACTCAAAGTATTGAAGACAGAGGGCCTTCACCACAGCCAGGCAACATAAGATGTCAGCAATGGCAGCCTCTGCGCTTCTTGCAGGAAAGGCTTCTGGTATCCGTGTCATTGAGCGCAATAGATAAGATTTACTGTCATTGCGAATAATAAAAACGAAATTTCAGAAGGGAGCTCCACACAGTTTTTAAACAAGGCTCGTCTAGGAGCTCCTCTCCACCTCAGCCACTGCGTCCATGAGCGCCGCATTCACAAGACAATCTTCTGTCATCAGTAGGGTCGCCCCCTCATCCCTTTACAACCGAACACATAATAATTACACAGGTTCTGTGGCTGACTGAGGTGGTAATTAAACTCATTTGGTGCCTTATCTGCATTAAATTAGCCTCAGAACCTGTGAAATTTATATCTCTTCAGGTTTTAAGGGATGAGGTGGCAGCCCTAGTCATCAGCCATTCAGACCCGGGAAAGGCTGAGATGGGGCCGCTCCGGGATTACTAACAGGAAGCATGCCGTGTACAGCAATGTCATGCTGATTTCATTGTAAGATCACCTCACCTTTCTCCTCACACACCCCACCTGCCAGGCATCCATTTCCACTGGAGAGAAGCCCAAATCTGGGTCACAGGAATAGTCACATTTCTGAACTTGTAGACCTGGCAAGTTCCCGGAACACCATCGACCGACCTGTCCGGGCAGAATTCACATCCAGTATTCATTCCGGCTACCTCAGCACTCAGCTGATAGTATACAGTATCTATACGTATTCTCAATCACACTTACATCGTTTGCACACCTGCTGAAACCTCAGCTTATTTACTAAGAACCAGTAATCTGTAATACATGTTTTACTTCTTTTAGATACACTTTGTGGTTTATTTACTAAAACTGAGTGCAAAATCTGGTGCAGCTCTACATAGAAACCAATCAGCTTCCAGGTTTTAGTGTGAAATCTTAATTGAACAAGCTGAAGTTAAAAGCCGATTGGCTACCATGCAGAGCTGCACCAGATTTTGCACTCTCCGGTTTTAGTAAATCAATCCCCTTATTTGCATACAGGCAACAGCTGTACCTTTGACTATGGGACAATGCAAAGTTTTGGGGAAGTGCTCACCAGATCATTTCCTCTATTCAAAAACTGCACACAAAAGAGATATTGGAGCTCATTTACGATGATTTACAAAAATAGAAGCTGTTCGTGTTAGAAAAGGGAACGTTCCTCTAGCTTATTAAACAAGCTGAAGCTATGTTCGCAGTGAATACCCAATTATGTCCATTGGAAACGTCAATTTTAGCCTTTGCAAATGACTATTCTCTCAGGTTTATGGGCAGCATGAGGAATTGGACAATTCCTCATGTGTAAATAGGAGTACGTTCATTTTTTTTCTAATTTTATTTAAATATAATTTTCTTTTACACTTTTTTATTATTCAACATTATTGCCATTATTGCTCACGAGGGGTGAACAATGCCCCTTGTGATAGCTTGGGCATGGGCAGTGACAGGTACTCTTTATGGAGAGATCAGGAGTCTATTAGTCCCTTGATCCCTCCTCTGTGCTCCACAGCAGCCAATCAAACAGAGACATAGAACCAAAACCGGATATCACTAAATCCTTCTGGCTTCATTTGTCACAGAGGAGATGGAGGAACGATGTTCCTTGATCTCCTCTGTGGACAGCTGACCTGACTGCTTGCAGCAGCGGTGGAACAGGAGAGCCTGGGAACAGTCCTTTTAGAGCCCTATAAAGCTGCTCGGGTTCACTTTTATATGAAAGCCCATTGCTTTAAAAAAACAATACCAGGATCATGGTTGCAGCTGCTGCCATAATCCTGGTATAGCCACTTCCCATCCAGGATGTTTATATATGGACAGGAAGCTGTTAAGCCCCTTTCACACGGGCACCTCTGCTAAGGGGAACTCGCTTGCTCAGTGGGGGATCTCTCTGCTGATCCCTGCTGAGCAGGCGGATGACAGGTCCCACTCTGCAATCAAATGGACCAGACGGATGGGGAATAGGACCACCATCCATCTGTTTTTGGTGGACAGGATCGGATGGCGGTGGGTGTCAGCAGACGTGTCCACTGACATCCACCGCTCCATAGAAGACACTGGAGGGTCCAATCAGGTCCACCTGGAAAACTGATAGGCGGACCTGATTGGATAGCCCGTGTAAAAGGGGCCTTAAAGGGGTTGTAAAGGTTTGTGTTCTTAATGCATCCATAGGATGCATTAAGGTGAAAAAACACCTGTCAGTGACCGGCCCCACGGGGACGCGCCATCTCTCTGCTAGGGGGTTCTTGGCTGCTGTGTGAATAGATTGATAGCAGTGCAGCCATTGGCTCCCGCTGCTGTCAATCAAATCCAATGACGCCGCCAGGGGGCGGGGCTGAGTCCTGCATTCGGCGTCTATGGAAACCGAATACTTGACTCGGGAGCGCTCCCGCAAGGTAACCCCCTGGGAGAGCGCTTCTCCTAGGGGGTTATCTGATGCGGGGAGGAGCCAAGAGAGGTGCAGAGGGACCCCAGAAGAGCAGGATCGGGGCCACTTTGTGCAAAACGAGCTGCACAGTGGAGGGAAGTATGATATGTTTTTTATTTAAAAAAATAAAATAAAATGTACCCTTAGTGTCACTTTAAGGTACCGTATTTATCGGCATATAACACGCACCGGCGTATAACACGCACCCCAAGTTTAGGAGGGCCTTTTAAGGAAAAAAAGTTTTAGGAGGAAGTTTAGGGGAAAAAAAAACCTTACATTTAAGTGTCATTTGCAGCTTGCCCAGCGTCATTTGCAGCTTGCCCAGCGTCATTTGCAGCTTGCCCAGTGTCATTTGCAGCTTGCCCAGTGTCATTTGCAGCCTTGCCCAGCGTCATTTGCAGCCTTGCCCAGCGTCATTTGCAGCCTTGCCCAGCGTCATTTGCAGCCTTGCCCAGCGTCATTTGCAGCCTTGCCCAGCGTCATTTGCAGCCTTGCCCAGCGTCATTTGCAGCCTGCCCAGCGTCATTTGCAGCCTTGCCCAGCGTCATTTGCAGCTTGCCCAGCGTCATTTGCAGCTTGCCCAGTGTCATTTGCAGCTTGCCAGGGTCATTTGCAGCCTTGCCCACGTTTAAATTTCCCGCCGCAGAGACAGACCACGCGTGCGCCGCCGAAAAATACAGAATCTCCGCCGAAAAAAGACCGAATCCCCGCCGGAAAAGACCGAATCGCAGCCGGAAAAGACCGAAGCACCACCGGAAAAGACAGAGCTGACTGCGCTCGCTCCCGAAACAGCAGGGAGGCGGGACTACGAGCGGAGCCGAACAGTCGGCTCGGTCTTTTCCGCCGGCGCTTCTGTCTTTTTCGGCGGCGATTCAGTCTTTTTCGGCGGCGCTTTTTGGGGGTATCGGCGTATAACACGCACCCACGACTTTCCCCTGATTTTAAGGGGGAAAAAGTGCGTGTTATACGCTAATAAATACGGTAAGTTAAAAAGGGTATTTAGGAAGTTTTTTTTTTTTTTTTCTTAAAACTAGCATTCAGTGAGAGGGAGTCAGGGGGTTACTATGATCCTGAAGCTTGGCTTTAAAAAAGAGAAAACTAATACGACCACCTCATTTTACTGGTAAGCTGTAATATACAACATACCTGTTTGTTTAGATACACCTTGACCAATGTAAACTGTCCAATAATCTCAACAGTAACAAAATACAAACATACACAAGGCTCCATTACACATAATGAAGTAAAGCACAGAGTTGTCTTTTGGTGTTTGAATCACATTAATCCCCAGCAGAATTCTCAGGTGACTTGCTGGATGTGGTGTAATACACCCACCACACCTTCGTAACTTTTAATGGAACCTATTATCATGCATGCCAACACCCCTGGTAGATGGAAGCAGCTATAAAAAAATCTAAGCAAGTAGATATAAACTCTAACATTTAGCTTACTATCATTAAATATCATAAGTAATTGCCATTCCGCCTAATTATAATGCTTCTTTCGCCCTTTCTTCATCCTTTGTTGCATTTCGGTGCTACTGATCTCTTGCAGTCTCTCTGCAGCCACTTGCCGCTACATGCACTCTTGCAAAGGCTGCATAGCATTTCCAAATAGTGACAACAATAGGCCATAACTGCATTGTGTGGGTTGAAATGGCCACTTTAAAGCTGGCTATACTCTCAAAATTCAAGCTGTTGGTGGCCCTGTCGGCACCACCTGCCTCAACAAACATTAACTGAAAAAAATCGAATAAGCTAGGTGAAGAATTGTCAGCCTAAAGGCCCATACACACGATCAGACTTTTTGACAACCAACATGCAAATTAGCTGTTTTGGACCAACATCCGACCGTGTGTACGCTCCATCGGACCAACTTTTTCCAGGTTTCATCAGACTTTTGTTGGCTGTGCGAACGGACCAACTTTCTGCCAACAAAAGTCCGATGGACCAAAGTCCGACCGTGTGTACACAAAACCAACAGACTTTTGTACAAACCAATGCAGAACCAATGCAAAAGATCAGACAACAATACAGAAGTTGACCAAAGGTGGTGGTAAAGAGCAGAAAAACCAAGTGATTTGGTGAAAGTTGGCTGAAAAAGTCCTGCCGTGTGTATGCAATACCAACTTGGGGCCAACGCCCTTTGGACAAAAATCCACGGGAAAGTTGGTCCACGGTCCGATCGTGTGTATGAGGCTAAACAGTGGCTAGATCCTTCACAGGCTCGAGCCTTTGTCTGTCCTGACCTGGACAGTACGTTGCAGACATGCACCTCTCACTGCTCCCTTCACACACTGACCCTTTCAGTAGGGTGGTCCCTGAGTTCTAACTTTGGCTCCAAGATTAATACAGCATACACCTGCATCATTAGTGTGCCCGTTTCCTGGAAAACCTGGCCCAGACCACCATATTAAAACAGTGGCACAGCTTCGCCCTGCCACAATATGAATAAGGACCTTCTAGGCAGGATCACCAGCTATTATTTCAAATATAGCTGCAGATTTCTAAGTATCGAAAATTGCTTTTGAAATTTCATTAACCGGCTCAACATATATTGGGTTTTGGGTTTACTTCTACTTAAACTTCAACAACCACAAGGCAGTACTTACTTAAAATGATGAACACTGTCTTCATTAAGTTGATCATGGTCTCCCGGTATTTTGGATGGAATGACGTGTGCTTAGACATCCTCACCATCTTCCTCTTGACATATATAAAGATATGCATGTAGACCACCATCATAATCAGAAAGGCCACCAAGTTGGATACCGCCCAAAAGATGAGATAACTCCGACTGTACAAGGGAGCCATCCGCGAGCAAGCCTTGAGATCACAAACGCAGTGCCAGCCGAAAGATGGTATAAGTCCCAGTAACAGCGCCGCAAGCCATATACAGGCTATGAGGATGCAAACCCGCTGGTTGGACATCTTACTATGAAGCTGCATAGTAAATATTGTCTGGTGCCGCTCCACAGCTATGGCCAACAGATTGGCCACTGAGGCTGTCAAGCTAGTGTCCAGTAAGCTCTGGCGGAGCAGCCATGTTTTCACAGTCAGGCTGAGCGTCCGTGGTCCAGTATGGAACATGAGATAAGTGTAGGCCACTCCAGCGAATAAATCAGCTGCCGCCAGATTCCCTAGGAGATAGTAGATAGGGTAGTGAAAGCGTTTGTTGATTATAATGGCTGTTATAACTAAGGTGTTGGTCAACAGCACAAAGACACACACGGTTAGTCCCAAGCCAACCACCAAAGCATCTTTCGGTCTCCATATCGTCGATAATTCTTTGCCGCTATTATTGTAGAAGAATAAGATGCTTTCATTGAAAAAGCACTGCTTCATTTTGACGGGTTCGAAGAAACCTGAAATAAAAGAAAAAAAAAGGTAAAACTAGTAAAAAGACTGCTAAATACTTGACCATTACAAATTTGTTTTAAAAATGCATAATTCAAAAAAAATATGCCTATAATAAAAGGTTAAAGAAGAAGTATACCCCAAATAATGACATTTAGTTTAAGTAACTGTCATGTTTTTTTTACACTGTGTTCATCGTTTTTTTTTTCATAGAATGGGTGCAGGTACTCTTCCACTTTTGAGTCCCCTTGTCTTTGCCCCCACCCACCTCTGAGGACTGTCCCTTGGTTCCACCTCCTACCCACCTCCCACTATCGCCCCTTTTAGGAAATACAGAAACAAGCAGTGGCAGCCACTCCATTAGGGCAGCCCCCCCCATCCATCCAGCCCCCTAATCTACATGCAGGGCGCCAGAAGCATGGATTCCAATGGGGGTTTTTTTGTTTGTTTTTTTAAGCACGTGATTAGAGCCAGAGGCTCTAATAGGCTTAAAAAAAGGGTGGGCTCGGGCACAGAGCACTGCTCCCTGAGCCCACCAAGTTGTGTGACAATACTAAAGAAATATTTGCTATTGTGAGACTGATTCTCCTCATGGCAAATCAGGAAACGGCTCCTGAGACCCAGTTCCCGGTTGGACGAAAGGAGAAGCGATCCTATTGGCCTAGGAGGAGGAGGGAAGAGACGCACGGCTGCCGTGATGCAGTGGAGGAGACACAAAGGAAGCCCGACTGACCCACCCACCAGCCGCCACTGCTGGGGTTGCTGTGTTTTCGGAGATTGACTCATCCAGAGGACGTGGATGGTGTGCAATCCTCATGTGAGCAGGTGAGAGGACTCTCATTGCTGATGAGCGGGGTTGCTGCACCTGAGCTGTCCGTCACCCGCGTGCGCGGGGGGTTACAGTATCCCCCCCCCCAAATATTGCGAACGAGCCGCCACTGGAAACAAGTATAATTTTGTAATGCTAAGTAATTTGTATGGAATGTGTTGATAACAAGTAAAGCAGTAAAAGAAATCTCCATACAGCAAGCAACAATAGATCCCCCAGCAACAATTGATCCCCAGCAACAATTGATCCCCCAGCAACAATTGATCCCCCAGCAACAATTGATCCCCCAGCAACAATTGATCCCCCACAACAATATACCCCCAGCAACAACAGATCTCCTAGCAGTCAGCATGAATAGAACCTCCAGCAGTCAGCAACAGTAGAGTCCTCCCTCAACTGTATATCTATGTGGAGTCTTTACTTGACTTGGGTATTACACTAATAAAAGGCCCTATTCTCTGTGGGTAAGATATACTCACTACTCCTCAAGTGATTAAAATATAAAGTCAAGGGGGCTACTAGGAAATAGTACATTTTTTATAGCATCCGTTTGGAAGTCCATCTGGTCCTGGGAATTTGTGTCGAGATCTAATCACATGTAAATGGTTTGTCCATAGGTTCCATATAGTGTGATGAGACAGTTGGAAGTTCCAGTTCTTCCAGGAATTTCTGGGGGGTATTACCAGAAGGCTTTTGATAAGGCTTACTGTAAAAGGAGTGAAATTCGTAAAAGATTTGTTGGGGAAGCAAATACTATTTAAAGCAGAAATAGCCTGCAACAAAAGAAATTACCAGGAGTTAATGAGTTTCTGAGCAGAGGAAATAGGCAGGGTCCTTTTTTTCCCCCTAAAACCTTTTCCACGCCTCCTGGTAACTTTTGTCTTTTGTGTATATTGTAAGGCGAATGTGCAATGCAGTGTACACCCCAGCTCTATTTTCGTCAAGGACAACGTAACTCCTCCAACGTAACTCCTGTGCATCTACAGTAGCTGTCCAGAGGTTGAGGACCTCATCAGTGGACTCAGAAGAAGCCGTGACAGATCGTGGCAGTGGGGGACGAGGCTGTGTAAATTGACAGCGCTATACAAGTACCTGTAATAATTCAGGTGGGCAACCGAGGGGGTCCAAATCATAGCTCGGCTACCTATGTGAAAAAGCCCTTAACAAAACCTTCAAGTTTTAATGCTCATAGGAGATATCAGTGATCTACAAAATGATAAGTAGCATATACACTCACCACTTTATTAGGTATACCTGTTCAAAAAAAACAAACATTTTTAGTGATATATTTAACAAACGAAGAGAGTGAAAATTCTTAACCTACAAATAGTACAACCCAGTGGCTGTGCGTCCATTAGGGGTGCACGGGCGCCGCCCCCCTCTGTTACGCCACCCCCTCTGTGTAGAATGTATAGATTCATGGATTGCATGAATCTATCCATGGCTACTGTAGCCACCCCTATTCAGGCATCCGGACCCTTTTCGGATGCCGGGCGCCTGAATTACAGCGGCCAGAGCCAAAAGGTTAATAGGCTTCAAAAAGGTGGACTCGGAGCGCAAAGCATTGCGCTCGGAGCCCACCCAGATGTGTTATAAAAGCAAATGAATATTCGCTTTTCTAACACTGAACCGCCTCTCAGCCAATTAGGAGGCGCGGGTCTAATACCCGTCACCTGATTGGCTGAAGGCACAAGCGCTCCGATTGGACACCTAGCAGAAGGAAGAAGAGACAAAATGGAGGACACAGGAGCCGCGGTCTGACCCGCTGCTCATCCCATTATCACACATCTTGCCACCGTTACCCGCTGCCTGATCCCCCACCAAGATGGGGTAAGTTCCGGGCAGTCAGCGAGCGGGCGGGGTCACAGTGGGTGCATTTGACAGGCACAGTGGCTGCATTTGATGGGGCACAAGTGGCTGCATTTGACGGGGCACAAGTGGCTGCATTTGACGGGGCACAAGTGGCTGCATATGACGGGGAAAAAGTGGCTGCATATGACGGGGCACAAGTGGCTGCATATGACGGGGCACAAGTGGCTGCATATGAAGGGGCACAAGTGGCTGCATATGACGGGGCACAAGTGGCTGCATATGACGGAGCACAAGTGGCTGCATATGACGGAGCACAAGTGGCTGCATATGACGGGGCACAAGTGGCTGCATATGATGGGGCACAAGTGGCTGCATTTGATTGGCCACAATTGGCTGCATTTGATGGGCCACAATTGGCTGCATATGATTGGCACAGTGGTGGCATTTGATGGGCACAGTGGCTGCATTTGATGGGGCACAGTTGTTGCATTCGATGGGGCACAGTAGCGGCATTTGATGGGCACAGTGGTGGCATTTGATCATTTGATGGACATAGTGGCTGCATTTGATTGGCACAGTGGGGGCATTCGATGGGGCACAGTAGCTGCAATTGAAGTTTTTTTTCAGTATTTTTCTGAAATGTTTAGTTTGTTTTGCACCCCACCATGGTAGAACCACATCCTGTGCCGCTCTCCCTGTCCCCGGCCTCATATTGTCTAGTCTCTGCGAGTACAACACATCAGCCATAACTTATCTAAGCCATATAAATGCAAATGACAATGACTGAAAGGTTAACCACAGTGTTACCTGACTGACTAGATAACATCATCTACACAAATGAGGTGAGATTAGCTCTTGGAGACAAAGCTTCTTAATTTCATTATTGTTAAGGAATGTAAAACATTTTCAAAGGCTATTCTATTCGATATTCACTGAAGACATCAAGTCTGTGGTAAACCAGTCTTACCAATGTATGTTAATGTTTTAGAAACCTTGTTTCTGTGTATAGTTTGTAGTCACATGTACCCGGGGGGGGGGGGGGGGGGGCGGCCATATCTGCTCATTATATACACACAGGCTCCGATTCCTGCTTTGCAGTGCTACACCCAATCCGAAGATCCATTACATCCATAAGGTCTATTAAATCCCTCATTGAGGTTAGATTCACACATATGCGATCTCAGACATCGCATGTGATTCGCACCCGTACCACAGGTGACGATCACATGCGATGTCTGTGCAGTGCGAGTTCAGCCATACAGCTGTATGGCTGAACGCGCATTTGATTCGCAGAAAAAAAAGTGCACCCCCGACACCCCACTGAAATCAGGTTGCATTGCTGTTCTCACCTATGCGATCCGATTTCTGTGCGAGTTCACAGTTTACACTGCGATCTGTGTACTGATCTGGGGGTGTCATTAAAGGATATGTAAAGGTTTGTTTAAAAAAACAAAAAAAACAAACATGTTATACTTACCTCCTCTGTGCAGTTGGTTTTGCACAGAGTGGCCTGATCCTCCTCTTCTGGGGTCCCTCTGCGGCGCTCCTTACTCCTCCACTTCTCGAGTACCCCTCTCAGGGCACTCGTGCGGGCGTGCTCCCGTGTCCTGCTGCTGCGTCCATTGAAACAGACAGCAGGACTCTGCCCCGCCCCCCACGTCTGACAGCAGCGGGAGCCAATGGCTGCACTGCTATCAATCCATCCAATCAGGACCCAAGACACTGGCTGGAGCTGCTGTGCCCGTCGCTGGAAAGAGGGTTCAGGTAAGTAAAAAGGGGGCTCTGGGAGGGCTGCAGCACAGAAGGTTTTTCACCTTAATGCATAGAATGCATTAAGGTGAAGAACCTTGAGGGTTTACAACCCCTTTAACATTGTATTGACACCCGCAGCGGTTCGCAGAGGGCAGTGTGAGCTGCCGGCGGGAGAGATGTGATGTGGAAACCGACGCTGTAATCGCACTGGTTCCCACATCGCACAAGTGTGAACCTAGGCTTAAAAGCTAAAGGTGGCCATCGATGGATGGAAATTTGGCTGGTTCAGCAGGGACAAGGTGTATTTCGATCCATGTGTGGACATTGTAGTTGAACAAGGTAGATCGAATTCTGTTCAAATCGCCCTGAAGGATAAAAGCTGCTCAATCAGCTGATTGTATTCCGACAGCGAGGGAGTCTTGCAGCGAGGAGGATTCTCTCATCTGATTTGAATGTGTGGATGGGGGAATCGGTTCAGTTTTTTTCATGCAGCGCGGTGGCCATAGATGGATCAAAATTTGGCTGGTTCAAGCAGGAATGGGCCAAATTTCAATCCAGCTATGGCTGATCCTGTTCGAGAGAAGCCGATCTACTGACTGACTGTTCACAGACGGGCTTGCTGGAAAACGTTGGTTAGCCTACGCCGGGCGGCCAGCGGCGCGGCACTACCAAAACCCACCCCCCCGATGGCACGGCACTAACAAACCCCCCCAGGTGGCACAGCACTAGCGAATCTAGGTGGTGGGTTGCGGGCAGCTGCTCCATTGTCCCCTCCAGCAAGCATGGCGCGCCGGCCCCATCTAGGTGGCGAGGTGCGAGCAGCGGCTCTGGTGTCCCCTCCAGCAGCTTCTGCCGTGCACCTCCACTCTCTTCCTCCTAAGCTCTAGGCGTCCAATAGGATCGCTTGATGTTTTCGCCAGTCGGGAAACAGGTCTCAGACCCGCTTCCTGATTGGCAGGCAGGAGATTTAGTGTGAAAATAGCTAATATTCATTTGCTATCTCACACAAATGAGTGGGAGCCCACCCTTTTTTTTAAGCCTATTAGAGCCTCTGGCTATAATCACTTCAACCCCCCCGCACTGGAATCCATAGTCCTGTATGTAGATCAGGGGGCTGCCCTCTTTGGACAGGCCGCAACTGGCTGCAGCACTGATCAGTGTATGCCGACAGCCTTTTCCAACAGACTTTTCCACTGTCGTAATACAATGTGGATGGGGGAATCTGTTTGTGTTTTTTCATTCAGTCAGGGAGCTGAGTGAAAAAAATTAGAGCCATGTATGGCCAAGAATTAGTCCATTTTTTTTTTTTTTTATGTTTTTCATGTTGTACTCATATTAAGCCCCCATTCACACGCATGTGACTTGTAATGCAAAGTCGCACCCTATTGTCGGCAATAGAACTTTTCAAAACAGTGCGACGTGACTTTGCAATGCTGCATCAATTTGAAAAAGTAGTTCCTGCACTATTGTTGGCGATTTCACATCGGTGCAACTTCATGTACAAGTTGCACCTGAAGTCACACTGACATGCAGCTTTGAAATTGTGTAATTTCAAGTGACTTTGCAAAGCTGCATTCTGTGTGAACGGGGGCTTAAGGTGCAACATAAAACATGGTCAGAGTTCACTGATCCTACACTTACATAATCTGGTGGTGAATGAAAAAAAAACTACAAGTACCATCTTCCACTGCAGCAGAGACTGTAGTTCTCAATGGATCACCACACTTGCAGCCCATAGATACTTCCTCCAGCTTTGTAACTGCAGGTCTGTACCTTGATATGGACCTGAGCTGGAGGAAGAGTCTGCATGGGCCATATCATTGCATCTGAATTCCACTGATCGTGGTTGCAATGCTTTGCAGGCTAAAACACCATCCTCAAAGCCCACACTGAGCCCTCTCCCCTTTCCAGAAACTTTCCAGAGTTTCGGGGGTGCATGTTCCAGGAAAATCTGGTTATCCAAGTCTGTTATTCTTTACATTCTTTACAGGTCTGTAATAGATCGTATGGACCTGAGGTCAGGGGAAAGCATTGCAGGAGCCCATGCATGGCACCCATATAGGCCCCAGTACAAAAATGTAGTAAATGCACATCGGAGACACAAGCAGCTATTATAGAGCTGGGCATATACTAATTATTATTATTATACAGGATTTATATAGTGCCAACAGTTTACATAGCACTTTACAACTTGAGGGTAGACAGTACAAATCCAATACACTTTAATACAGTAGGAATCAGAGGGCCCTGCCCCCAGAGGCGGCTCTCTAATTAGGCAAATTAGGCGGTCGCCTAAGGCCTCGCACTCCTAGGGGCCTCACGGCCGCCTAATTCGCCTGATGTGTGTGTTACAGTTGAAGGGAATATCATGCAATTTATACAGTTAATTTCTATTGCTTTAATTATTTTTCCCATTTTGGGCATGAGTGGGGCCTCATGTCTAAGATTTGCCTAAGGCCTCACAAAGCCTAGAGCCACCTCTGCCTGCCCCTTAGAGCTTACAATCTAAGAGATTCCTCCATACACACAAATAGCACAGATGGAGAAATCCCCCTGCCAGGCTATTGTATTCTGAGCCATTGACGGCGGCTGTCAGAATACCCCAACAGCGGTCACTGTTCGACTGACAATTTTCAAACATACTTTGACAAAGGTCAATTGAACAGAGTAAACTCTGTTGAGTATAGCAGTGACCATACATGGCCGAACCAGCATGAATCAGCTGAAATCTGAGCAGTGTATTGCCTGCTTTATGCCAATAAAATGCTGTCCTACAATTGTCATTTTCCAAGCATTTGATTTTTTTCTTGGTTAGTGGGGTCAAATTGAGGTCTGTAGTGATGAGAAAATTCCAAGGAGCAAGATGGACATTTTTTCTCCAACAAAATTCTAACTGTGGTTTTCGTTAGGAAAAATTGTACATATTTTATTGGAACCTGTGATTCCATTCAAATAGGGATCTGCACCAAATTTTAAAGGTTTTTTTTTTTTTTATCAAAAAGGTGTTTATTGAACAATTTTAAACAATTTCCAATGTACAAGCAATGCATTAGCATATACCGTATATACTCGAATATAAGCTGAGGCACCTAATTTTACCACAAAAAAATGGGAAAACTTATTGACTTAAGTATAAGCCTAGGGTGAGAAATGCGCAGCTACTGTAAGTGGAAAAGAGGGTCAACAATGCCCATTTGCAGCCTCACTGTGCCCATTTGCAGCCATAGGTCCCCTGAACTTCAAACTTGGTAGTTAATGGTTCCTAGATGCCCCCTATCGGCAGCCAATTTTGGGGTCTCAAAATGACATTGCTGCAGACGGACACAGTTGACCGACTTTGGGGCCCTGTATCTCAGGGCCACTTGGAGCTAGGAAATTTGGATATGTTGTCGTGTTGGTTTTACTTGGTTTGCTAGGGGTTCCTAGCACCATGTGGCCCTGAGATACGGGGCCCCAAAGTCAGGTCGGAAAATGTAATTTTCTGCTGCAGAAAATGCTTGACTCCAGTATAAGCTGAGGGGGGCACTTTCAGCACAAAAAAATGTGCTGAAAAACTCGGCTTATACGGTAGCTACATTTACATTTCATGGTCATCTTAGCGCTCTTTACATATATCTTGTCATCATGACCTTCAGGTCCACAATATACCGAGGTACATGCACTCATATGTTTCAGCTGGTGTTGAACATTTCAAGCTTATTGGGCTTCCCCTGTAAGACCTTGAATGATTCTGGACATCACAAGTTCCCTGGGGCTTAGTTCAGGGGTGTCTAGCCATGGCGACCAGATTCTTTCGAATCTACCTGGGCTATATATATATATATATATCTTTCCATGATCAAGGTGTTCCCCATGTGTGTTATCCATTATCCATGAGGCGACTTTGGGGGTGAGATCAATTTCCATCCCGGCAGGATGAGTTTACGGGCTTGGAACAATGCTCTAGAGCAGGGGTGTCAAACTCAATTTCATCGTGGGCCGCATCAGCATTATGATTGTCCTCAAAAGGGCTGGTTGTATCTGTAAGATTAGATGTCCAGCGCATCCCAAGAGCCACCCCACCATCAGAAGTTGAGTCCCCTACTCTCCCTAACATCACAGTGCACCCCCTTTCCTTATGCTGCTGCTGGGAAGAAGCTGGATGCATTGCTTGAAAGCAGAAAGTAGGGGTCTGGAGGAGGACCAGAGGAGGGTTGGAGCTCTCCTGCAGCTGCAGGAGAGGTGCGAGGGCCACATGAAATGGCCACGGGCCGTGTGTTTGACACCTGTGCTCTAGAGAACGCTATTCTCACCACTTCCTCCAGGATAAGCTCTTCCAGAACTCCTAAGATACAGTGAATTGGGTCGAAGGGGACGGTTGTCTGGAACACTTGATTAAGCATCCCAAGCACCGCATTCAAGTACCGGTGGAGCTTTGGGCATCTCCACAGCAATTTTAAAGGTTCTTAGATGAAATTAGTTGACTCAACAATGGCAAGAAAGAATGTTCTGACCAATGAATTTTCTACAAATGTCTAAATGAAAATTTGGACCAGCTTTAGACAGAACTATTGTAGTGGATAATCTACCCCCCCCCCCCACCCCTCCTATAATGGCTAATCTTCAGATCTCTACATACAATCACAATTATAAGATTAGGTATAAAATCCCATCAAAATTTACTTTAAACATGGTTATAATTCAAAAAGCTCAATGAATAGACACTAAACTTTTTTTTTTTTTTCCCTCTGTACTTTTCTTCTAAGGTTATCTGAGGCCGTCTCTATTGCCCCATAGCAGAGTTGCCAACATTCTAATTTTCAGGGATACTTCACTGCTGAACAAGCGAATCCTTGGCCAAGCATGTTCCCCATATGTCCCACGGGACCACGCTCTACTGCAATCACTATTACGTCATCTCTAAACTAGCTTAAAACATGCTTTTTACATTTAAAACACGTCTCAAACAGATTCATTTAAGCCACAAATTCTAAAAATGTTATAGAAGACACCAAAGAAGGCCATATTCCAAAAGTGAAAATTTGAAACAATTAAGGGGGGAGAGGTAAAAAGGGAGAAGATAATGTGTTTCTTACATAATTTTTCCTTCTTATTGTGGTTAGGGATAGAAAATACAAAAATGTCCTTTTCTTAAAAGTAGAACTTCATTCTCTCAATCAACATTGATTATTTTTAATCCTTATGCTGCTAGCATTAGTAAATAGATAAGGGCCCCGCCCCCATGACGTTGGCGGCCCAGCAGGCCCCGGTCGATGATGTCACAAGGGATGGGGCCACCTGATGACGTCACCTGGTGGCTATTAGCTATTTAAGAACTGTCAAGACGGTGGATCAGCCAGACGGCGGAAGCCTTCGGCACAAGCGGAGCTTTTTTTCTTTTTTCCAGTCGGCGGTGGCAACAGGCTTCGTGAATGACAATGCATCTAAACCGGTGGGAAGGGGGGACATTTTTCTTTTGCATTTTTATTTTTTAATAAAAGGACTTGTCAAAAACTTGTGTTGTGTCTTTACTCACATTTTACACTTTGTTGGTGAATTGGGGGGGGGGGGGGGGGATTTGGGGGCATCCAGATTCTAAATAAGCCCCCTGCCAGCAGACCCACGCAACCACTGGCCAAGGTTGTGGGGATGAGGCCCTTGTCCCCGTCAACATGTCCCTCTGCCCCACCCCAGGTTGTGGGGATGAGGCCCTTGTCTCCGTCAACATGTCCCTCTGCCCCAAAGCACCACCCCAGGTTGTGGGGATGAGGCCCTTGTCTCCGTCAACATGTCCCTCTGCCCCAAAGCACCACCCCAGGTTGTGGGGATGAGGCCCTTGTCCCCGTCAACATGTCCCTCTGCCCCAAAGCACCACCCCAGGTTGTGGGGATGAGGCCCTTGTCCCCGTCAACATGTCCCTCTGCCCCAAAGCACCACCCCAGGTTGTGGGGATGAGGCCCTTGTCTCCGTCAACATGTCCCTCTGCCCCAAAGCACCACCCCATGTTGAGGGCACATGGCCTGGTATGGTTCGGGGGGGGGGGGGGGCGCTCGCTTGTCCCCTACCTTTCCTGACCTGCTGGGCTGTATGCTTGGATAAGGGTCTGGTATGGATTTTGCCGATTTTTTGATTGCCGGCAATTTATTTTTTACATTTAGCTGTCAGGGGGGAACCTGATGATTCGTCAATTAAAGGACACGGCAGCCAGCTTCCCAACAACCAGCTATACACAGTTTGTTATGGAGATTAAAAAAAAGCAAAGACGCATGTAAAAACGGATCAAAAACGCAACACTTTGAAGTCTATTACACGCAAAAGCAATCTGCTGTGGGGAAAAAAGTCACTGACCCCTTCCAAAAAACGAACCAGCTGAAAAACACATAGATGTGAACGTGTACCGTAGGAAACCATGTTAAATGAGAGGAGAGGCAAGGAGAAGAAAATCTGCAAAGTGAACAATCGCCTGCACAGCTAAATCTTTAATTAGCTTGCTTTAAATATGAGCTTAAAAAAAAAAAAAAAAAAACGTAACCTTGTTTGGTTACTATGTAATCTTAATGAGATGATACTAACCCGAGTATCTTTATGGAGACAGGCCATAACATTTAGTAGCTTACACTCAAGAGATAAGTTTGTAAGCAAATTGCCTTTTAAGTCTATACAATTATCTTCATACAACCTCGTTTATTCCAGACAATGCATGCGTGTCTTTTTAATAGCACGCTTACTCTAAATGCAGCCACAGGTCTATACTTCATGCTGGAATCAGGAACTGACTCACATGAACATAGAGTAGTATTTGTTTCATCTACATGCCCTTGCCCCTCTCAGTGACCACGGAGGTGAATCATCTTTTTCAGTCCGGCTATTTATATCCACATCAATGGCGGCACGCTTCAACCATCGAAAGGTGGTTTGGCTAGCTTGTTGCTCTGCATCTGTAGCAGTAAGGCACAGCGGTGCTCTATAACCAGGTGAGAGGAAACGTGGTCCATAGAAATCAGCTCCATCCTACCAGTCATTTTCAAATATAGTTAAAAAAGGGAAATGTAAAACCCAGCTCTAAGGAAAAAAAAAAAAAAAAAAAAAGATCCCTTGCATTGGGGCTCCACCTGCACTGAAAGGTTTAGGCCCCGTTCAGACTTGAGCATTTTGTAGCTCGAAGCTCAAAAAACGCACAACAAGCAAAAACCTATTGATTTTAGAAAACGGATATCCGCCTTGGGAAAAAAAATAAAAGACAGCAGCTACAAATACTGTAGCTGCTGACTTTTACTATATGGACACTTACCTGTCCAGGGAGCCCATGATGTCGGCACCTAGTGTTGCACCGATACTAGTACAGGGGGTCCCCGAGTTACGAACTCGTTAGGGACTGTCCTCCTGTTCTTAAATCGGAAAGGTTCGTAAGTCGGCCGCGCATGCGCAGACCGACAATTACGGACATTTCCGATGTTCTGTCGAATGCCGTTCTGCGCATTTGCGGCAAATTACGGACATTTCCGACGTTTGCGGTCATTTTCCGAGGCTCCGTTTGGCCGCACATGCGCAGAACGGCCGAGGGTCCTCGGAAAATGGCAGAGGGTCCCCGCTGCGCCCGGTTCGTAAGTAGGAGATAGTCGTAGGTCGGGCGTTCCTAAGTCGGGGACCCCCTGTATAGATTTTCTTTCTAACATTTTTGGTTTTAACCCCATCCCACTGACCGCCTCCTGGCCCTTTAAGGATTCTAAATGCCGGGAGGCTGAGGTGGGCATTCGGGTCATGTGACTGCTGTGATTGGCTGTCACATGCCTGACCCCCCACCATTCCCCTGGCATGATCTGGCGGTGGACTGTACCTTAGTGTCCTCATGTCCAGAGCAGGGCTATGTACGTGGCTCTGGTCTTGAGGATGTCAGGACTGTAGACTGCTAGAGGGTGTAGAACCTGGAGGGACCGGTCTACCTGTGGGGTGGCGTTGTGGATCAGGCAAGTATATTTATTCCCTTTTACTGTTCTGCTAGACATAAATGAGCAATTTACCCTTACAGCGTGGGCACACTGCAAGGGATTATTTTTGTAAATGCCCAGCAATGGGCTTTAAAACTAGTTGCTAAAGAAACACAGATCCTTCTCTAAATGTTATCCTCTAAATTTCCTACAAACTGGTATATAATACATAACTTATTTTGGGACCTCTCATTTTAGTTGTATCTCTTAAAAGAGAAAGTCCAAAACTACCACAAAGTAATAAATATACAGTATACATCATGCCTTATACCAGTGGTCTCCAAACTGTCTGGATGCAGCCCTTTTCTTACTTTTATCTGGCCCGTCAGCCACTATTCCTCCCACTGACACCAACAGCAGGGCAAGAATTCCTGCACTGGCACCAACAATGGTGTACTATACTATTCCTTCTACTGACACCAACAATGGGGCACCATTCCTTCTACTGAAACCAACAACGGGGCACTATTCTTCCCCGTAATAACAAAGATAGAACACTGTTTACTCCCACTGATGCCAGGACAATTTCTAATACCACTGGCCACAGTCCGGCCCCCCCCAAAGTCTAATCAACAATAAACCTGCCCTTTATTTAGAAAGTTTGGAGACCCTTGACTTAGACCATACATTAGCACCCAAAAATGCTGCCAAAGCCTCACTGCTGCTTTTATATTAAACAAAATACAAAACAATTGGAGTATTTTACACATTGTGCATCAGAATCTAATTTTAAAAAATACCCTGTCACATTGCTGCTCTCAGCGCCTTGTGTCTCCATGAGTAAACCCAGCACTTCCCGGTATGAAGGAGCATGAGACCTGCTCCTCTGTGATGGCGTCTAAGCCTAGCAACCAATTGCTAAACCCAAACATTGTTGAATTCAGCACCGGCTGTGGAGGAGCTAGGGAGCACAGGTGAAGTGAATACATAAGGGATGCCTTTTGCATCTTGCCCGTCTTTAATGAATGTGAGGATAAAAAGGTTTAAAAAATGACTTTTCTCCTTAGCCAAATCCACTCCTTGATTCGAGTGACAGGCGTCATCCTTAACGCTGTAAGGTTTCTCGGTAAGAGTCAAGCTATGGGCGATAGCCATTGGGCTGACTCATTACACATGTTTATTTGCAACTGTCACCAAATTGTAATTCCTTACATTGTTCTTTGTGATATCAGTAAAATTTTAAATAAATACATATTCAACCCTAAAAAATTATTTTGACAGGTCATGTGAACAAGTTCCCATCCTATCACGGGGTATGCAAAAATGCTCCAACTGACATCACCAGCTCCAGGCCTACATTTTATGAATAACTCGAGTGCTATCCACTAGAGTTCTGGTAGGCTCAACTGTGGTCCGTTCAATTTGCCAAACTGGGGCTGCCCATAGAAAGTAGAAGGCAGTCACCTGTCTGTTGGCTGTATTTGCCAACAACCTCTTATTTATGAGTGAACAGATGCACGTAGACCAACCACTCTTGGGTGCCAATTATAAATTTAGGAAAAACCATGTTTAAGCTTCTACTGGAGTTGTTCCCCTACCACCACTGGAATATTTGGTACTGGCAACACCTTCCTGCACTGCACTACTCCTTCCCCTCCACACTGTAGTAGAATTAAACATGAATCCTCAGCTGACCCAATCAATTGTGTTTAGGTCTGCCCCATATAACATTGATGGCTGATGATAGACAAATTGGTTGGTTGATTTGCTAAAACTGGAAAGTGCAAAATCTGGTGCAACTGTGCATAGAAACCAATCAGCTTCCAGGTTGTTTGTCAACAAGCTAAAGGAGTAGCTAAAATTAGAAGCTGATTGGCTACCATGCAGAGCTGCACCAGATTTTACACTCTCCAGTTTAGTAAATGAACCGCATTGTGTCTGCATTTCTTAACACCCTTGGGGGTCTATGGGTACCTCTAACTTTATCTTTATTAAATAAACCCAGTTTTCAGCAAAGTCAACCTCTGTCCCTCTGGCTGTAGGCTGGCGTTCTCCTATGCTGGCCAGGTCATGTGACTCTTGGTGGAATGCAAATTATAAGTTTTATAAAACATGTTCCAGTTGTTATTCCCATGTCACCACTAAAATATTTATTACTAGCAACCTCTTCCTACACTGCATTACTCCTACCCCTCCACCACTATTAAATAAAATATGAATGCTCAGCTTATCCAATCAATTGTGTTTAGGTCGGTACCATCCAACGTTGATGCCTGAGGGTAGTCAAATTGCTTCTGCATTTCTAAACACCCTTGGAGGTCCACGGGCACCCCTAAGCCTTTCTTTATTAAATAAGCCCGGTTTTCGGAAAAGTCAACCTCTGTCCCTCTGGCTGTAGGCTGGCGTTCTCCTATGCTGGCCATTGCGACTTTTTGCAGTAAATAAAAGAAACTGGGTAAATTAAAGTAAAGTAAATGGAAGTAACTTTAGCAACTGGATAGTAAAATGAACTAAAGTCAACCAGTACAGAAAACAAAAAGGAGAAAAGCAATCAGAATGCAAAAACATTTCTATAGGGTCGGCCGAGTTAATTTGTGTTTATGCCCGCACCATACCACGTTGAAGCCTGAGGGTAGGCAGATTGTGTCTGGATACCTAAACATGCGGGGTGGTCCATGGGCACCGTTAATATTTTCCTTATTTAACAAATAGTTTTCATAAAAAGTAAACTTCTGGCTATAGGCTGCTCGTCACCTATGCTGGCCTGGCCTTGCGACTTTTGCAACCAGTACCGTAAATTACACCTTCACAACCTTCACAACCTTGGGTAATGAACTGAATAAAAGGCAACCAGTCCAAAAAAACAAAAGGAGAAAAGCAATCAGAATACAAAAATGTCTTTAGAGTCTACTTCAGGATCATCTCATGAAGTTTCAGCATCCTAAAGTCATGCGTGTTTCGGTTGTAAAAGATTATATTGATCCTTCATTACTTTATGATCCTACGGTCTCTTTTTCATAAGATCCCATCTGACAAGAAGGTTCGGTTCCTGATATAGCTGGGGCTTTCTGAAGCTGTTCCCTGTAGTTTCTATTCATTTCTGTCCTTTGTATACCTGCCCCTCCCGAATGACCTATGTCATAAAATGTACTACCCTTTACCTGACATCTACTGCTTCCTTTTTTTCACAGTCAGATGTCCGTCTCCCATAAATCCCAAAGCCCAGAAGACCAAACATCTTACCTCCGCACACTCCTGCCAATGTCAGCCCGTAGATGCCCTCTGTTCCCTTATTGCTTCCATGAGTCCGCAGCAGCCTCTCCTCCCCCTCTGCAGCACACCGTCTGACTTCTGATCTACAAGCCACTACCTGTAACTCCAGCAATTACTCCTACCAAATACCTGCCACCAACAAGGTGTGACAGGAAGGAGGACCTCACCTTGCTGGAGGACTATACCTTCCTACTCAGGTTACAGTTAACACACTCCTGACAGGGGAGGATGACACAAAGCACGAAATGTGTGTTTACTTATCTACATTTATTAGGAAGCCAGATTAGCCTGCATATTTGGGTAGAAATAATCCCTTTAAGCTTGCGAACACTGTTTAGAGGGAACCTGAGAACAATACTGCTAAAGCACGAGTACCTCCTAAAGCGGAACCTTGCTGTGTCTGAGCACCAGAAACTGAAAAGGCTATTTAATTCATTTTTTGTATTTAAAGCAAACTCCCCCATCCATGTCTCCATGCTTTATTTTGTTGAGAAATCACACACGAGCGGAATTTCCGTCCGAAAAATCTTGGATGTTTTTTCTGATGGAATTCCGCCCAAGCTTGTCTTGCATACACACGGTCACACAAAAGTACTCTAAACTTTCGACCGTCAAGAACGCGGTGACGTACAACACTACCACGAGCCGAGAGAATGAAGTTCAATGCTTCCGAGCATGCGTCAAATTGTTTCCCGAGCTTACTTGATTTTTTGCGCGTCCGAATTGCATACAGACAATCGCATTTTTGGATAGGAACTTTTGCCGACTGAAAAATAGAGAACATGCTCTCAACCTTTTGCTGGCTGGAATTCTGCCAGCAAAAGACCGATGGAGCATACACACGGTCGCATTTTCCGACAAAAAGCTCTTATCGGAGTTTTGCTGGCGGCATTTCCGATCGTGTGTACGCACACTTAGGCCCCTTTCACACTGGGGCGGGGAGCCGCGGTGACGGTAAAGCAGCGATATATTTAGCGCTGCTTTACAGCCGCTTTGCCCGCGGGATTCGGGCGCTCGCGGTGCGGTTTTACCCCCCGCGAGCGGCCGAAAAAGGGTTAAAGACCCCCGCAGAGCGCCGCCGTAGCGGCGCTTTGCGGCGGTATTGCAGCGGTTTCACCGTGGTGTCCCATTCTAATCAATGGGAAGGATCGGTATAGGAGCGGTGAACACACCGCTCCTATACCGCTCCAAAGATGCTGCTAGCAGGACTTTTTTTGTCATCCTGCTAGCGCACCGCTCCAGTGTGAAAGCCCGCCGGCTTTCACACTGGAGTTAAAGGGGCCGGATTTTTTCATGCGGTGAACAGGCGCTATTTTTAGCGCTGTACCGCATGAAAAACGCCCCGGTGTGAAAAGGGCCTAAGAGCTTAAAAAAAAAAAACACTGGATAAAAAAAACGCACATAGTAGCATTTTTGTGCCAGCATTTTGCAGTTGTTGTGCCAGGGAGTTGCCAGCGTTTAGCAGTGAAAAGCAGGTTGTAAGAGCAGGGGCAGCCACCGTGTCCTTAACAACCAATGACTCATCAGCTGTCAGCGGGATTCCCCACTGACAGCTGAATGTAAACAAAAAAATGTCGGTATTAAAAAAAAAAAATTTAAACTACGTGGGGGTCCTCCCCAATCCATACCAGGTCCTTCGGGTCCGGTACTGATATTAAGGGAAACCCCACACCAAAAATAAAAAAAACGCTGTGGGGTCCCCTCCAAAATCCATAGCAGCCCCTTATCTGAGCGTGCAGCTCGGCAGGCCAGGAAAGGTGGGAGAGGAGCGAGTGCCCCTCCTGAACCATACCAAGCCATAAAGGGGTTGTAAAGGTTAGTTTTTTATTTTCTAAATAGGTTAATTTAAGCTAATGCATTGTTGGTTCACTTACCTTTGATTACCCTTCTTAAAAAATGTTTTCTTTGTCTGAATTTCTCACTTCCTGTTTCTCCTCAGTAAACTTCACACCATCATCCGAGCGGTGTTTAGTCAGCCAGAACAGCTTACTGAGGAGGAACAGGAAGTGAGAAATTCAGACAAAGAAAACAAAAAAAAAAAAGTGTGCACGGAGCTTGAAAAACACCCCTCTAGCATTCCTAGTTGTGGCCATCTTGAATAAGGGCAGATAATTAATGTAGCATTGATTTCCTTGAATCCATCTGCCCTTAGCTCAGGCATGCATCCAGAAGAGTGCGTTTACCTGAGAAAACCCATTCTCCCCTATTCCAGGTGAAAGAAAAAAAAAATGCAAATAATGTCACAATGGAGTAATGAAACATCTCACAATCTGATGGTATTTTTTGATGAAATTCCACTCAGGCTGGATTCCCACCTATGCAGTTTTAGTGTTTTTTGCATTTTGCAGATTTGCACTACAGTCCATTATGGAACACGTTCCGTAGTGCAAATCTGCAAAATGCAAAAAAATCACAAAAAATGCATCGGTATGAATTCAGTCTTAGGCTCAATTTTATACGACTTTATACGACTTTGCTAATGAGGAAATGTTAACAAACACTTCCTTTCCTGTTGAAATATTTTCATCACTTATCGTGACGTGATCTGCAGTCTGTCTACTTTGTGCCCTGTTTGTTGTATATGATGGGAATAAATAAAGAAATAACAAAAATGGCCATGAAGACTCCTGGGATGCACGTATGACATCATTTTGGCCTAGGCCAGAAACCAGAAAGAAATTTAAAACAAGTAAAATATTGTATATAATATTTCCTATCTATTTACTAAGGCCGGCTTCACACTGGGGCGGTGCGGGGTGGCGACGGTAAAGCAGCGCTATATTTAGCGCTGCTTTACCATCGTTTTACCCGCGGTATGCGGCCGCTAGCGGGGTGGTTTTAACCCCCGCTAGCGGCCGAAAAAGGGTTAAAAACCTCTGCAAAGCGCCGCTGCAGCGGCGCTTTGCAGGCGGTATCCCCGCGGTCTAGCAGGACTTTTTTTACCATCCTGCTAGCGCACCGCTCCAGTGTGAAAGCCCTCGGGGCTTTCACACTGGAGACACAGCAACAGCTGTTTCGGGTCGGTTTGCAGGCGCTATTTTTAGCGCAATAGCGCCTGCAAACCGCCCCAGTGTGAAAGCAGCCTAATGCTAGCAGTATAAGGCCCCTTTCACACGGCAAGCCCACTCTGATCCACCTGTCCGTTTTTCAGGTGGATGCGAGCAGGCCATCCATCGACTCCTATGGGGAGATGTGTCCGCTGACACCCGTTTGACCCGTCTAGGGAAGGAGTAGTGTGGAGGCACCTAGAGATGTCTGTCAATAACAGGTGCCACATTGTCCCCACAGGTTCACTTTAAAGTGCATCTAGCCCTAAGAACAAAAACTTTAACTGGCAGGCCCTAGATGTGATGTCCTGCATTAGTTTTCTTTTTTCCCCTTTATTTTCACCAGGTCAGCCTGCCAGTAACAAACTTCCTCTTCTATGGTGACAATACTCCCTCACCTGGCTACAACTAAGAAGGAGCAGAATTGTCACCCTAGACGGTTCACTCCACAGAACACCTCCCCCTTTCCTTATGGCACAGGGGGCAAGGTATTTTGTAGTACACAAGGGAAAATTGGGCAGGGCACACAGCATTGCTTGGATTTCAGTGCAGCGGAGGCATTGTGATGTCAGCGCAGACAGCAAGTTTGGAGATGTTTTTTTGGCAACGGGTATTATTTTTAAAGCAGAACTTCACCTAAAAAGAGAAGTTCTGCTTTTCCTCCTATTTCCTCCCAATGTACCTCTTTTGGTGTGTTTTTTTCCTGGGTGTGGGTTCCCTTTTACCTCTATTCTCGCTTGGGCCCCCATGCCAGAGATGTATACATCATGTATACAGTATTCCAAAGGCGTCTCACAGAAAAATTGCTGCTTTTCGGTCACTTTGTTTATTTGGATAGCGCAGTATTATTTACTATTTAATTATGTATACAGTAGATATGTGTGCATTTTATTTATTTTTTACATTTTGCACAATATTGTCAAAAATATTTAGCCGCCTGCCTTTACATACACATTAACTGTAATGGCATCCCAGTCTTAGTCCGTAGGGTTCAATATTGAGTTGGCCCACCCTTTGCAACTTCAAGAGCTTCAACTCTTCTGGGAAGTCTGTCCACAAGGTTTAGGAGTGTGTCTATGGGAATGTTTGACCATTCTTCCAGAAGCACATTTGTGAGGTCAGGCACTGATGTTGGACAAGACCTGGCTTGCTCTTATTCATCCCAAAGGTGTTGTATCGGGTTGAGTTCAGGACTCAAGTTCCTCCACCACAAACTCGCTCATCTATGTCTTTATGGACCTTGCACTGGTCCAAATCATTTGGTGGTGGGGGATTATGGTGTGGGGTTGTTTTTCAGGGGTTGGGTTTGGCCCCTTAGTTCCAGAGAAGAGAACTCTTAAGGTGTCAGCATACCCGAGACATTTTGGACAATTTCATGTTCCCAACTTTGTGGAAACAGTTTGGGGATGGCCCCTCCCGCTTTGGACTGGGCACCAGTGCAAGAAGCAAGGTCCATAAAGACATGTTTGAGCGATTGTTTGGGTGGAGGAACTTCACTGGCCTGCACAGAGTCCTGACCTCAACCCGATAGAACACATTTGGGATAAATTAGAGCGGAGACTGCGAGACAGGTCTTCTCCTCCACATTAGTGCCTGACCTCACAAATGCACTACTGGAACATTCCCTTAGACAAATTCCTAAACCTTGTGGACAGCCTTCCCAGAAGAGCTGAAGCGGTTATACAGTGCCCTAAAAAAGTATTTATACCCCTTGAAATTTTCCACATTTTGTCATGTTACAACCAAAAACATAAATGTATTTTATTGGGATTTTATGTGATAGACCAACACAAAGTGGCACATAATTGTGAAGTGGAAGGAAAAATGATAAATGGTTTTCATTTTTTTTTTTACAAATAAATATGTGGTGTGGGGTACATTTGTATTCAGCCCTCCTGAGTCAATACTTTGTAGAACCTCCTTTCACTGCAATTACAGCTGCAAGTCTTTTTGGGGATGTCTCTACCAGCTTTGCACATCTAGAGAGTGAAATTTTTTGCCCATTCTTCTTTGCAAAATGGCTCAAGATCTGTCAGATTGGATGGAGAGCGTCTGTGAACAGCAATTTCCAAGTCTTGCCACAGATTCTCCATTGGATTTAGGTCTGGACTTTGACATGGCCATTCTAACACATAAATATGCTTTGATCTAAACCATTCCATTGTAGCTCTGGCTGTATGTTTAGGGTCGTTGTCCTGATGGAAGGTGAACCTCCGCCCCAGTCTCAAGTCTTATGTAGACTCTAACAGGTTTTCTTCTAAGATTGCCCTGTATTTGGCTCCATCCATCTTCCATCAACTCTGACCAGTTTCCCTGTCCCTGCTGAAGAAAAGAAAAGCATCCCCACAACAGGATTCTGCCACCACCATGGTTCACGGTGGGGATGGTGTGTTCAGGGTGATGTGCAGTGTTAGTTTTCTGCCACACAGCTTTCTGCTTGTAGGCCAAAAAGTTACATTTTGGTCTCATCTGACCAGAGCACCTTCTTCCACATGTTTGCTGTGTCCCCCACATGGCTTCCTCCAAGCTGCAAACGGGACTTCTTATGGTTTTCTTTCAACTATGGCTTTCTTCTTGCTACTCTTCCATAAAGGCATGATTTGTGGAGTACACGACTAATAGTTGTCCTGTGGACAGATTCTCCCACCTGAGCTGTGGATCTCTGCAGCTCCTCCAGAGTTACCATGGGCCTCTTGGTTGCTTCTCTGATTAATGCTCTCCTTGCCCAGCCATGTCTTGCTAGGTATGCAGTTGTGACATATTTTTTTCCATATTCCGATGATGGATTGTGAGATGTTCAAAGCTTGAGATATTTTTTTAAAACCTAACTCTGCTTTAAACCTCTCCACAACTTGATCCCTGACCTGTCTGGTGTGTTCCTTGGCCTTCATGATGCTGTTTGTTTACTAAGGTTCTCTAACAAACCTCTGAGGGCTTCACAGAACAGCTGTATTTATAATGAGAATAAATTACACACAGATGGACTCTATTTACTAATTAGGTGACTTCTGTAGGCAATTGGTTCCACTACATTTTAGTTAGGGGTATCAGAATAAAGAGGGCTGAATACAAATGCACGCCACACTTTTCACATATTTATTTGTAAAAAAAAATTGAAAACCATTTATCATTTTCCTTCCACTTCACAATTATGTGCCACTTTGTGTTGGTCTGTTACATAAAATCCCAATAAAATACATTTACGTTTTTGGTTGTAACATGACAAAATGTGGAAAGACTTGAGAGATATGAATATATCTGTAGCAGCAAAGGGTGGGCCAACGCAATATTGAACCCTACGGACTAAGACTGGGATGCCATTGAAGTTCATGTGCGTGTAAAGGCAGGTGTCCCAATACTTTGGACAATATAGTGTACACTTTTTAGGTCCCAAAATATGAACCAAATCTAAACTATTCTTGTTCAATATGTTTTTATCGATTTTAATCAAACAGGGAGAAATACAGCAAGTCGCTTCAGGTATAAACAATGAAGGTTTGTAGATACACAGCTCTGCACACGGAAGCATGCTAGAACAAATACAATGCAAAAGAAGGCTTGTCAACCTTGTAAACATTTGTATAAAGAGCAAAAACAAACAGGTATATATTAATGGTGTCAGACCATGTTACGCCCTGTACACACGATCGGAAAATTCCCCCAGCAAAAGTCTGATGTGAGCTTTTGGTCGGAAATTCCGACCGTGTGTATGCTCCATCGGACTTTTGCTGGCGGAATTCCCGCCAGCAAAAGTTTGAGAGCAGGTTCTCTATTTTTCGGTCAGAAAAAGTTCTGATCAGAAATTCTGATGATCTGTATCAATTCCAATGCGCAAAATTCCTACGCATGCTCGGAAACAATTCAACACATGCTCGGAAGCATTGAACTTAATTTTCTCGGCTCGTCGTAGTGTTGTACGTCACTGCGTTCTTGACGGTAGAAAGTTCAGAGAACTTGTGTGTGCAAGCCAAGCTTGAGCGGAATCCTGTCGGAAAAACTATCAGAGTTTTTTCTGACGGAAATTCCGCTCGTGTGTACGGGGCATTAGAGTTGCTATCGCAAGGATCCTGTGTAGGGACCTGGTCCCAGGGAGAGTATTGCCAATAAGCATTGTATAGTAAAGGTAGAAAGAATAAAGGAAAGAAAAGAGGAGAAGAAAAGGATCAAAGTGAGGGGCAGAAAAAAGGGGAGACGAAAGGAGGGGTTGGTGTCGGGGGGGGGGGGGGTGACCTCAGTCTAACCCAGAGACTCCAGCCTAGTTAGAGGGCAAGAAGAAGAAAATAAGACACCCAGGGGTCCCAAACTCTAAAATGTTGCAGTGGTTCCTAGTTTTTCGTTGACTAGGACCCATTGCATGCGAGAGTGAACTTCAGATATCGATAATGTATCAGACAAGCAAGCCTTTGCTATTGTCTGCTTTGCAACCATCAACACAAGGGTCATCAAGGTGTGTTGCTACTGGATCATCTCTGCTGGTTGTAGGTTAAGTAGACCGTCTTGTGGGAAGCATAGGCATCGGTTTCTGCAATAATTTATGCAAGATGTGATAGACAGAGGTCCATCTAACTATTCAAATGGGGTGATTGGAATCTGCCCACTGCTGCAATGAAGACAAATTCAAAGCAAATCCCAAATCTAATTGGAATGTGTCCAGGTAAAGGAGGTGGTGAATGTCAAAGATAGAGGATTCAGCTGTATAAAGAGTACCAAGTATGCTAGAGGAACATAAAAGAGTGACGGCAGAGAAAGACCATGTGGTCCATTGAGTCTGCCACATTTATATATATACAAATATACATTCACTGGCAACTTTACACACCTGTTCAATTGCTTGGCAACACAAATTGCTAATCAGCCAATCACATGGCAGTAACAATGCATTTCGGCATCTAGGCGTGGTAAAGACGACTCGCTGATGTTCAAACCGAGCATCGGAATGTGGAAGAAAGGGGATTAACTGACTTTGAACATAGCAGGGTTGTTGGTGCCAGATGGGCTGGTCTGAGTATTTCAAAAATTGCTGATCTACTGGGATTTTCACACACAACCATTTCTAGGGTTAACGGAGAATGGTCTGAAAAAGTGAAAATATCCAGTGAGCGGCAGTTGTGTTGAGGAAAATGCCTTGTGGATGTCAGAGGAGAATGGGTAGACTGTTTGGAGATCATAGAAAGGCAACAGTAACTCAAATAACCACTTGTTAAAGTATCAGATAAATTCTGTTACATAACCCTTGTGTCTACTACGTATTACCTTGGAAAACCTTATTTTGGACAGTAACGCTTTAGTGTAGGGTGGCACTGATACCGTATTTTTATCGGCAAGTACGAGTACCGATACTTTCGGTCAAGTACTCGCAGATACCGAGTACTGATACCTTTGCAGTGCAATTTGAGCCCATACAAAATAAATGGGCTAAAATTGCAGTGCAAAGAATCACATGCACTTTGAACAGGAATTGCGATTCCAGTCCAAAGCGCATGCGGTTTCCCGCACCGCTCCTTTGTGAGCCCAGGCTGAAATTACTATGACAGGCCTGGGTTCACACAGGAGTGGTGTGGGAAACCGCATGTGTATTGGACAGTAATCGCACGCATTCCTGTTCAAACTGCATGCAGTTCTTTGCAGTGCGATTTGAGCCCATTAATTTTGTATGGGTTCAAATCACACCGCCAAAAATCGGTTTTGGGTATCGAGCATTTTCACAAGTACTCGTGCAAGTACTCATCATCGGCACAGATACCGTGCCCATTTGATCTTCAGATTTAGGTAATACTTTCACATTCTGAGGTCTCTGTGGCAATTCCTTGGTTCGTGGGAGCAGCCCCTTGAACTGGTGCCCCATTGGGATAATACCATTTCGTATAAGGCCCCTTTCACACGGAAGGCCCGTTCAGATCCGCCTGTCAGTTTTGACGGCGGATCTGAACGGGCGCTCCATGTTACTCTATGGAGCGTCGGATGTCAGCGGAGACATGTCCGCTGACATCCGATCCGGTCCGATCCGCCAAATCCAGACGTATGGACCACACGTCCAGATCCATCGGATCGGGTGAGATCGGGTGAGATCGGGTGAAAACGGACACACTGTCCGTTTTCATCCGATCTCTCCATAGAGATCAGCGGCGCTCGCAAGCCCCTCCCCGCTCAGTGAGCGGAGAGAGGCTTGTCATCCGCCGGCTCAGCGGAGATCAACGGACAGATCTCCCGCTGAGCCGACGGACAGAGGCGGGCTCCGTGCAAGCGGAGTCCGCCTCGTCTGAAAGGGGCCTAATACACCAACAGTACAAAAGAAGTATCTACCTATGGTTCCGGAGACATCAATCTAACATTTTAAACCAACAAAAAATTATGGAATTTGTACGCTTTCCTTCATTTAATCAATGGCTAAAAAAAAAAGTTTTAGCTAAATGTTAGGGTCAGTCGAAGGGTTAAGTTAAGGTTAGAGGTCAGGTTAAGTGGGGGACACTTTTGGTGCAGAAAACCAACATTCTGTAGAGATCAAGCCTAAACTTTTCTTTGGAGTTCAAAAGCCCCTCCTGAGGACACAATCCCACTTGGCCCATTGTTCTGAGACTAATCTGCCTTTCTATGGCTTCCATCCAAGTAATATACACATTGGGGTATTTCTTATCAAAAATAACCTTACTTACCCTTCTTCCAATTTACAAACAATAACAATATTACTCAGTTACTGGTTAATCCAAACCAGGCCGAAGTTATCAAGTTTTACAGCCAGGAAATAATAAAAGATCAGGACAAATCCCTGACAGCAGGGAGGAAGAATTAGAGGCTTAAGAAGCCATCCTATAAAACCAAAAACCGAACAAAGCTTAGGAATGTGCAGAATAAGTGCCAGTAAGTCATGCTCAGCCCATCTTTGAGCAACGCACAACTCCACAAAGATCCCCTGACCTACTAGAAAAACAAGTATCAGATAACTAAAACCAGACCTAGATCTCCGTCTCTTGTGTTTATCTAACTGACCACCGCTGATATTAACAACAACAAGGGGTTGAGCTAAGACAACATTCTTATCTGATGTTCCTCAACTCCTTCAACAGCCATTACCAAGGACAGTACATGAGCCCAGCCAAGCTGGCCTTGCACCAGTAGAGGTTTGTTTGAAAATGTTCATTCTCGGAACATTCGTTTCCAATAATTACTGGGGTCAAATCAAAGTTTGAATCTGAATGACAGAAGATGAACAAAATTCTGATTATGAGAGTGATATTGGTTCAGGAAAAGTCACGTATATCGTCATGAAACCTGTTTAATACATCTGGGATTCCATTCAACCATTTAATTAGCGATTCCATTCAGGTCTACCTAAAGATTTCAGCGCCATTAGTCTACCATTTAAAAAAAAAAAAAAAAAAATGTACAGAATTTCTAACCTTCCCTTCATTTAATCAATGGCTAAAAAAAAAAAAAAGTTTTAGCTAAATGTTATGGTCGGTAAAAGAGTTAAGTTAAGGTTAGAGGTCAGGCCAAATGGGGAACCCTTTGGTTGCAGAAAACCAACATTCTGTAGAGATCAATCCTAAACTTTTCTTTGGCTGCTCAAATGCCGCTCATGAGGACACAATCCGACCTCCAATGTACAGTATATGGCCAACTGTTCTCTTGAAATTCCATTCAAGTCTACCTAAGGTTCCAGAGCCATCAGTCTATCATTTCAAGCTGCTGTTGGCTCAAACTTGTCTTGCATACACACGGTCACACAAATGTTGTCGGAAATTCCAAACGCCAAGAACGCGGTGACGTACAACACGTACGACGTGCCAAGAAAAATGAAGTTCAATAGCCAGCACCGGCAAAGTGGCCCTTTTAACCCTTTTTTCGGCCAGTGGCAGGGGTTAAAAGCCCCCCGCTAGTGCGCTGCTAAAACGACGGTAAAGCGCCGCTAAAAATAGCAGCGCTTTACCGCCAACGCCTGGGTGCTGTGAGTGTGAAAGTGCCCTAACGGTCCCAACACTGAACCTTGGGGTACACCACTGATAGCCTAATGCCGCGTACACACGAGCGGATTTTCCGTCTGAAAAATCTTGGATGTTTTTTCCGACGGAATTCCGCTCAAGCTTGGCTTGCATACGCACGGTCACACAAAAGTTTGCTGAACTTTTGACCGTCAAGAACGCAGTGACGTACAACACTACAACGAGCCAAGCATTGAACTACGACGAGTTCAATGCTTCCGAGCATGCGTCAAATTGTTTCCGAGCATGCGTAGGAATTTTGCGCGTTGGAATTGGTACAGACGATTGGAATTTCCGATCAAAACTTTTTCCGACCTAAAAATTGATAACCTGCTCTCAATCTTTTGCTGGCGGGAATTCGGCCAGCAAAAGTCTGATGGAGCATACACATATTTTCTGACCAAAAGCTCTCATAGGTCTTTTGCTGGCCGAATTTCCGATCGTGTGTACGCGGCATTAGACCATTCAGAGTAAGAATCATTAACCACTACTCTCTGAATTCGATCTTTTAGCCAGTTTTCCATCCATTTACAAACTGATTTTTCCAAGCCTGTAGACTTTACCTTACACATTACCGTGTGTGGGGAACTGTGTCAAAGGCTTTTGCAAAATCCAGGAATGAGAGAACAGCATTAATTATCAGTCTATTGGATTATTCATTTAAATCCTGTCGTGCTGATAACAATCAGTAATGGTGACAATCAGCCGCACTCACCGCAGGGGTACAGGTTGAGTACACATTAACTTGTATTCAGGATGAGATTGGTGGACCCTGAGCACCGCGGGAAGTCATTTTAGTCTAAGCTGGAGACCGCTCCTGCTTCCATCCCCCTCTCTGGCTCCTGCTGGGGTCTCGCTATGGCCAGTCTCCAATTAAATGCGGAATAAAGAAGAAGTGAAGATGTCACCCACAACAACAAGAACTAAGCTGTACTCAACCATTAAATCAGCCAAATAAAAAAAACGGAATTTCTACCATGAGAGCCACGTGGTGATTACTAAAGAATCTGTGGGCTGTTCGGGAAATCAGGAATACTGGATACAAATAATACAAACAGTGCACAATAAGCAAGAACACAAGTCTTGTAGGATGTGTATTGTCTGTCTGCAATCACCAAGAAGATTTAAGAAGCCAGGTAGGGGTTTTGCTAGACCCCGCCACATAGGGCACATGTCCCAGGTCTACTGAGACTCCTTCGAGATAGAAAAATTATACATTGCGTGCATTAGGGCCACATCACACTGGAAAACAGTGCAGAAAAGGCACGTTCCATACAGTGCATTCGGAAAGTATTTACAGCGCTTCACTTTTTCCATATTTTGGTATGTTACAGCCTTATTCCAAAATGGATTCAATTAATTATTTCCTCAAAATTCTACAAACAATTTGAAAATCTTTGAAAATGTATTAAAAATAAAAAAGGAAAAAGAATCCCATGTACATAAGTATTCACAGCCTTTACTCAATACTTTGTTGAAGCACCTTTGGCACCAATAAGGCCCCTTTCACACTGGGGCGGTGGCGGTATTTTTAGCGGCGCTTTACAGCCAATTTCGCAGCGCTATTCGGCCGCTAGCATGGTGCTTTTAACCCCCCCCCCCCGCTAGCATCCAAGAAAGGGTTGAAACCGGTAAAATGGTATAGCCGTGCTGCCCATTGGTATACACCGCTCCTTCACCGCTCCAAAGATGCTGCTAGCATGACTTTTTTTAGCGTCCTGCAAGCGCACCGCTCCAGTGTGAAAGCTCTCGGGGCTTTCACATTGGAGACACAGCGGCGGCTCTTCCAGGGTGCTTTGCAGGCGCTATTTTTAGCGCTGTATTCCTACAAAGCGTCACAGTGTGAAAGGGGTCTTACAGCCTCAAGTCTTTTTGAGTATGATGCTGCAAGCTTAGAACACCTATTTTTGGACAGTTTCTCACATTCTTCTTTGCAGGACCTCTTAAAGCGGAGGTCTGGCCGTTCTCTTTTTTTTTTTTTTTTTTTTATAAAAAAGGTCAGCAACTACAAACACTGTAGCTGTTGACTTTTAATAAGGGCACTTACCTGTCCAGCGAGCCCGTGATGTCGGCCCCCCTGAGGCCGATCCCTCCATCGGATCGGGTGCCGGCGCCACCATCCTAACTAAGGGAAACAGGCAGTGGAGCCTTGCGGCTCCACTGCCCGTTTCCTACTTCGCATGAGCGAGTCGTGCAGCGCTTTGTGAATGGTCCTGTAGTTTTCTGGGACACACACATGTCCCAGAAAACAACAGGGCAGCTCGCCCCGAAGAGGAGGAGTTGGGAATACTGAGATTAGGAAGACTGCCTAACAACAGGCATTTCTGGTAAGTAAAAAAAAAAATCTTTTTTTTTCAAATTTTTTTTTTATATATTTTTTGGAGAATGTTAATGTAATTTTTTATTTTAGGGTGGACCTCCACTTTAAGCTCCATCAGATTGGATGGGGAGTGTCGGTGCACAGCCATTTTCAGATCTCTCCAGAGATGTTCAATTGGGTTCAAGTCTGGGCTCTGGCTGGGCCACTCAAGGACATTCACAGAGTTGTCCCCTAGCCACCTCTTTTGTTATCTTGGCTGTGTGCTTAGGGCCATTGTCCTGTTGGAAGATGACCCTTCGCCCCAGTCTGAGGTCCAGAGCGCTCTGGAGCAGGTTTTCATCAAGGATGTCTCTGTACATTGCTGCATTCATCTTTCCCTTGATCCTGACTAGTCTTACAGTTCCTGCAGCTGAAAAACATCCCCACAGCATGATGCTGCCACCACCATGCTTCACTGTAGGGATGGTTTTGGCCAGGTGATGATCGGTGCCTGGTTTCCTCCAGACATGATGCTTGCCATTCAGGCCAAAGAGTTCAATCTTTGTTACATCAGACCAGAGAATTTTGTTTCTCATGGTCTGAGAGTCCTTCAGGTGCCTTTTAGCAAACACGAGTTGGCTTGTCATGTGCCTTTTACGGAGGAGTGGCTTCCATCTGGCCACGCTACCATACAGGCCTGATTGATGGAATGCTGCAGAGATGTTTGTTTTTCTCTTTAAAGGAAGAGGATCCAATTTTTTTTAGGTTAACAAACACTTTAAAGGGGTTGTAAAGGTAAAAGTTTTTTCACCCTAATGCATAGAATGAAAAAACATCTGACAATGCCGGCCCCCCCAGACCCCCGTTTTACTTACCTGACCCCTCGAAAGTCCCGCGCTTGCCCCCGACGTCCTCTTCGCCGCTCACCCTGGCCGTTGATTGGCTAGAGTGGATGGATTGAAAGCAGCGCAACCATTGGCTCACGCTGCTGTCAATCACATCCAATGATGCAGCGCGCCAGGGGCGGGGCCGAGTGATACAGTGAGCGGCTATGGCCGCCAGCTGTATCACTGGAGCGTGCCCGCAAGCACTCCACACCATGTGAGGGAGCTCGCATGAAGTTGTGGAGTCCTTGCGGGAGGGAGCCGAGACAGCCGCCGAGGGACCCCAGAAGACCAGGTTCGGGGCCACTCTGTGCAAAACGAGCTGCACAGTGGAGGTAAGTATAACATGTTTGTTATTTAAATTTCTTTTTCCTTTAGTGACCCTTTAAGAAGCAGCTTGCCTGTGCTTCCCTATTACAGAGCGTGGGATGGACTCAAAGCATCATGGTAATGTTTGTTACTGGTAACGAGCCCCCCCCCCCCCCCCCAGGCAATGTATGTGGTATTCTTTGATGTGCATTCTCTCTGTGCTGTGTGTATATTCAAAGCAATAACCAGGAACAAATGAAACTGTTTACATGAGAACTTTTATCATCAGCAGATGGTGAGCAGACAAGTATGGGAGGGGCAGTGACACCTATACAACCCTGCTGTGTGTATATATATATATATATATATGGATGGTAATGGATCCTCCCTCAATCACCATTCAAACCAGAAGATCAAGGCAGGCTGGGCCATATAGTTCCACAACAGCTGGAAGATACAAGCAGATGGAGATGCCGGTAGCTGACAGATCTCAGGAAATAGCGAACTAACTTGTTTAAACTCTGATTCCCCAGAGAGGTGTCTGCCTTCACTCCTTCCTCCTCTCCCCCTCACTTACATACACACTATAGATTATAGAAGATTTACTTATATAAACACTGAATAACTGGCCAATCAATCCATCGTATTGCATTAATGCAACACACATTGCATTCATGCTTTACAGCAGCATTCGTTCTCAATGGCACCCAATACACTCAGGAAGATTTCCCGACACTATGCAGCTCTACATCGAATGAATAGTACATCTTATGCCGCGTACACACGGTCGGAATTCTCGTCGGAAAAAGCTCTGATGGTTTTCCCGTCGGAATTCTGACGGAATTTCGCTCAAACTGTCTTGCCTACACACGGTCACACCAAATTCCGACGGTCAATAACACTGCGACATACAACACATTCAACGGCACTATAAAAGGGAAGTTTAATGTTTCTGAGCATGCGTCGGAATTTTGCACGTCGGAATTGCATACACACGATCAGAAAATCCGATAGAAAGGTTTTCCGTCGGAAAAATTAAGAACAGGCTACCAATCCAAAATCCGTCGGAAATGCCGACAGAAAAAGACCGATGGGCATACACACGTTCAGAAAATCCGATGAACAGCTCCCATCGGAAAATTCCGACCGTGTGTAAGCGGCATAAGGCTGGGTTCACAACTATGCAAATTGGATGTGGGTTCCCCGCATCCAATTCGCATGACAGGAGATTGTGATTGGCTCTCTATGGAGCCGTTTCAGATATCTCCGTTGCAGCTGCGGAGCAAGGTTGCCAACCGCCAGTAAATTTACTGACAGTTTGTAAAAAATCAATGATTTTTTTACAACTGTCAGTAAATATCAGTGGCTGAGAATGTCATGCTGTGTTGAGATTTTAAGTGTAAATCAAGCAAATGACTTTGTTATAGGTATTGTCAGTGCTTCCATATCATGTTTATACTGTTCAAATATTCACTGTGTTCGTTTTCAATAGGAGTTCTCTAATTTCTCAGGTTGCTAGTAAAAAAATGTGCTCCGCCAGTAAATTTTCCATGTTTTGTCAGTAAAAAATACTGCGGGAGGTTGGCAACCCTGCTGCGGAGGGGCTTGCACAGGAACGTGCATCGTGCGTCTTTGGCTCAGTTTCAGGCAAAAATTCGGCCCTAAATCATCCCTGAAATGGAATCAGGGACGCATCGGACCCCTGCTGCGAGCCGCATCCATCGGAGGTGTGAACCCAGCCTAATGGCCTGTACACACAATCCGAAAATTGGACAACAGATTGTCAATTTTTTTTGCATGCTAGTCGCATAACGAAAATGGAGAGGTTACAAAAGTGACGTAAGTTCTCGTACGATAGAATAAAAAAAAAATCGTAAATGATGTCATGTTTTGTAGTGTATTTCTTTTTTTTTTTTGCAAAATACTTTTTATTAAGTTTAAACAACAGCCGCAAATTGTGGAAATCAGCCACCGGTTACAGTAGAAATCCAGTGCGCATCAACAAAAGACGGAAAAAATTAAAAATAAAACACACACACCATACAAAACTTGCCCAAACAGATATACACAGTCCCGACTCTCCCACTAAAAGTGTGTACATATTAATTAAAGGGGTTGTAAAGACAAATTTACTTTTATTTTTTTAAATAACAAACATGTTATTTAAAAACTGTGCAGTTCGTTTTTCACAGAGTGGCCCCGAACCTGGTCTTCTGGGGTCCCTCTGCGACTGTCTCAGCTCCTCCCCGCAAGAACTAACCACCTTCATGCGAGCTCTCTGGCATGGTGGTTAGTTCTTGCGGGCGCGCTTCCGTGATACGGCCGGCGGCTATAGCCACTCACTGTATCACTCTGCCCCGCCCCCGGCGCACTGCGTCATTGGATGTGATTGACAGCAGCGTGAGCCAATGGCTGCGCTGCTTTCAATCCATCCACTATAGCCAATCAACGGCCAGGCTGAGCGGCAAAGAGGACATCGGGGGCGAGCGCAGCAGGTGAACGGGCTCAGGTAAGTAAAACGGGGGGGGGTATTGTCGGATGTTTTTTCACCTTAATGCATAGGATGCATAAAGGTGAAAAAACGCGAACCTTAACAACCCCTTTAAGCTCACAGACACCATGCGCAATCCTAGAGGATAATACTTGCAGTTCAGCTCCCCAACCCTCCCCATCAGAGGAAACTAAGACCCAGAATTCCAACAGCCTAGGGAGACTTTATTGTAACGGGGGTACATTTTGTAACTGCCCATCACTCCAGAAACAGTTGTAGTGTATTTCTATAGTATTTTCGGACGACAACTGTACTGATTAAACGACAATCGTCTGATCTGGTATCGTACGAGAAAAAATTTTGTGTTTGTCCGATCGGATAATATCGGACGAACTGTCGTGATCGGCTCTCGAAAGCTCTGTACTAACAATCCGATTATGGTACGATCACTTCAAAAGCGGTATTTTCCGTCCGATTTTCGGATCTTGTGTACTAGAGCTGGACGATTTTGGCTAAAATGAGAATCACGATTTTTTTCCTTAGAATAAAGATCACGATTCTCACGGTGTAACATCATCTCTTACATTATACAAAAAAAAAATTGGGCTAAGTTTACTGTTTCTTTTATTATACATTAAAGTGTATTTTTTTAAATAAAAATTGCGTTTGAAAGACCGCTGCACAAATACGGTGTGACATAAAATATTGCAACAACCACCATTTTATTCTCTAGGGTCTTTGCAAAAAAAAAATATATAATGTTTCGGTGTTCCAAGTAATTTTCTAGCAGAAAATAATGATTTTTACTTGTAAGTAACAAATATCAGAAAAGGTTTGGTCTTTAAATGGTCAAACCTCCCTCATTTACACGCTGGAGTTCTTTCCTTTGATGAAAGAAAGAAAAGATACTTTGTTTCTACTTATTAGGCCCCTTTCACACTGACGGACCGTTCAGATTCGCCTGTCAGTTTTGACGGCGGACCTGAACGGGCGCTCCATGCTGGTCTATGGAGTGACGGATGTCAGCAGAGACATGTCCGCTGACATCCGACCCGGTGCTATCCGCCAAAAGCAGACGGATGGCTCTAGGTCCAGATCCGTCGCTGGCGGATCGGATCGGGTGAGATCTGATGAAAACGGACACGCTGTCCGTTTTCATCTGATGTCTCCATAGAGACCAGCGGCGCTGGACAAGCCCCTCCCTGCTCAGTGAGCAGAGAGGGACCTGTCATCCGCCGGCTCAGCGGAGATCAACGGAGAGATCTCCCGCTGAGCCGGCGGACAGAGGTGGACTCCGTGGAAGCGGAGTCCGCCTCGTGTGAAAGTGGCCTTAGTGTGTTGTGATAAAACTTGGCAGGCTGCCTGGATTTATTTATTTTTTATTTTTTCCTCCCAGCTGTGAGAACTCTCTGCACTTGTTAGAAAGAATCGTGACATTCTGTTTTGAAGATCGGGAAGGGAAAAAGATCGAAATTTTGAGTCTTAACGACTAATCGTGCAGCTCTAGTGTGTACGGGTCGTTACATTATTACATTTCTTTAAAAGATAGCCAAGATTTCTTTAAAAGAGAGTCAATGATAGCTCCTCTCCCGCACGCGTTACGTCCTCCGGTAGGACTTAACACGTATGGGGAAGGAGCTATCTAGCGGACTTCACCCGCTGCTATCATATCTTTCATGCTACTTTTTATATAAGCTCAGTTTAGTGGTAAAAATAAGTGTGAAACGCAAGATTTCGATGGGTACAAGATTTTGGTGGCAACTTCAGACTGTAGGCTTACTGCGGCTGAGTGTGGGGTGTACCAAGATGGCCACAACGGAACGTCACTTCGGTTACGACATTTGACGGGTCGCCTAATCTGACAGAACACAGGCAGTCTGTGTCCCGGGATGATCATCTGCAAGTTATGGCTGCATGTCTGATTGTATGCGGACAGCTGCAAATAAAGCTGGCTACATATTATACAATTTTCTTGTACAATTTCCTTTAGGTTTACTAAAACCATCTAATACGAGGTCAAACCTAAACACTTTCAGTGTGTAAAACTTTGCATGCAATCAGGAAGGTCCTTGCACTACATAGTTGAAGGTAAATCTAAAGGAAATTGAAAAAAAAAAAAATTGGATAATGTATAGCCAGCTTTACTGCGTGCGATGTCAGCCTTCCATTGCTGTCAATGGGCTTCCCGCTCGCCACTAATCGCAGGGAGCTACGCTTACTCTCCCGTAGGTGATTGCAAGTGTGAATCGGGCCCTAAACATACACAAAATGATCTCCCACTGTACTAATAAACTGTCCTTGTATGAGGTCATAAAAAAAAAAACAGTTGCTTGTAGATCTTTTGGAGGCCTATAGAAGGTGGCCTTGGCTGACCTCTGGGGTGATGCTATGGTTCTTCCTCAAAGCATTGTGGGAGTGTGGCGACAGTGGGTTTTGTTGGCCGGTCCCCCCCATGATGTCATGGGTTCCAGTCCAGACACTCAGAGATCAGAACGCGCTTTGTACTGAGGTTTACTGAGCAAAGTCATCATCAGCTTCACAGCCAAAAACTTTGCGCAAGTCCAGAAAAAAAAAAGCGGTCAGCAGAGACCCCCGAGCAAACTTTGGATGCACTTCCCGCATTCTACAAACTCCGAGAACATCAAATCTAATTAGAGGACCTCTTCTCCTCTGTGCCAGACATACCGAGACCATGATAGGAGGGCGTTCTCAGCTCACTGGTCAGAAGATGAAGGGTGCGTAAACCCCGACAATGAGCGCCTCCTATAGGGGGCCTGGTATACAATGCAGGGGGTTTAGTTCTAGCTGAGCGCCATAAACTACGACAAGCTACAGGCAGTAGGGTGGGTGCTGCTCCTGTCACTCACAGGCCCACTAAAACGCCAGGAGTGTGCCAATGTCTGGTGTACATAAAGTTGCACAATTCCAATATGTACTACAAGCAGACAAACATTCTCTTGAAAAATACTCCTCATCAGACTCCCCATCAGAGTTCTTCCTTACATCAGAGTCTTTATTAAAGTCCCCGATTACATCAGAGTCCATTCGTACATCAGAGTCTCCATTAGAGCCCTTCCCATACATCAGAGTCCCTCATTAGAGTACCCACCTGAGCTCCCCCTTACATCACTGCCCCCATCAGAGTCTTTTCTTACATCAGAGTACCCATCTGAGCCCCCTTTACGTCAGAGTGTCCATTAAAGTCAGAGCCCATTTGTACATCAGAGTTTCTATTAGAGTCTCCTCATAGATCAGTGTCTATTCTCACATCATAGTCTCCAACCGAGTCCCCCCCCCCCCCCCCCTTACATTAGGGTCCTCATCAGAGTTCCCCCCTAAATCAGGGTCCCCATCAGAGTAGTCCTTATCATCAAAGTCCTGATCTGAGCCCCCCCCCCCCCTTACATCAGAGTCACCATCAGTATACTTCCTTACTAAAGAGTCTCCATCAGAGTCCTTCCTTACATTAGGATCCCCATCAGAGTCCTCATTAACACCAAAGTCCTGATCTGAGCCCCCCTTACATCAGGGTCCCCATCACATTCCTTCCTTACACCAGGGTCCCCATCACATTCCTTCCTTACACCAGGGTCCCCTTCACCTTCCTTCCTTACACCAGGGTCCCCTTCACCTTCCTTCCTTACATAGGGGTCCCGTCACATTCCATCCTTACATCAGGGTCTGCATCACCTTCCTTTCTCACATCAGGGTCCCCATCACATTCCTTCCTTACATCAGGGTCCCCATCACATTCCTTCCTTACATCAGGGTCCCCATCACATTCCTTCCTTACATAGGGGTCCCCATCACATTCCTTCCTTACATAGGGGTCCCCGTCACATTCCTTCCTTACATAGGGGTCCCCATCATGCTCCTTCCTTACATAGGGGCACCCATTACATTCTTTCCTTACATAGGGGTCCCCATCACATTCCTTCCTTACACCAGGGTCCCTATCACCTTCCTTATACCAGGGTCCCCATCACATTCCTTCCTTACACCAAAGTCCCTATCACCTTCCTTACACAAGGGTCCCCATCACATTCCTTCCATACACCAGGGTCCCTATCACCTTCCTTACACAAGGGTCCCCATCACATTCCTTCCATACACCAGGGTCCCTATCACCTTCCTTACACCAGGGTCCCCATCACAATCCTTCCCCATGAGGGGGGGGGGGGGGGTGTTGAAGCAGAGACAGTAGGGAGCCTCTGATGGCCCCAATCCTCAGGCTATACACATTGAGCATACCCCACTAACCCTAGCTGTGGGCTGGATAAAATCCTGTAGCAGGCGGGGATGTGCTCTCCTGCCCCGATCAAGGACCTGTTCCGCATCATCAAAACTATGAAATGATATTCCCATGTTAGCCCCGATTGAACGGATGAGGAATCTTTTCCTCTTTAGAAGGCAGCCGCTTCCAATGAAAGCAAATCATCCCGGGGCCAAGAACCACACCGCTCCCCTCCAAGATCCTGGAGCGCAGCACATCCACCGGCACAGATCTTAGCAGGACACCGCCATCTCTCCGGGAGACAAAACACGCCGCTGTTGTTCTTGGCCATTGTTGAGAGATGTAAGCGCGGCCCCTCTGCAGCGTCACTTGGCTCTCTCATTGGCCGCTAACATTGGGGCGCAGTGTGGAGGGGAACATAGCGAACACATGTTAGGAATGTGACACCGACATGAACCTGGGATGGTGGGGTGACCTGCTGCTGGTGAATGTGCAGAGGCTGGACTCTGTCCTCCCGTATGATGTATGCATAAAGGGCTCATTCACGTATGTGCCCATGTGAATGAAACCTAGGGGCTCATTCACATCAAAAATGCCGCTTCAGATTCACAAAGCGTACAGTTCTCTATGCACCACTATAGGAATCAATGGGCGCGTTTAGTGGTGTACAAACAAAGTAGGACGCCATGACATATATCTGCAGATCTTGGTGTATATTCACACCAGATGCGTTTCTAAACGCATTCCCAATACATGGCAACCAAAAAACAACAGTTTCCTTATGAATGCAGTTCACACCAGCGTGTTGCGGTGCGTCACATTTGCCCGGTGCTGGAAATATGTACGGCGTGCACTATTTTTTGTATAAGCACAGCGCAATGGGGTTGATTTACTAAAACTGGAGAGTGCAAAATCTGGTATGCTATGCATAGAAACCAATCAGCTTCTAACTTCAGCTTGTTCAATTAAAGTGGAGCTCCACCCAAAAGGGAAGCGCCGCTTGTTTGCACCCTCAACTGCCACATTTGCCACTTTTAGCGGGTACCTGGTTTTGACAGGTACCCGCTCCCACTTCCGGCTCAGATTGCTGCGGCAAACTGAGATGGAAGTTTGGCCCCCTCCTCCCCCTTTTGAGGACGTCACAGGAGACTACGGAACCATTCACAAGGTGCAGCGCAACTCGCGCATGTGCAAAAGGAAACCCGCTGTTAAGCCTCACTTCCTGTTTCCCTTACTTCAGATGCCGGGGTTTCGTCAGATTAGGCGACCCGTCACATTTTGTAACGGAATTGATGTTCCGTCATGGCCATCTTGGTACACCCCGCACTTGGCCACAGTAAGGATACAGTGAGAAGGCGGCAAGCGGACATCTTTTTACACCCACCGGAGTCTTGCATTTCACACTTATTTTTAACAGTAAACTAAGCTTATATATTGAAATACAGTATTTTGAAATCCGTCTGTTTTGAAGTTGCATTTTAAAATCCTCTGTCAGATTAGCAAACCTGTAAAATCCGCATGCTTCCCGCTGCTTTTAAAATGCAACATCAAAACAGTCAGATGGATTTCAATATATAAGCTCAGTTTACTAAGTAATAAGTGTGAAATGTAAGACTCCGGTGGGTGTAAAAAGATGTCCGCTTGTCGCCTTCTCACTGTATCCTTACTGTGGCCGAGTGCTGGTGTACCAAGATGGCCATGACAGAACGTCACTTCCGTTACAAAATCTGATGGGTCACCTAATCTGATGAAACACCGGTGACTGCACCCGAAGCCTACTGAAGAATCGGATTAGAGTGAGGACATTGCTGCATCCCTGTACAGGTAAGTGTCCTTAAAGGGATAGTGTACCTTTACCACAAATCTGCCTATGCAGATAAGGGGCATCTGTAGAGAAGAATAAACTCTGCAGCTCTCACTAAAGATGAATGAAGTCCTTGCTATCAGTGTAGGCCATTTATATACCTTATGAAGCCTGACTGGAATACACCCAGGACATTGCTAAATACTCCTAGGACGTTTCTAAGTACTCCCAGGATGTGGCTAAGTATTCCCGGGATGTGGCTAAGTACTCCTAGGACGTGGCTAAGTACTCCTAGGACGTGGCTAAGTACTCCCAGGATGTGGCTAAGTAGTCCCAGGACGTGGCTAAGTACTCCCAGGACGTGGCTAAGTACTCCCAGGACGTGGCAAGGTACTCCCAGGACGTGGCAAGGTACTCCCGGACATTGCTAAGTGAGGCCTAGTCATCACCGCTCACCTCCACCACCACAGGAGTGAGCTCTCAAATGCTGAGCTCAGAGCTACTGCCTTCAGGGGAGAGAAAGAGCATGTGAGGGGGTTTGAATCAGAGAAAGAGCTCCCTCCTGTGGTGGTGGAGGTGGGCGGTGACGACTAGGCCTCACTTGGCAACGTCCTGGAAGTACTTAACAACGTCTTGGGAGTACTTAGCAACGTCCTGGGAGTACTTAGCAACGTCCTGGGAGTACTTAGCAACGTCCTGGGAGTACTTAGCAACGTCCTGGGAGTACTTAGCAACGTCCTGGGAGTACTTAGCAACGTCCTGGGAGTATTGCAGTCAGGCTTCATAAGGTATGTAAATGGCCTACATCTTAAGTCAGAGCTGCACAGTTTGTTTTTATCTACAGACATCCCTTATCTGTATAGGCAGTTTGTTTGTAAAGGTGAACTCTCCTTTTAAGTTTTAAAGTCAGCTCTTTAAGCTTTGCCGAAAAAACTGGAAGCTGATTGGTTTCTATGCAGAGCTGCACCAGATTTTGCACTCTCCAATTTTAGTAAATAAACCCCAATGTGTTCAAATGCACGCAAAAAACGCACATATGTGCAACTCACCGCAAGACAAAAAAAAAAACATTGCACACCAATGCATTATAAAAAATGCAATGGACCGCAGCGTGCATTGCGATGCGAATGAACTGTTACAAGTGTATACTTGTTAATACATGCAAATGCGTGCAAATGCATAAAATCATTAAAAAGAATTGTGCGTTTAAACGCATCTGAACGCAAGTACTTAGACGCATATTTTACGCTAGCAACAACCTGCCTTCCATGCAGAAAATACGCCTGAGTGAATGACGTCTACAACCGGATTCACACCTCTGCATTCCCGCTTCATGCGTTTTCCATTGACGTAGATAGAAAAGTTTCTCAACACACACGCTAAGATGCATATTAGACACATCACAACGCATGTCACGATGTGCGTTATGACATGCGCTGACATTCAATACAAAGTGCACAGCAACATACTTTGAAAGGGTGTGAACTATGCCATTGGAACCTATATAATCTACTGTCCATGCATTTTTGATGCAGACAAAAAAACGCATTGGACTGCATCTGGTGTGAACCGGCTGGTGGACGTTCATCTTTGACCAGAATATTTGTAAAAGCAGGATGGAATTTTTTTTTTCAATTCTGCAACAAACACATTTTTAACAGTAAATGTCGTTTTTGCTCAGTAGGGACCGATCATTCCAAAATCGCATGTAAAACGCAAAACAAAATCTTGAAGGGCTTTCCAGCGACATTTGTCCCGTCAAAATCTACTAGTGTATGGTCGGCTTACATCAATTGGATGAGACATTAAGGCTCCATTTACACCTGAGCGCTTTGGGATTTCGATCTAAAAAAAACGCAGTGCAAAGTGCAGGTTCAGGTGCCATTTTTTTTAACCGCACATAAAAACGCAGTGTGGTTTTGCCGCGATTGTCGTGCGATTTATCACGCGGCAATCATGGCAAATCCCATTGCATGAAGCTTGTTACCCAAATGAAGCTCCTGCTCCATTTCAAGCTTCACACGATGTGATTTGTGAATAAATCATAGGTGCCATTGAAAATAATGTGTTTTGCGATTGTAGTGCATATTGAGATAGCGGGCAGAATCCCAGCGATTTTGCTGCGATCCCAAAACACCCAGGTGTGAATGGAGTCTTAACAGAACTACCACTGAAAAAGGATGTTCAGCTTTTTCTAATCCCCCCCCAAGGGCCAGTTCACTTCAGTGCGATTTGGTGCAGCTGTAAAATGCAGATCAACAGAAAGACATCTGAAAAACAATGATTTCCGATGTGTCCTATTCCCACCATAACATTGCGCTAAAGCGCAAAATGTATGTCAACGGACATCAGTGCGCTAAAATGCGACTAAAATGGATGGAAATGTAAATGCATTTTAGCGCAAATTGGCCCTAACACACCGAACGCAGCTTTGAAATCGCACAACTTCACTTGAAATCGCAAGATTTCTAAGCCACATGTCAGTGCGACTTGGAAGACATCTTTGCGACTTCATGCACACATGTCTATGCAAGTCACACCTGAACTTGCAAAAAAGCAGTGCAAGAACTACTTTCAAAATCGGTCGCACCATTTGACCGCTTCCATTGCATACAATAGGGTGCGACTTTTCGTGCGATTTGAAACTATCAAATTACATGGCAAGTCGCACTGGTGTGACCGGGGGCTAAGAGCCCATTCACACTTGTGCAAGTTGTCATGCAACTTTGGACATCAAGGTCGCATGACCATTCTTTTTAATGGCACCCATTCAAATCACTGCAACTTAAAAGTTGCAGCGACTTTGAAAAGGTGCCTGCACTAATTTGGTGCGACTTTTGATGCGACTTTGATCCATAGAATGTAAAGTTGAATAAAAATCGCACCAAAAGTCACGCTGGAAATCGTGCGACTTTGGAGATGCGCTAATGAGAAAGGAGCCTAACACGTTTGGAAGGTTTTGTTTTAGAGAGCGGGTAGTTATTACTGACAGGTTCCCACTTCTGATCGCATCGCCCAGGACGTTCCGCCTCCTCCCCGGAACACGTCACATGTGCCAGGAGGCCACGGGTCCATTCCTGCATGTGGGGAGCCACAGGGGGGAGCCACAGGGACTCACAGCCGGCTTCCCACATCCAAGATGGTGGCTCTGTGGACCTGAAGACTGGCGAAGAACCAACCTGGATGAGGACAGCGCTGGATCCCTGGACAGGTAAGTGTCTTATTAATGGCTGGTTCACACCACAAAAACGCACTCCAGATCCGTTCCCGATGCGTTTCTGCATGCATGTTTTGAATGTGTTTTTGATGCGTTCCAGTGCGTTTTCAAAGTGGTTCCGGATGCATTCTGGGTGCGTTTTTTTCCCACTATACTAGGGCCCAGTACGTTTATAATGCATTTTTGATTTTGATGCATTCCATTGCGCTCCTTATGCATTTTACTGCGTTCCAGTACAGGAAAAATGCAGCATGTCCTACTTTTTTTCTGGAACTGGAACTCCCTGGAACTGACGTGAACTATACCATTGAAAACCATATAATCTACTTTCCATGCTTTTAATTTGCAGAAAAAAAACGCACTGGACTGCATGTGGTGTGAACTGGCCCTAAAATTCAGCAGATACAGTCTCTGGAGTTGATTGACATATATGGGTCAATTCACACAACATGCAGTCCAGTGCGTTTTTTTTCTGCATCAAAAACGCATGGAAAGTAGGTTATATGGTTTCCATTGGTATAATTCAAACCAGTGCCGTCAGTTCCAGGGAGTTCCAGTTCCAAAAAAAGTAGAAAAGTAGAACATGCTGCATTTTTCCTGCACTGGACTGTACCGGAACTCAGTAAAACGCATAAGGAACGCACTGAAATGCATCAAAAAAACATACTGGACCCTAGTATAGTGAAAAAAATAAGAAAAAAAATCACCTGGAATGCATCCCGAACTGCATCAAAAACGCACTAGAATGCATCAAAAATTTATTAAAAATGTACTGGACCCGAGTATATTGAAAAAAACAGGAAAAAAAAAGAAAAAAAAGCACCTGGAATGCATCAACAATATTACTACTGGCCCCTAGTATATTGAAAAAAACAGGAAAAAAGAAGAAGAAAAAAAAATCACCTGGAATGCATCCGGAACCTCATCAAAAACGCACTGGAACGCATAAAAAACGTGTTAAAAACATGCATGCAGAAACGCATCGGGAACAGATCTGGAGTGCGTTTTTTGTGGTGTGAACCAGCCCTTAATAAAAAGACACTTACCTGTCCAGGGGTCCAGCGCTGTCCTCCTCCAGGTTGGTTCTTCGCCGGTCTTCAGGTCCACAGAGCCACCATCTTGGATGTGGGAAGCCGGCACTTCCAGGGAGTTCCATTAAAAAAAGTAGAACGTGCTGCATTTTTCCTGCACCAGACTCTACTGGAGCACATCAAAAACGCATTAAAAACGCACATTACAGTGGAAAAAAAAAAAAACAGTAACAAAGACGGGGGGAAAAAGCATTCGGAAACGCATCAAAAACACACTGTACTGCGCATACAAAAATGCATCCGGAATGGATCTTGAGTGCGTTGTTGTGGCGTGAACCAGCCCTCTATGCACTGTGGGGGAAACGCAGCCAATCCCGTTGCTTTTCCCGCACTGCATAGAAAACGTGCATAGTCTGCCGCGGGTGTTAAAAACAAAAACAGCTCACGAAACGCATTGCGATTGTCGACATCCGATCGCATCGGGTGTTCACACACACACATCCAATACGATTTCCGGTGCGGCCAAAGAAAAAAACATTTTTGCGATCTGAGCCGTACAAATCTGAGTGTGCGATTCACGTGTGGCGCACAAGTGTGAACGCGGGCTTAAGGCGAACTCCATTGTTTGGTGGAATCTCCCATCGATCGAAGTGTGTATGATCAAAAAAAAGAAAGAAATTGTGATTTTCCATGGTATTTCCGATCAGATTCCTCTATAGGTCACACACATCCAAATCAATATCTAATACAATCGTATTTTCCCACTACGGCCAATCAGGAGACGTTGGATCGATCAGTGTAGATGAATATCGGTCCATAGTGATAATAATACCCGGATAGAATGGAATAGGAGACATCCAATACAAAGTAACAATAAGAAGTATGACAGAGGAGGAGGACGGATCCGATCGGATGTCCGATCCCCCCATAGACAGTGATTGGAGGCGGAGTACTCACCGAACATCTTCGGCTCACTAGTCCGGGGATCCCAACACTGAGTCCGGGGACTCCTCCGCTCCTCCGAGACTATCAGCTGGAGAGGTGGGAGGGGCCGAGCCGCCTTACAACCAGTTAGATTACAGAGCCGTGCGCTAAACCCCCCCCGTGTGTGACAATGGTACAGTGCCAGGAGCGGAGCGGGATGGGGAGAGGGCGGATACCATCATTCCTTATAGGGGGGGGGGGGGACATTCCTCTATATCACTCAGCATCCATCTCTAAGCATTGAGTACCCCCAGCACGCTGCATGGGTGGGCGGGGCCTCAGCTGCAGCACTGGACTCCATAGGGAGCTCATAGAGATTACATACAAATAGGACTTTCCTGCCAGAAGAGCTTACACTCTAAAGTCCTACAGAGGTCTGCACAATAAAAGCTGAACTCCAAGAAAAAATAAAGACAAAACTTTTTCTTTTAGTATTGGACAGAGTGGAGAGGGATTGGAACCCCTGCCAGGTTTTTATTGTCTGTGACCCCCCCATTAATGAGATTCCCCCTCCAGTCATTTGTCCCGTTAAGGCTCCATTCACACTGGTGCGACTCCAAAGTCCGTGCCACTTTGGAGTGCAAATTCAATGCGATTGTGGATGTCTGCGACTTGGATACGACTTTAGCCAATTATAACGCAGCACAACTGTCACATTTCTAACAATCAGGTGAAACTTTCCAGGGTTTACATTGCAGTCTGAGGCCCTCAAGTCGCATGAAATTTGGACCAAAGTAGTGAAGGAAAGTTGCTGCGACTTTAAGTTGCACGTATTTGAACAGTTGTCATTGAAAAACATTAGGGGGGGTGCGACTTGTCATGGGACTTTAGAGTCCAGAGTCGCATGACAAGTCGCACAAGTGGGAATGGAGTCTGACCGTTATCATGGGAAATGGAAGAAAATCCCACAATTTGGGCTGTCACCAGAACAGTGCGGCTCCGTTCACACCTGGACAAAACGCACAGAAATCACGCATTTTGCTGTGCGTTTCAGAAACACCCGTCAAACACCCGTTCAGAAAAGCGCTGCATGTTTTAGCAGTGCTTCACCGTCGTTTTAGCTGCACTTTTCAGCCGATAGTGGGTAGGGCTGTGGAAATTAATCATAGCATCGATGCATCGCCAATCAACCATACACGATGCGGCATCGATGCTATGACTGGAATAATCGATGTTTAGATGACGTCATCCTCGCTCCGCGTTAAGCCCCGCCTCCGCAACCGAACGGAGCCGAAAGCCGCCAAAGAGCCGTGGGAGTAAGCCGCGCCGGCTTTTCCCGCTTCCTGAGTCCCAGTGACGTCACCCCCTGCGTCGCGCTGTCTGCACGTTGGCGGGGACATGGAGCGGTGTTGGAAACTGCTGCTGCTAAGAGTGGCAGCGGCGGCCGGCTTGTGGAGCGCGGAGGAGGAGAGTGGAGGCGGCATGTACAGCCAGGTGTGACGGATGAGGCAGAGCCAGGTGAGGGGGCCGCGGGGAGGACACCGAGTGGGGTAAGGGAGATGCCAGACTGTGCTAGCCAAGCTGACCAATACCCCACCCCTCTCACCACATAATACTATTTAATTACCATAGCGCTCCCCTGCCTAGTGTCACCACGGACCAATTCCCATCTCTATCGACCAGCATCCACACAGTCCTCTGCTCTCCCCCCATCTCTACACAGTAAGCATGCAGATAGGGCAATAAAAAACTAAAAATGGTGTGCAGTGCTTTGTGGTGATGTACAAAGGAGTCTCATTAAGTAGTGAATAAATATAGTCCTGAAATGTATAAATCTGTGATCTGATTGAAAAATCTTTTGTGTATTCAAAGTAATCCCAGTGCTGAGTGTGCTGTGTTCAAATCATTCACCAGAAATCAGGAATGATTTGAACACAGCACACTCAGCACTGGGATTACTTTGAATACACAAAAAATTTATTTCGATCAGATCACAGATTTATACATTTCAGGACTATATTTATTCACTAATTAATGAGACTCTTTTGTGCTTACCATGTCCAGCAGGTTTGCAGTCTCTGACCATCCCCTGTATCACGCCTGCAGTCTCTGACCATCCCCTGTATCACGCCTGCAGTCTCTGACCATCCCCTGTATCACGCCTGCAGTCTCTCACCATCCCCTGTATCACGTCTGCAGTCTCTGACCATCCCCTGTATCACGCCTGCAGTCTCTGACCATCCCCTGTATCACGCCTGCAGTCTCTCACCATCCCCTGTATCACGTCTGCAGTCTCTGACCATCCCCTGTATCACGTCTGCAGTCTCTGACCATCCCCTGTATCACGCCTGCAGTCTCTGACCATCCCCTGTATCACGCCTGCAGTCTCTGACCATCCCCTGTATCACGCCTGCAGTCTCTCACCATCCCCTGTATCACGCCTGCAGTCTCTGACCATCTTCTGTATCACATCTGCAGTCTCTGACCATCCCCTGTATCACGTCTGCAGTCTCTGACCATCCCCTGTATCACGCCTGCAGTCTCTGACCATCCCCTGTATCACGCCTGCAGTCTCTCACCATCCCCTGTATCACGCCTGCAGTCTCTGACCATCCCCTGTATCACATCTGCAGTCTCTGACCATCCCCTGTATCACGCCTGCAGTCTCTGACCATCCCCTGTATCATGCCTGCAGTCTCTGACCATCTTCTGTATCACGCCTGCAGTCTCTGACCATCCCCTGTATCACGCCTGCAGTCTCTGACCATCTTCTGTAGTCATTTGGGGGCAGTCTGGAGCTCATCTTTAAGTTGTCTGCTGTGTTTACACTTTGCTACATGCAGGTAGTGTTGTCTTTTTTTTAAGAACAGATAAAATTTTGAAAATGTAGTTCTTCTGACTGCTTGAATTTTTTTGATGAAAACCATGCGCAGTAATCGTGATGCATCGCGGAATCGAATCGAATCGAATCAAATCGTGGACCGGATAATCGTAATCGAATCGAATCGTGAGGCAAGTGAAGATGCGCACCCCTAATAAAGAAAGGGTTAAAAGCGCCCGTGTGGCATTCATACTATTTTAATGGACGCGACAAAGTCGCATCAAAATTGCATCAAAGTCGCTGCAAGAGCATGTGACTTTGAGGTGTGAAAGGGGCCTAAAGGTGGGTACACACTATAAGAAAATTGGGAAAACGATTCCGGTAGGACAAAGGCTTTTTTTCTTTGTTTATTGTTAGTGATCTGTATCTGATTTTTCTCGTATGAAAACGGTGCACATACACGGAAATCTTTGGTTCTCTTCACATAGGAGAACAATTTCAGAGTTTGTCCCTTTGGAAACTTTCGTTTTGCAAAGTCGCAATCAGAAGTCGAAAGTTGTGTACGCACTATACCAAAATCCAACGATCGTGGCTCATAGAGGATTTTTTCCCCCCCGATTTTCTCACAGTGTGTACCCATCTTTAGGGCCCTTTCACACTTGTACGACCTGAACGTCGCCCAACTTTGCTGCGACTTTGACACGACTTGAAGCAATGCCTGTGAAATCTTGAGGTCTATGGACCTCGAGTCGCATCAAAGTCAGACTGAAGTAGTGCAGGGACTATTTTGAAGTCGCACAGACATGAACGGTACTCATTGGAAATCATGGGGTACGACTTGTCATGCGACTTGTCCTGCGACTTGGGACTGCAAAGTCGCATAGCAAGTCGTACCCCATGATTTCCAATGCGTACCGTTTATATCTGTACGACTTCAAAATAGTGTGAAAGGGGCCTTACTCGATCCAAGAGTTTTGGTCTAGTTTAACTTCTTTGGCGATCATGTGACCTCTGCGATTGGCTGCGGTCCTGCCAGCTAGGGATCCTTAGGCTGCATTCACACCTGAGCATAGCGTCTTTGAGCGCTTTTCCAGCGTTTTTTCGCGTGTTTGTATGCAGCGTTTCTGGTCTTTGGCGTTTTTTTTATTAGCCAATAAAGAAAACTATTATCTGCTGCATCATTTGTTGCTAGGTATTTCAGCTTTTTTAGCTTTTCCATTCTTTTATTTCTTCTTTTATTATTATTCATTTATTATAATGTTTTTTTCTTTAGGGTAAGGGGGTTCAGTTTAGGTTAGGGTGAGGATTAAGAGTTGGGGTTAGGGTTATTTATTTAATATTTTTTTTATTTTTATTTTATTTTATTTATTATTATAGGAATAATAACAAATGAATAAATAAATGTAAAATAAATACACAAATAAATAAAAATCCTAAATAAAAAATAAATAAATTCAATAAATGAATACTAAGTAACAATAAACAAATAATTAACCCCTAACTGTAACCCTTACCCCCTTAAAATTTAAAAATAAATAACTAAACACCCTAACACAAAATAAATTATTATTATTAATAAGGAAGAAACTAATGCGCAAACCTAAACTGGCTATAAAGAATAAAATGAGAAGCTGCCAACATAAAAAGGTGTTCCCACACAGAATATAAACTTAATATAAAGGTATGTGTATCTGGTGTATGTGTATATTAATATTATTAATGTATTTTTTTGTTCAAGTTTATTGTTATTTCATTATTATTATTATGATTATTATTATTAATAATCATAATAATAATAACAATAATAATGTATTTTAATATTTTTTAAGGTTAATTATTATTTATTAATGCATTATTACATATTATTAATTTATTTTACTTATTTATGATGATTTTTAGTTATTCGTGTATTTATTTTACATTTATTTATTCATATAGTATTACTATTTTTTTTTTTTTTTTTTTTTTGTGTTCGAGCAGAAAATTGTGCAACAACGCACGACAAAATGTGCGAATACGCACAAAAATGCACGAATGGCGCGCTTCCATTTATTTCTATGAGTATAGAAAGGCGGCAAAAACGCCCAAATCCTTCCGTTTTGAGCGGAAAAAAAAGCTCCAGAACTTGTTTGAGCTTCAGGCGACTTGGAGTGGAGATGTGAGCCGTCTCCATAGAGAATCAATGATTTATTTTTTTCTCTGTTTTTGAGCTTCAAGCTACAAAATGTTCAGGTGTGAATGCAGCCTTAGTGGGGAGGGAGAGCTGTCTTCGACAGGGAGTGCACAGTGATTGCGCTCTCCCACAGTACACAAACACTGGCTAGGCACACAGGTAACCCTTTGATCGCCCCTGATGTTAACCCCTTCCCTGCCAGTGTCATTAGTACAGTGACAGTGCATATTTTTTAGCACTGATCACGGTATTGGTGTCACTGGTCCCCAAAAAGTGTCAGTTAGTGTCCCGACTGTCTGCCGTACTGTCGCAGTCCCGCTATAAGTCGCTGATCGCCGCTATTACTAGTAAACAAGAAAAAAAACGATCCCATAGTTTTGTAGACGCTATAACTTTTGGGATTTTTTGTTTACTGAAAATATGTAGCAGAATACATATTGGACAAAATTGATGAAGAAATGTGATTTTTTTACATTTTTTTTTTTGGATGTGTTTTATAGCAGAAAATAAAAAATATTGTGTTTTCAAAATCGTCGTTCTTTTTTTTTTTTTTCTAGCGCTAAAACTAGAAACCACTGAGGTGTTTAAATACTACCAAAAGAAAGCTCTATTAGTGGGGGAAAAAAATACATAAATGTTATTTGGGCACAGCGTGGGGGGGGGGGGGGGGGGGGTCGCTCGCTTGGCTCCTCCGCCATTTATAGAACACCTTGTGTTTTTTTCAATGACTGCAAGGTATTCCCTAATTGGATGAGGTGGAGAGGTGGTACGGTGATGTTACGGTCTCCACCTTGTCCAATAAGAGCATGCCTTGTATTCAATCAAAACAAATACAAGTTCTATGAATGGTGGATGTGCTGAGCAAGTGACCCCCTGTGCTCAGTGGAGAAGACGCTCACGCAGGACTCTGAAAAGATCGCAGTGATCGCTGTACAGTATATAATACTACTGAATATTACAGTGATTGTCAGCTTCCCCAGAGCTTCATCCGGATATCTGATATGGACAGGTATATTGTGCCATGCTGGACCAATGGAAGTCGGCTATAAAGATCATTGCTGGAGTTCTGTGCAGTTGGGAGTTGCTGCACTCAGGGAAGATCGGCAACCCCTGCAAAATCGATTTTCAGAGGGCATCTGACAGGTGACTTGGAGATGGTATGTCACCTAGGGTTGCCACCCGTACGGGATTGACCCAGACAGTACGGGTTTGGCAACTTGTGCCGGGTTTCTGTCCCCTGGAAACCCGTGCACAACTAATATCCAGCGCCCCTGTCTGTATCCCGTCCCGTGCCCCATAGCTCTATATTTATTATGTGGCGGGGGCGGCTGTGTGGCGCGCCCTTCTCACGGTCCTCATCTTATGGAGCCTCGCCCTCTTCCTGCTCCTCCACAGCTGGGGACGTAGGAGACAAAAGGTGATCGGGGAGCCCGAGACCATGTCAGCACAGCGGGACGCAGGAACACAAAGGTATGATCGCAGCGGCAGCCCTCTCCTCTGTCAGCCCCATCCTCTCCTCTCCTCTCTGTCAGCCCCATCCTCTCCTCTCCTCTCTGTCAGCCCCATCCTCTCCTCTCCTCTCCTCTCTGTCAGCCCCATCCTCTCCTCTCCTCTCTGTCAGCCCCATCCTCTCCTCTCTGTCAGCCCCATCCTCTCCTCTCCTCTCTATCAGCCCCATCCTCTCCTTCCTGTCAGTCCCCATCCTCTCCTCTCCTCCCTGTCAGCCCCATCCTCTCCTCTCTCCTCTCCTCTCTGTCAGTCCCCCTCTCCTCTCCTCTCTGTCAGTCCCCCCTCTCCTCTCCTCTCTGTCAGTCCCCCCTCTCCTCTCCTCTCTGTCAGTCCCCCCTCCCTCTCTGTCAGTCCCCCTCCCCTCTCCTCTCTGTCAGTCCCCCTCCCCTCTCCTCTCTGTCAGTCCCCCCTCTCCTCTCTGTACGTACCCTCCTCTTCTCTCCTCTCTGTCAGTCCCCCTCTCCTCTCCCCTGTCAGCTATTCTCTCAGCCCCCTTCTCCCTCCCACCTCTCCTCTCCTCTCTGCCAGCCCCATCCTCTCCTCTCTGTCAGCCCCATCCTCTCCTCTCCTCTCTGTCAGCCTCATCCTCTCCTCTCCTCTCTGTCAGCCCCATCCTCTCCTCTCTGTCAGCCCCATCCTCTCTTCTCTGTCAGCCCCATCCTCTCCTCTCCTCTCTATCAGCCCCACCCTCTCCTCTCCTCCCTGTCAGTCCCCATCCTCTCCTCTCCTTCCTGTCAGTCCCCATCCTCTCCTCTCCTCCCTGTCAGCCCCATCCTCTCCTCTCTCCTCTCCTCTCTGTCAGTCCCCCTCCCCTCCCCTCTCCTCTCCTCTCTGTCAGTCCCCCCTCTCCTCTCCTCTCTGTCAGTCCCCCCTCTCCTCTCTGTCAGTCCCCCTCCCCTCCCCTCTCCTCTCCTCTCTGTCAGTCCCCCCTCTCCTCTCTGTACGTACCCTCCTCTTCTCTCCTCTCTGTCAGTCCCCCTCTCCTCTCCCCTGTCAGCTATTCTCTCAGCCCCCTTCTCTCTCCCACCTCTCCTCTCTCTCTCTGAGTCGCAGTCTAATGTGGGTCTTTAGGGGCAGGGGACACTGATGGGGGGGTTCCCTGATCTAATAGAGGTCTCCAAGGGGGGTGCTGATATAAGGGGACCTAATAGGGGACCCCTGAATTATGGAGGGGGTAACACTGACCCATATTTTATGACAGGGGGTGACAATGACCCCTGTGTTATAGGAGGTAACACTGTCTAATAAAGCGTGCCAAATTATTGTCCTCCTAGTGTACCCAAAGGTGTCCCAGGTCTTTACAATCCTATAGTGTATAATACAAAAAAATTTGCCATGCATCCCTAAAGTGTTCGGGTTTGGCTTGAAGAAAAGGTGGCAACGCTAATGTCACCTCCTCACTGCCTGTTTTAAAGTGTTACTAAACCCAGGACCCTGCGTTCACTATATGAGGTCTCCCATAGTACACAGAACATGGAAATGCCATTACTTTATTAAATATAAACTGCTAAATACCTTTTCTCATCAGCAGTATATAGCAGTCTTGTGACTTGTATCAGTGTCTGGTTAAAGTTTGTAGAAGTTTTCATTCTCCTCTGACTGTCCTTTGAGGCTGCAGGACACCTGACCCTCTGTCTGGAAAGTGCTGATTGGCCCTGTGCTGATCACATGCACTCTCCAAAGAAAGAAAAAACCTCTTAAGCAATTCACATCAAACTGAGCATGTGCAAAGTGCCCCCAAGTCTCTGTACTGTCAGAAGATAGATTGGGGACAGTGAAAGAAGGAGAGGATTAGAGAAGACAGGATCAAACAGCCTTATTACACAATGCAGAGCATTAACCCCTCAGGTTCCACAGTGAGTATAACAAGCATGCTTTACTGCATCTACAGACTGATTTTACTGTTGTGGGTTTTAGTAACACTTTAACCCTAAAAAAGCAGAACAGCTGTGAATAGGGCCACCCCCACCCCTGGTCTGCAACCGTGTGCAAGGAACGTGGTTGTAGCGTGATGGATCGGCCTTTTCAGAGGTGAAACCACCATGTGTACAGCCCAGAGTGACTGCACTTCCTTGTTTAGGTGGGCGGTCAGGGGTGGTAATACCGCGGCTCAACCACCTGCTTTTACCACCTGCTGTGTTAACGAGCCCTTACAGTAAAGTTGGAGCAGGCACCAGGTTCAGTTAAATAATAGCCCCTCCCCCATATTCACTTTTTTGTGACCCCCCAGAGTGAGGAGTATGTAGCCTTCAGGTCTGTGTGGATGGAGGTTACCCTGGTCCGAGCACCCTCCTCCGCCGCCATGTGACAGCGAGCACCCAGCACTGCACCACAGGAGGAAGGGAAGAGACTAATATGAGCGCCTATATTTAGATATTCGACATATTTGACTTATCTCCAGCAGATGGCGTGGAGGGATCTTCTGCCTGGTCTGGTGAAGTCAATGTCCCTTTCCCTTTATTGGTGGTGGGGGCGTTCTCCTCCAATGAACGGCACCCTTGTAATGACTTGTTTGTGCCATTCAGTTCAGTAGGATTCTGAGCCTAGGATGGCATGATTCCCCCCATGGGCGAGTCCATGACAGGCTGGTCTTGAAGGAAGTGGGTTGGATGATGCCAGCCTTCCTTCAACCTGGAAGACTGGTGACCTCTAGAGGAAAAAATGAATTACTGCACATCCGGATTCAAGGTTTACTACAGTACACAGTAAAAATAACTCACAAATATTCGTATAAAAACCAAAAGTCATCTGACCTAAAACCAATATACTGGGGAATCAATATACTATACCATTTATCAGCAGCATGGGGGATGTCCTCTGGGTCAATCACAGATACACAAAGCAGTTATAACCACTTCACCTCCGGAAGATTTACCCCCTTCCTGAGCAGGCCATTTTTTTCCATTTTGGCACTGAGTTACTTTAACCACTTAAGCCCCTGACCAATTTGCAGCCAAAGGACCAGGCCCCTTTTTGCGATTCGGCACTGCGTCGCTTTAACTGACAATTGGCGCAGTCGTGCAATATGGCTCCCAAACAAAATTGGCGTCCTTTTTTTCCCACAAATAGAGCTTTCTTTTGGTGGTATTTGATCACCTCTGCGTTTTTTATTTCTTGCACTATAAACAAAAATAGAGCGACAATTTTGAAAAATGCAATATTTTTTACTATAATAAATATCCCCAAAAAATATATAAAAAACATTTTTTTCCTCAGTTTAGGCCGATACGTATTCTTCTACATATTTTTGTTAAAAAAAAAAATCGTAATTAGCGATTATTGATTGGTTTGCGCAAAAGTTACAGCGTTTACAAAATAGGGGATAGTTTTATAGCATTTTTATTAGTAATGGCGGCGATCAGCGATTTTTATTGTGACTGCGACATTATGACAGACACATCGGACATTTTTGACACATTTTTGGGACCATTGTCATTTATACAGCAATCAGTGCTATTTAAATGCACTGATTCCTGTGTAAATGACACTGGCAGTGAAGGGGTTAACCACTAGGGGGGGGAGGGGTTAAGTGTGACGTGTGTGTTTTTTTACTGTAGGGGGGCGTGGCTTGGCGTTCGACATCACTGATCGTTTCTCCCGATGACAGGGAACAGACGATCAGTAACAGTCTCACTAGGAAGCACGGGAGAGGTTTGTTTACACAGACCTCTCCCCGTTCTTCAGCTCTGTGACCCGATTGCAGGACACGCCCGCCGCCGGGTTGCGAGCGTGCTGCCGGCGGCGCGCGCGTGACCCACGGCTGGGCACTTAAAGAGCAACGTACCTGTACGTTGATGTGCCCAGCCGTGCCATTCTGCCAACGTAAATGTGCAGGAGGCGGTCTTTAAGCGGTTAACTGATAATTGCAACACTGTACCCACATTAAAATGATATTTTTTGCACACAAAAAGAGCTTTCTTTTGAACGTATTTGATCACCACTGGGTTTTTTATTTTTTGCGCTAAAAAAAAAATTAAAAATAACTGATAATTTAAAAATAAATAAAATAAAAATAAACAATATTTTTTACATTCTGCTATAAAACATATCTAAAAAATATTAAGTGGTTTGCATGGAAGTTATAACATCTACAAACTATGGGATAGATTTATAGCATTATTTATTTATTTTATACTAGTAATGGTGATGCTCAGCAACTTATGGCAGGCAATCTGACACTTTGTGGGAACCAGTGACACTAATACAGTGATCAGTATACTCTTCACCCACAGCCCGGGTCCGTGTCAATGGCCACCTGTCAAATGCCTTTAAACTCCACAACGGCACAAGACAGGGTTGCCCTCTCTCCCCGATACTCTTTGTACTTACTCTTGAACCCTTATGCCGCATACACACGATCGCAAATTCCGCCAGCAAAAGACCGATGTGAGCTTTTGGTTGGAAAATGCGACCTTGTGTAGGCTCCATCCGACTTTTGCTGGAGGAATTTTGGCCAGCAAAAGATTGAGAGCAAAATTCCTACGCATGCTCGGAAACAATTCGACGCATGCTCGGAAGCACTGAACTTAATTTTCGTGGCTCGTTGTAGTGTTGTACACCACCGCGTTCTTGGAATTTGGTGTGACCGTGTGTAGGCAACACAAGCTTGAGCGGAATTCCGTCGAATTCCATCGAAAAAAAAACATTCAGGGCTTTTCCGACGAGAATTCCGATTGCATTACTCAACAAAATACGACTTAACCCTAACATCAAAGGTATTACAATAAAAAAAACATACTTATAAGCTTGCATCCTTTGCCGATGATCTCCTACTCTTTTTAATAGACCCACATATCTCGATACCAAACCTTCTAAAAGACTTAAAGCACTTCCAAACATTCTCCAACCTAAAGATAAATTATTCTAAATCTAATGCATTAAACATAACATTACCGCCAGAAACACACAGTGCCAAACTAACTTCCCCTTCAACTGGGCCAGGGATTCAATTACATATCTTGGAATTAAAATACCAAATTCTCTCTCAAATTTTTTCCAAGACAATTTCACCCCAGCTTTAAAGGAAACTAAGGAAGATTTAAAAAGATGGGACGTCCTTAATATGTCTTGGTTTGGCAGGGCCTCACTTCTCAAAATGACAATTCTTCCACGCTTCCTATATTTACCACAAACCATCCCAATACAAATTCCTACCTCTTTTTTTAACTTCTTTAGACAAGCCTGTTTCTCCTTTATTTGGAGAAACAAACTGCCAAGAATCAAATTTGATCGCCTCACCTTCCCAAAAGATAAAGGAGGAATAGCCCTTCCTGATCTACGTCTGTATTATTGGGCAATACATCTAACCAGGATAGTAGATTGGAACATCCATCAAGATGTAAAAGACTGGGTCACACTAGAATACTCCATTACCCCCCCAATCCTTGAGATCTTTACCATGGATACACCCACAGCACATACACACCCAAATCAAACATCACCCTCTAATAGGCCCCACACTCGCAATATTCCAAAACTCAACCAAGGTAACAAATCCCACTCCGTGGCTGAGCCCGCTAACTCCACTACGTGGCAACCCTGACCTCCCCCCTGGTACAAATGACAATTTCCTTTTTCATATTTGGCCCCACAGAGACATACTAGCAAACCAACTCTTCAACAGAGGAGATTTGGAAGACCTAAATGTTAAATTATCTCCCAAGCACATTCCAAGATGGACAACTGAAACATTTCCTGACCAGAAAAGCCACTACACACTGTTGTGGAAATTCTTAGAAATGTATGTTGTCAGATGTCCCCCAGTGTCGGTTTTGCTGTAATGCGCTCATGTGAGCGTATTCGCACATACAGACATTGGCGGAAGACCATTGGCCACGAAAACCTGCCTGTGGACACTGCAGATATGGTTGCTCTTTTAGGGATGTTCGTTTCTGCCTCACCAAGAGACTGACCACTTCTTGGCGACTGCATTAATGACTCTGAGCAAACATGTCTGTGTACATGGGAACTATAGCATAACTATATGAAAATTATGGCCCACTGAGCCATGGTTTTGTATGGTCCGTGTCATTGAAAGCATTTAGTCGGTTTGCACATGGTCTTGTGCAGAGCCAGCTTTCTAGTGTAACCTTTGTCTCACAGAAAGCATGACTCTGCACCTGATCGTTTGCACACGTCACTGCTAGTCTATTTGAATGTATACATGTCTGTCACTGATTCTTTTGAAAGAATACAAATGTCTGATTGGCTGTCTGTGAAGACACCACCTTCTTCTGTTACTCATGTTGTTGTTTGTATTAATGAACCCTGTTGGAAGGGTTTCGATATTGTCACATCCTGTGTTGTCAAATCCTTATATGGTCATATCCTGTGATGTCACATCCCATGTAAGAAGTGATTGGCTACTGGAACCAGCACTTCCTGTTTGTGAAAGCTTTGGTGATAATAAAAGGCCATGCTGGCTAGTGTGAGTCAGGGATGCTGACGGAACTGAGAACTTATGGATGGTCGTGTCTGTTTACATGGATGAGTGGGTTTTTAGGTAAGATGCATTATATCATGAGACGAAAGGTTATTATTATTAGAGACAGGATGCTCTACGTACATCTCATATCTGCCCTCTACTTGTTTCTTTTCTAGGAGAGTTCAGCATCTCCAGCAAGGCGTTCACTACATGGGAACAGGACCTAGATATTCAAATCACTGACTCTGAATGGGAACTAATCTGTACATACATTCATAAGGGTCCCCTCACTGTAGCTACCCAAGAATGCGGATATAAGATCCTTTCAAAATGGTATAGAACCCATTCACTGCTTCACAAATTTTCGAGCTCTATCTCAAATAGATGTTGGCGCTGTGATACAGAAGAAGGAACCATGCTTCATATTTGGTGGTCGTGCCCTGTGATCCAGACTTTTTGGAGGACAGTCCACGACACCATCATCTCAATCACATCAAATACAAATTAATTCTCATCACAGTTTACTTGCTCCATCACACTAACATCCCTAAGCCCCCATACACACGGTCAGAAATTTCACAAAAATTTTGTCCGACACTGGTGTTACATACACATGGTCGGACAAAGTTGTCGGAAAATCTGATCATTCTGAACGTGGTGACGTTCGTTGCGTACGACAGAACTACATAGAGGCTATTAGCCAATAGATTTGGTCTCGTAATTTGATCTGAGCATGCGTGGCACTTTGTCCGTCGGAATTCTCTTCACACGATTGGAAAAAGTCCGATCGGATTTTGTTGTGGGAAAATTTGAGAGCAGGATCTCAAATTTTTTCCGTCGGAAATTCCAACGGAAAAAGTCCGATGGAGCCCACACACGGGCGGATTTTCCGACAACATGGTCCGATCGGACATTTTCGTCTGAATTTCCGACCGTGTGTACGGGGGCTTAGAGGCGTTACTTCAAGTCACTCAATATGTTTATGATAAACGCAGCTAGACAATGCATTCCATGCCATTGGTGAGCCCCATCTGCCCCAATGAAAGAGGAGTGGTACCGCAGACTTAATAACATTGAAAAAATTGAAGAACGTATTAGCATCTCCCACAAAACACTATCCAAATTTACATCAACATGGTACAGTTGGCAACGCTTCAAGACTACAGATGCATATTCTACGAATAATGGATAACACACCCACCTCTCTATAACTAAAATCCTCAAACTATCCTTCCTGACAGTTCCACATCCGGTTCCTAATGCAATCCTTATGGATAAATGGGACCTACATATCCACATCATAATGAAAGACTACTTCTTCAATCATCAAAGTATTCCTCATCAATTTCAATCGAGAGAGAGGGTTGTCTGGGAAACCCCCCCCCCCCTCTCCCACCCTTACCCGCCCTCTTATATCCCCCCTCCCTACCCTTTTCACTCCCATACCCTTCCTTTACACCCTCTATCCCTCCCTTCCATTTTTTTCTTTCTAAACTACATACAATTAAATCAGAATCAAAAATTATTCAGTTCCAAACATTCCTTGTATAACACAACGTAAAGCAGAAACACTGTATGTTTAAATTTGGCCCACAATGACACATTACTCATGTTGGTACAGTCTTGATATGACAACTCATATCTTATCTCATTATTTATCACGTATATGTTAATTTCAGTCCTAGGAAAATTCATGTGATTTACTGTTCTACAGTTATTCCCTAACTGTTCTTTTGACATAGTATGTAAAAATGTATTTCTGTACGTTTTATATACTTCAATAACATTTTTATGGAAAAACAAAAAATACAGTGATCGGTGCTAAAAATATACACTGTCACTGTATTAATGACACTGGCACAGGGGAGCTGCTCTTTCGCCAAACTCCTACGTGAGGCGGTCAGCAATCTTTTAAGGTGTGGCATTTGTGTCGGATTTAAACTTGATGATTACCAAGATAATGGTTGCATGTTGCTACTATTGAATCTGATAAAAGTTCTACGAGCGAGTTCCACGAGTGTGTGCATACGTTTTATGCTGGAAATTAGGAATGCTTTCAGAAATAGAAGTGTTAATAGTTTATTATTATCTATTAACAAAATGGAAAATAAATGAACAGAAGCCTTCAAAACACCAGCGGTTCTTCTAGGTACACTTGCAACACTTTTTGTAGGAACGCAGCAGGTAGGTTGTTCCAAACATTTTGGAGAACTAACCACAGATCTTCTGTGGATGTAGGCTGCCTCAGATCCTTCTGATGCCGTGTACACACGAGCGGAATTTCCGACAGAAAAAGTCAGACGGGAGCTTTTCATCGTATATTCCGATCGCGTGTATGCCCCATCAGACTTTTTACGCCGAAAATTCTGACCGACCTAGAAAGAGAACATGTTCTAAATTTTTCCAACGGAACCAATTCCTATATGGAAAACGGCTCGTCTGTATGCTGTTCTGACTTACCAAAAAGACGCATGCTGTGAAGCAAGTACGAGACGGAAGCTATTGGTTACTGGCTATTAAACTTCCTTTTTCTAGTCCCGTCGTACGTGTTGTACGTCACCGCGTTCTTGACGGTCGGGCTTTGGTGTGACTGCGTGTAGGCAAGACTGTTCATCACAGTCCGACTCCCATTTACTTTTATATGGAGGCTCCCCTGGGAAACCCGAGGACAGTGCTGTTTTATATAGGACAGAAATAAGGCCCTTTTGCAGAAATGCAGCCCCAAACTTGCAAGCAACCTCCACCATGCTTCACAGTTGCCTGCAGGCACTAATTATTGTACCACTCTCCAGCCCTTCGCCAACAAACTGCCTCCTGCTACAGCCAAATATTTCACATTTGGACTCATCAGTCCAGAGCACCTGCTGCCATTTTTCTGCACCCCAGTTCCTATGTTTTCATGCATAGTTGAGTCGCTTAGCCTTGTTTCCATGTCGGATGTATGACTTTTTGGCCGCAATTCTTCCATGAAGACCACTTTTGGCCAGAGTTTTCCGGATCGCTGGGTGTACCTGGGTCCCACTGGTTTCCGCCTGTTCTGTGCTGGTGGCACTGCTGGACATCTTCTGATGTTGAAGGGAAGTAAGCATAATGTGTCTTTCATCTTCTGCATTGAGTTTCCTCAACCACTGCGTCTATGTTCCTCAATGCTGCTTGTTTTATTTGTGCTTCTTTAAAAGAGCTTGTACAGCACATCTTGAAACCGCAGTCTGCTTTGAAATCTTTGCCTGGGAAAGACCTTGCTGATGCAGCATAACTACCATGTGTCTTGTTGCTGTGCTCAGCCTTACCATGGTGTATGGCCTTGTGACAGTGGCGGCTGGTGGTACATTTTTTTTTGGGTGGGGGGCAGCAAACAGTGCCCACCCCCCAGTCCAGTCAGCCGATGGGGTCATCAGCAGTACTTACCTCATCTATGATGGGCATCGCTTCACTTGGGCGATGGTGGTGGCTTCTCCTTCCCCTGCTCTCCTCCTCTTTATGATGGGCATCACAGTCGGCTTCTCCTTCCCCTGCTCTCCTCCTCTGCATCACGGGCGGCTTCCCCTGCTCTCCTCCGCGGGCATCACGGCGGCTTCCGTCTCCTCCCTCCTCCTCAGTGGCCAATCAGAATGCTTCTCCTTTATGCCAATCAGGAAACGGGTCTCAGACCCCCTTCTTGATTGGCAGGGATGAGATTCAGTGTGAAAATAGAGAATTTTCATTCACTATTGTCACACAACTGGATGGCCTCGGAGCGCAATGCTCTGTGCCCCGAGCCCACCCTTTTTTGAAGCCTATTAGAGCCTCTGGCTCTAATCATGTGCTTCAAAAAAAAAAAAACACCCCCATCATTGGAATCTATGCGTCCGGCACCCTGCATGTCGATTAGGAGGCATGGATGGGGGGGCGGCGCCTGTATGCTCCTAATGGACCACTGACCTGTGACATGAGACTGTCTTCCACAACCTCACCTTAGTAGCAGAGTTTGGCTGTTTCTCACCCAGGCTAAGGCTCGGTTCACACTAGCCGACTCCAAAGTTGCGCGATTTTCAGTGCAATTTTGGAATCTGGCTTTCATATGACTTTGATTGACTTGGTGGCTCTAAAGACGTATTAAAGCTGTGTCAAAGTAGTGCAGGAACCTTTTCTGAAGTCACAGTAGTCGGTCGGTAGTTTCAATTGGATCTGCTCTCATAGAGATACATGGCATTTCACATGTCCTGTGACTTTGGGTCTCACAAGTCGGATCCTAAGTCGCAGGAGTGTGAGCGGAGCCTAAATCCTCTTACACAGCTATTTCTCTTACAGATAATGTTTCAATCTATAAATAAAACGGATGATCTTTAGCATCTACTTGGTATAATTAATTGGTTAATCATACACTTGACTTGATATTCTTACTTTACAGCATTTTTTCGCACCTGCCTAAAACCTTTGCACATTAGTAGATACAAAAAAGTTCTAGTGTGACAACACTCACTGTACACTATCAGGACAACAGAAACAAGATATGACTACAGAACTCCACCCATCTCCTTTTCTACATATCAGGTCCTGTAGTCTCAGAGAGAGTTGGGAACAATATAACTGATAACAGTGCAGCCATTTATCAGTTACACTGTTCCCCTGCTAAGGGAAAGTTATCAGGTGACTAGATTTTTGTCAGGATCAACCGTTTTTTTTTTAACGTATTAAATATATATATCAAAATGCTTACAATGGTATATTACCAGACTAAAAGGGTCCAAATATACAATGTTAGCTTTTTGGGGTTTAGATACCTTTTTAATTATACTTACACACAGCCCAAATGAGTGAGACTCCATTCACACATATGCGTTTCATATCGCGGGTGGAATCGCAGCGATTCTGCCTGTGATTTCAAAACCCGCTGTTAAAATGTCAAATCAGATGAACCGCACATACCGTATTTACCATTATTCCATAATAAGCCTTATTTGACACATTCTGTATAATAACCTCTTGTTTGTAAAAATTATCCAGAAAACAATACAAATTATGGAAAAAAATAAGTCAAATCGCACATCAGCATGTTCAGGTGTCATTCATTTTAATGGCATCTAAAAATGCGGTGCGATTCTTGCGCAATTGTCATGCGACAGATCACGCTGCAATTGCACAAACCATATCGTGTGAAAAGTATCGCCCCAAAAGAAGTCCCGGAACTTTTTCTTGGTGACACACATCGCGTAATTGCGGTGCGATTTGTCGTGCGACAATCACAGCAGAATCGCACCACAGTTTTAGGTGCCATTGAAATGAATGGCACCTGAACACGCTGATGTGCGATTTGACATGTTAGCAGTGCATTTTGAAATGATGTAGCACCCTCCTAGTTAGGTGCTAGGCTGTCAGGTAAATATAGTTCTTTTTGTTCACCTCCGTAATCAGTGGAGCTTCTGGACTGATCACACAGGCTGCATACTCGACTGCTTCTTCTTGCTTTCTGGAAAGATCCAGAACCTACGGTAGGGGCGGAGCAGGCAAAATGAGAATTAAATATTTATGAGATCCCAGCCAATCCCTGAGGGGGCATGCTCAGAAGCTGGCTTGAGAGAACATATATAGTCTGGGGCTGCATCAGTCAAGGTCCTTGTCCAGTAGGAGAAGCACCTAGTCTGGGGGGCTACTGACCTCCCAGGCAACCCTGCACCTTTTTCAGCAGCCCAGCAAGGCCCTCTGCTACCCTGAGGCTGGGGCCCTACTTTCACAGAGACTTAAAGCTAGAGAAGGGGGATTTCACGAGGGTCCAGTATGGAGAGTCCACTAAGCAGCTATCTGCCTGACTCTGAGAGAGGCACCCAAGGACTTATGAGTACAGACCTGAGAGCAAGATATGGGTGAATGCTGTTTGTAATCCCCTGTTGCACAGGCTGAGATTCACCTGGCCTGGAACATTGCTTTGGTGCCTTAGTGCTGTTCATTCTCAAGAGCTGTTGCTAAGTGGCTTTTCAAGAAGAAGTAGCTGCTAAGATAGGATATCCTCATACTACCGTTCAACAATAGACAGTAGAAAGTAGAAAGAAACCCCCTAGACTCCCTACTGAGCCAAAAGTGTGGAAGCTATATATAGATAATAGACACAATGGATAGATCGTAACTGGGGACATCTCAAGAAATGTCCAGGGATCGGTATATTACTAGGGACATCTCAAGGAATGTCCAGGGATCGGTATATTACTAGGGACATCTCAAGGAATGTCCAGGGATCGGTATATAACCGGGGACATCTCAAGCAATGTCCAGGGATCGGTATATTACTAGGGATATCGCAAGGAATGTCCAGGTATCAGTATATAACCGGGGACATCTCAAGCAATGTCCAGGGACCGGCATATAACTGGGAACATCTCAGTGGAATGTACAGGCAGCGGTATATAACTGGGGACATCTCAATGAATGTCCAGGGATCGGTATATAACTGGGGACATCTTGGTGGAATGTCTAGGGATCAGCATATAACTGGGGATGTCTCAGTGGAATATCTAGGGATCCATATATAACCAGGGACATCTCAAGTAATGTCCAGGGATCGGTATATAACCAGGGACATCTTGGTGGAATGTACAGGGATTGATATATAACCGGGGCTATCTCAAAGAATGTCCAGGGATCGGTATATAACCAGGGACATCTCAAGGAATGTCTAGGGACCGGCATATAACTGGGAACATCTCGGTGGAATGTCCAGGGATCGGTATATAACCAGGGACATCTCAAGGAATGTCCAGGGACCGGCATATAACTGGGAACATCTCCGAGGAATGTCCAGGGATCGGTATATAACCATGGACATCTCAAGGAATGTCCAGGGATCAGCATATTACTGGGGACATCTTGGTGGAATGTCCAGGGATCGGTATATAACCAGGGACATCTCAAGGAATGTCCAGGGACCGGCATATAACTGGGAACATCTCGGTGGAATGTCCAGGGATCGGTATATAACCAGGGACATCTCAAGGAATGTCCAGGGATCAGCATATTACTGGGGACATCTTGGTGGAATGTCCAGGGATCGGTATATAACCAGGGACATCTCAAGGAATGTCCAGGAATCGGTATATTACCGTGGACATCTTGCTGGAATGTCCAGGGATCGATATGTAACCGGGGACATCTCTGGGAATGTCCAGGGATCAGCATTGAATAAACAGATCTCCTCTGCTCAGCAATGTGTGTACTCAGCACTCAGGCCTGTATATCCTCCTGGAGATGTATTGTATACATCACTGATCATTCCTATAAACACATGTACAGATGTTTGTTGTCGCCTCCATACATCCTCCTAATACAAGGCTTCCTGCAGACATGGGATGGTGGTGCCAAGGTCCGAGAACGATTTGTTGTCTCCCTGTCTGTTGTTTTGGTCCCTAGTGTTGATTGGTTGTAAAACAGATCTGTGTATGGATAAAGAACGACTGCGCAAATTGAAATCCTCTCAGCAAGAACCAATCACATATTACCAGGGTAAAGCTACTTGCAAAAACATTCAAGATGAGGAATACCTGGAAGATTCAGCCAAATTTGAGGAGAATGTAGACAATGGGGGTTATTTACGATAGGCAAATCCACTTTGCACTTCAAGTGCAAACTACAAGTGCAAAGTGCACTTGAAATTGCACTGAAAGTGCACCTGGAAGTGCAGTCGCTGTAGATCCGAGGGGGACATGCAAGGAAAATAAAAAACAGCATTTTAGCTTGCACATGATTGGATGATAAAATCAGAAGAGCTTCCCCTCATTTCAGATCTACTCCTTAGATTTACAGCGACTGCACTTCCAAGTGCACTTTCAGTGCAATTTCAAGTGCACTTTGCACTTGTAGTTTGCACTTGTAGTGCAAAGTGGATTTGCCTTTCGTAAATAACCCCCAATGTGTTCAGAGAAGCTCATTGCACTAAATGGCATGAAAAAAGAACAGAAGATGAAAAAGAAGAGAGGAGTTGCCTGCTTCTCTGAGACTAGCACTGCACTGTCCTTCTCCCTACCATCTCCTGAATTCCCCGAGACTGACATTTTAAAAGTACCTGGACTCCTTTTATTGTAAATCCATTTTGTTTTAATTATTATATGGGTATTTTATAATACAAGCCCAGTCTGCTGGTGACTCATCCTGAAACATTTGAACTTGAGGACTACAAGTAAAGTTTTTCCGAGTATGTTCAGGCAGTGGTTTTCCTATGAAGGGGGGTGAATGTTGTCTCCGCATCTGTTCTTCTTGCATACTGAGTCATCTAGAAACCGTATTGCCACCAAGGCTGAGGATCTCTGGCTGGCTGGAGTTGCCCTAATGCCTTTCATGTCCATGACCGCAGGACGGGCAGAGTAAAGTGCTAGCAGCTATGGCATTTATTTTTTATTTTTTTGGAAATATAAGATGAAAAATTACCATACCAGAAATAAAGATCATGCCTGAACCCCACTTTATTTTTGGTAGATATTAATCAATACAAACTGAGTTGGAACACAGTGAAGACACTCGGGTTGTCTTGTTATATGTGCACATATTTTTTCTAGAAACAAAATTAGCTCATCTTTATATTTGTATTTTCAAACATAATAGGTGAGTGTTGGGATCTTTCTTCAGATACTAGAAGGTTTTACAAAACATAACACATTTATTGACAATATTTTGGTGCTGATTAGTTCCCAGGGACTTCAAGGTCTCCAGCATCTGTGGTGGTGAGGTTCTCTGCTGACAAGGGGTAGCACTCTTCCCTTGATGTATTTTTGTTGTGTTTAATGGTACCAGGGCCGTCTTTAATATTGACTGGACCCTGGTCAAACATTTTCTTGGGCCCTCTCTTTCATGCAATTTCACTCTCCACATGCTTTGAGACATACAATAAATAGCAGCTAAACTCAAAATCAGTTTACTGAATCAGATCAGGCAGCTATTGCGATTGGTTGCCAGAGGTTACAGCATATCATTACCACTCACTGACTGGCTGCTAGAGGTTACAGCACACATTACGGCTCACTGTTTATTTTCTAGAGGTTACAGCACATGACTTCTGCTTGTTGATTGGTTGCTAGAGATTACTGTACATCTATACTGCTCACTGATTGATTACTAGAGATTACTGAATATCTATACCACTCACCAATTGGTTGTTAGATGTTACTGCACATTATTACTGCTCACCGATTGGTTGCTAAAGGTTACAGCACATCGTCTCCTCACTGCCTGCCTGTGTATTCACATGCTCCAAAATTTAGGGTGCTGTGGCACCATGTTATTTTGAAGACGGGTTCCACCACCAATTTGCTTACTTTTGCAGAACAGGCTGATGTTCGGCTTAATGACCACAGTTGTAGGCAGGACTTTCAATCATGTTCCTTACCTCCCCGGTGGGCAGCATTCAGCAAAAATGATGGTGGATGTGACCTCAGAGGAACATGATATACATATGAATTCCGCCTCTATTTACATATCAATGCCGCGGTCCACGACTATTTACATATTATTGCCATATTATTTACATATGAATGCAGGTTAATTACGTGTAAACACAGGGTCTGCAGGTGAGTTATCTGAACATGGCAATAGGGCAGAGCTGGGTAGCAGCAACAGAAGTTTACACTGAGATATCGGGACACAGCACGGGACTAAAACTTCAAGGGATAAGGGAATTTATACTGGGATAGTTGGCAAGTATGAGGCAGCTGCTTTGGGCCCCACAACAATGATGGGGCCCAGGGCAGCTGCCCCTTTTGCCCTGCCTTAAAAACGGTCCTGAATGGTACATGCAACTGGAGGAGTTGGAACATCTCATGAGAATATGCAAAACTCCTAGGAGGTGGAACTATGATAAGGAAATCTCACTATTGGAGCTCACACAAGATCTAAGAAGCCTAGGGTAGCCCGGCCCACCCGACAACACTTATGCTGGCCATACATGGTTTAGCAGGAACCAGCTGAATTTTGATCCATGTATGGCTGTTCCTATTTAAGAGGAGTTGCAAATGGGACTGTTAGTATATTTTTGCTTGATCAGCACTTGCAGCCAATTGGCTGTAGTGTTATCTACTGTATTCTGGCAGCAGAGGAGTTGCACTGCCATAATACAGTAGCAGGATTCCCCCATCAACCTAAAATGTGTGGATGGGGAAATCAGTTTGTTTTGGCTTTATAAATGCTGTAGTAGTCATTTATTAGTAAGGGTAGGGAGGACCTGAATAGGCTGGCTTTTAGCATTAAGGCTGGTACACACTGGCCGAATATCAGCCAGTTCAACAGAAACTGGCCGACATTTGGCCAGTGTGTACAGCAGCCTGTCCGAAAGAGCTGGCCTAACGTCCGGCTTCAGTCTAACTGGCATGCTGGAAAACCAGCATCAGATCAGTACTGACTGTTGTGTTCTGGTGGGGGGGGGGTCCTTCCTTCTGTCAGAACACAATAGCTCAGCTGGGAGATCACTATACTAACATCACCAAGTTAGTACGGCAAGCTTCTTGTGAGTGCCTCAGTTTTTTTTTTCATCCATCCCGCTGGGTTTTAATAACTGCATGTGTGTATCAGGCGTAGACGACTTATTCAGCAAAGTTTGGTAGCAAGCAGTCTTTATATCACTTTATAATAAACTGAAGTCTGATTGGTTGCTATTTATTTTTATCTTCAGTGCTCATTGTGTATATCTACAACAGCTCACTGTCTTCTTCCCTAGACAAGCTTGCTCCCCTCACTACACACATCCATGGCAAACCGAGGACACCAGAAGTCTCAGAAAATGTAGCCGCGCTCTTGAGCGTCTGTGGCATAAAGCTAAGTTCCAAGTAGACTTAAACCAATATAAATCTGCCCTCCTAAAATACTATTCCTGTCTCCACACTGCCAAACAGACCTACTTTATCACACTCATTAACACCAGCTCATCCAGTCCCCGTCAACTCTCCTCGACCTTTAACATGCTACTCTGTCCTCTACTGCCTCCACCCTTTAATTCACTCACTGCCCAGGAGATTGCCAAGCACTTCAAAAAATAAGATTGATACAATTCGTGAGGTGCAAGTATTAACGAGGTTGCTTAACTTTTATCTAACACCTATCTAACCACCTGCCCCTTGGATCCTGCTCCCTCGCAAATGCTACACTCACTCCCTGACTCGATTCTACACTCTCTAGCATCTTCCCAAACTCTCTAAAACATGCGCTAGTCACCCCCATACTTAAAAAGCCCTCCAATCTTAAACTACTTCTCATCTCCTTACTCGCCTTCTCCTCCAAACTTCTTGAAAGACTTATCTAAAACTGACTGAGTGACCATCTGACCATGAACCAACTTCTTGATCCCCTTCAGTCCGCATTTTGTCCTCAACACTCCATGGAAACTGCTCTCCTTAAACTCACAAATGACCTACTAATGGCTAAAACCAACAGACACTATTCTGTACTACTTCTTCTCCTGGACCTCTCTGCTGCCTTTGACACAGTGGACCAGCCCCTCCACCTCAAAAAAACTCCACTCCTTTGGTCTCTGTGACTGTACTCTTTGCTGGTTTCCATCCTACCTATCCCACCGCTCCTTCAGTGTCACAAATCTACTTCCTCCTCTCCTCTTCCTTTCTCCGTCAGGGTCCCCCAAGATTCTGTTTTTGGACCTCTTCTTTTCTCAATCTACACCACCTTCCTGGTCAGTTGATTGCCTCCCATGGCTTTCAATATCCTCTCTACGCTGATGACACCCAAATCTATCTCTCCACCCCCCCCCCCCCCCCCAGCTCTCTCCCTCTGTCTCCTCACGCATCACCAACTTACTAACAGACAAATCAGCCTGGATGTCACATCTCTTTCTCAAACTCAACCTATCCAAAACTGAGCTCATGATATTTCCTGCTCCTCGTGCCACTTCCCCTGATTTTCTCTGGTAATATCAACTGCAAAACTATCAACTTGTCCCCCTCACGCCAAATTCCTAGGTGTAATCCTGGACTCCGAATTAACCTTTCGGCCCCACATCCAATCGCTATCCAAAATTTGCCGCCTCAACCTCCCCAACATCTCCAAGATTCGCCCCTTCCTAAGCAATGACACCACAAACCTTCTAATCTACTCCCTGGTCATCTCTCGCCTCGACTACTACAACTTTCTCCTCACTGGCTTACCTCTAAATAGGCTATCCCCACTTCAGTTCATTATGAATGCTGCTGCCAGGCTCATCCACCTTACAAACCACTCAGAGTCTGCTATACCCCTCTACCAATCCCTCTATTGGCTGCCATTCAATCAACAAATTAAATTCAAAATACTAACAATAATTTACAAAGCCATTCACAACCTGGCCCCCAGCTACATCACTAACCTAGTCTCAAAATACCAATCTAATTGTTCTCTTCACTCCTTCCAAGACCTCCTGCTCTCTATCTCCCTTGTCACCTCATCCCATGCTCTCCTTCAGGACTTCTCCAGAGCCTCTTCCATCCTCTGGAATACTCCAACCCCAATCTGCCTGACTTTCTTCTACTTTGTCCACTTTCAGACGATCCATGAAAACGTATCTCTTCAGGGAAGCTTATCTGGCCCCCACCTAACAACTGTACATGTATTTTCTCCATCAGCACAGCCCCCACTGTTCTTAGATTGTAAGCTCTAAGGAGCAGGGCCCTCTGATTCCTACTGTATTAAAGTGTATTGTATTTGTACTGGAGAAACCCATACTGGAATTGACAAGCGTGCTACTGGGCCCATGGGGGTTACTGACGTCATCGTGCCCAACAGGTGGAGGCAGGTCTTGGTGGCGAGACAGTTGACCGACCGTTACCCATTCTAGGATAGGGGGAAATATTCCCTTCACGTAGGGACACCATATTTTTTTGTGTGTCCAGCTTTGCGCCCAGGTAGACCAGCAGCTGGGACAGATCTAACTGGCTCTTCTCCCAGTTTATGAGCCACCTGAGCTGTTGAAGGGTTGTGATGATTTTGTCAAGGTGAGACAGCAACTTGTCCCTGTCTTGGTCTAGGTAGTGATGAATGCGAATTTCGAATAACCTCAACTGCGGATAAACTGCCAGCAGGACTTTGTAAAAGACCCTGAGTGAGGTTGTCAACTGGGCAGGCAGACACATTGGTAGATAAGAGGACCAATTGTAAACCTCAGAAACCTCTGGAAAAGTGGGGCGACCAGCACGTGGAAATATGCGTCCTTCAAGTCCACCGAGAGGAGCCAGTCCATGGGTTGTATCACCTTTAGGATGGTCTGTAATGATTTCATTTTGAAGTGTTCCGTCTTCACGTAGTTATTCAGCCATCTGAGGTTGATTACCGGCCTCCGGTGTCCGGACTTTTTCTGTACCAAAAATAGCGGTGAATAGACTCCTGAGAAGTGCTCCCTCTAGGGCACTGGTTCTATTTAGGGAGCATGAGAGGAGAGCAGTTGGTACGAAGGTCACCTTTCGTTTCTCGAGAAACTCACAGAAATGTCCCGTCTTTATGGTGGAGAGCACCCAGCGGTCCTGGACGTTCTCTGTCCATACTTGCCAGAAACTGTGCAGCCTGGCTCCCACCGGACAAGCATGGACGGGGACAATGTCAAAACTATTTCTGTGGCTCCCAGCCCATAGGGGTGACTGCCTTCTTCTGTTTCGACCCAAGGTAGTATTCCAAGACCTGCGGAACACCCTCCCTGGTCTATAGGATCTTTCTCCTCTCCCTCTGCTGCAGACCCTTGGTCTTTTTCTCGATGCCCCAAAACCAGCAGCTAGGGCCCCACACAGCCGATGCATTTAGCGGGCATAGCAGGGGCTACATCCAGGAGGCCCACACTGGAAAGACAGACAGATCCTTGATCCAGCAAGGTAGGAGACTGTACCAGGTCCTGACCACAAACAGTAGAGGAAAGAAAAGGAATGCCGTTCAGGGCGCGGGGGGCAAATTTATGAGTTATGGGTCCTGATTGCATGGGGGTGGGCTTTACCCGGAGGTGGCTGACATGGAGCTGTCAGGAAACTGTTGCATGCAGCATAAAACATTGGATCCACCACCATATTATTCTCTGCTTTCAGAAAATATATCATGTTTTGGGGGTTTTAACTAATCTTCAGACCTAACATAAAGAAGGTGGACTAACACTGTTCACCCTACCCACCGCTCCCTGTCCCAGCTGTACTTACAGTGCCTTGAAAAAGTATTCATACCCCTTGACATTTTCCAACATTTTGTCATGTTACAACCAAAAACATAAATGTATTTTATGTGATCGACCAACACAAAGTGGCACATAATTGTGAAGTGGAATGAATGAATGAATGACTTGTATAGCGCAACCTATGCGAACTGAATTGCCTCAGGGCGCTTTTTGCCACTGGTGTCCATCTGTGGTATAGTGCGGTCCTTGCCCTGTGGGGTCCGGACACGCTTACAAACACATACACATATTTGGCCAATTTTATTGACAGGATCTAATTAACCTACCAGCATGTCTTTGGAGTGTGGGAGGAAACCCACGCAAGCACAGGGAGAACATGCAAACTCCAGGCAGAAGGTGTCATGGTCGGGATTTGAACCAGCGACCCTATTACTGCTAGGTGAAAGTGCTAACCACTACACCACTGTAGTGGTTCCTGGGTTCCTGGTTTCCTGGTTTTCCTGGAAGGAAAATGTTAAATGATTTTCAAAATGTTTTACAAATAAATATCTGAAAAGTGTGGCGTGCATTTGTATTCAGCCTCCCTGAGTCAATACTTTGTAGAACCACCTTTTGCTGCAATTACAGCTGCAAGTCTTTTTGGGGATGTCTCTACCAGCTTTGCACATCTACAGGGTGACATTTCTGCCCATTCTTCTTTGCAAACTAGCTCAAGCTCTGTCAGATTTGATGGAGAGAGTCTGTGAACAGAAATTTTCAAGTCAGCATTTTTCAAGTTTTGCCACAGATTCTCAATTGGATTTAGATCTGGACTTTAACTGGGCCATTCTAACATGTGAATATGCTTTGATCTAAACCATTTCATTGTAGCTCTGGATGTATGTTTAGGGTCCTTGTCCTGCTGGAAGGTGAACCTCCACCCCAGTCTCAAGTCTTTTTTTGCAGACTCTTCACAGGTTTTCTTCTAAAATTGCCCTGTATTTGGCTCCATCTATCTTCCCATCAACCAGCTTCCATGTCCCTGCTGAAGAAAAGCATCCTCACAACATGATGCTTCCACCACCATCTTAGTTTTCCCCCCACACAAAGTTTTGCTTTTAGGCCAAAAGGTTCAATTTTGGTCTCACCTGACCAGAGCACCTTCTTCCACATGTTTGCTGTGTCCCCCACATGGCTTCTCGCAAACTGCAAACGGGATTTCTGATGGCTTTCTTTCAACAATGGCCAGATTTGTGGAGTGCACGACTAATGCCACGTACACACGAGCGGACTTTTCAACGGACTAGGTCCGATGGTCTTTCCAACGGACTTTCGACGGAGTTCCGACGAACTTTCTGAATGAACAAACTTGGCCACACACAATCACACTAAAATCCCACGAATTTGAACGTGATAACGTACGACTGGACTAGAATAAGGAAGTTTGTAGCCAGTAGCCAATAGCTGCCCTAGCGTCGTTGTTTGTCCGTCGGACTAATATACAGACGAGCAGATTTTTCAATAGGAACTGGGTCCAGCGGAGTTCCGGCAGAAACATTTGAAGCATGTTCTATTTCTAAAGTCTGTCGGATTTTTCGACAGCAAAAGTCTGATGGAGCCCACACACAATCGAATTGTCCGATGGATTCATTCCGTCGGACCTTTGCTGTCGGAAAGTGCGGTAGTGTGTACGCGGCATAATAGTTGTTTGGTGGACAGATTCTCCCACCTGAGCTGTGTGATCTCTGCAGCTCCTCCAGAGTTACCATGGGCCCTCTTGGTTGCTTCTCTCATTAATGCTCTCTTTGCCCGGCCTGTCAGTTTAGGTGGATGGCCATATCTTGGTAGGTTTGCAGTTGTGCCATACTCTTTCCATTTTTGGATGATGGATTGAACAGTACTCTGTGAGATGTTAAAAGGTTGGGATATTTTTTTTATAACCTAACCCTGCTTTAAACTTCTCCACAACTTTATCCCTGACCTGTCTGGTGTGTTCCTTGGCCTTTATGATGCTGTTTGTTCACTAAAGTTTTCTAACAAACCTCCGAGGACTTCACAGAACAGCTGTATTTATACTGAGATTAAATTACACACAGGTGGACTCTATTTACTAATTAGGTGACTTCTGAAGGCAATTGGTTCCACTAGATTTTAGTTAGCGGTATCAGAGTAAAGGGGGCCGAATACAAATACAGAACACACTTTTAAGATATGTATTTATAAAACATTTTGAAAACCATTTATCATTTTCCTTCCACTTCACAATTATGTGCTACATTGTGTTGGTCTATCTCAGTGATGGCGAACCCGTGGCACGCGTGCCACAGCCGGCACGCCGAGCCCTCTGTGTGGGCACGCCAGGAAAAATTAAAAAAAGCACACACTGACATCCAATCATTCACGCCGCACCTCCCATTGAAAACTACATCTCCCACAGGCCTCTAGGAACAGCAGGGACGTGTACGAGGTGGGCGTGACTAAGAAGTGGTGGTGATGTGTGGGCGCAAATCCACAAATCACTGGGGTCAGCGGTCTCGTGCTGGGCGTGACTGAGAGAACACCAGCTGGGATCAGAGGAGACTGAGGAGACTTGCGGGCGGGAATAAGTTGCCGGAGACACTGGAGACAGGTGACATGTTAAATTTAAATGTGGAGACCAAACTGTATGATCGTGTAGTGACATAACCCAGAGCGGCGGTGGGGAGGAACGTGTAGCAAGGACTGGGCGGACTAGTATCCTAATAGCTGCTTAGTGTTTTCAGCAATGTTCTGTGGCTACTACCAGAACCCACAGACTATTTTACTGAGCAACCTTTGATCATACAGCTTGGTCTGTGTCAGCAGCTCTGAATTAAGGAGTGCTTTTGGCTAATCTATGCTAATGTATCCACAGTCTACCACAAACTGGTTCATTGTCCACAAATGTTATCCCATGGATTGCCTGCCCCACTCGCTATCAGGTGCTAGCTCTGCAAACGTGCAAAATTGAGCAAAATCCAAAACAGTCAATCCATAGACAGAACAGCTAGCTAGCTGTTCTTTTTGTACCTCTTCTGTCCATGGATTGACTGTTTTGGATTTTGTTCTTTTTGTACCTCTTCTGTCCATGGATTGACTGTTTTGGATTTTGCACAATAAAGCTGTTAATTCGGTGTGCGGCAGTCCAGCTACCTTTCTTGAGTATATTATCAGCCTGTGGTGTCCCGCTTCTTAGAGGCAGAGACTCAAGCTGCTCACCTGGTGGGTACCTTCCCCTTTCAACTCCTTCCTGTCCGGTTTCACCTCTTTCATCCTGGCCCTGTCTCTAGGTCAGGATCCAGATTAACCCCCAAAAATTGGATTCAATTCATAGTTTAAAAAAAAAAAAAAAAAAAAGATTTTAAACAGCAGTTCTGGGAATTGTGCCTCATCATTGGTGTCATTGGGCCTCATTATTGGTATCATTGGGAAACATTGTGCCCCATCATTGGTGTCATTGGGCCTCATTATTAGTGTCATTGGTAAACATTGTGCCCCATCATTGGTGTCATTGGGCCTCATTATTAGTGTCATTGGTAAACATTGTCTGCCACAGCTTTGGTCCATGCATATCCCTTCACTGACCGGTGTATATCTTTTTCATCGGCACTTTGAAAAAAATAAGTTGGTTTCGTGTTGTAGTTTGGGCACTCGGGCCCAAAAAGGTTCGCCATCACTGGTCTATCTCATAAAATCCCAATAAAATATAAATCAAACGTTTGGTTGTAACATGACAAAATGTGGAAAATTTCAAGGGGTATGAATACTTTTTCAAGGCACTGTACCTCTGTGGGTGATGAGCTGTCAGTTCCCATGCACTCGGTGTAGTGGGCCCTCGCTCTCCCTCCGCTTTCTGCAGTGCTTTCAGGACAGATCGGAGTGATGCTTTGTGCCGGCGCTGTTGAATCAAAATCTTTCTGATCCATCCTGAAAGTGCTGCAGAAAGAAGAGGTAGAAGAGCGGGGAACCTGCTACACCGGCCGCAGGGGTACTGACAGCTCACCACCCATGGAGGTAGGTACAGCAGGGAACAGTGGGCGGGGGGTGATCGTTGCTAGTTCACTTTTTCTGTAAAGTTGAACTTATGCCCCATACACGCGGTCGGATATTCCGATGGAAAAAGTCCGATCGGATTATGTTGTCGGAAAATCCGATCGTGTATGGGCTCTAGCAGGCTTTTTCCGAAGGGCAGGATCTCAAATTTTCCGACAACAAAATCCGATTGGACTTTTTCCGATCGTGTGTCGAGAATTCCGACGGACAAAGTGCCACGCATGCTCAGATCAAATTATGAGACCAAAGCTATTGGCTACTAGCCTCTACGTAGTTCCGTCGTACGCACACCACGTTCGGAATGATCGGATTTTCCGACAACTTTGTCCGACCGTGTGTATGCAACACCAGTCTCAAACAAAATCAGTCGGAAAAAATCCGACGGATTTTGTGGTCGGAATTTCTGACCGTGTGTACGGGGCCTTACAATTTGAACATATGTGCAAAAAAATGCAGAAACGGCTCTGGCAAACGAGAAGGCAGGAGTACAAGATCTGCATATAAAATGATTGTAGGAGGCTGGTGTGAATGTAGCCTATAGGACCCGATTATCCGACATAATAAATCAGGCTCTTCTTGTGGGATATAATGGATGTACTGTATATGTAGTTTGTTCTGCTCACTGATACGCAGCCTCATTCAGTAAGAGATCATTGGATATCCATCCATTTCACACTGAGCTGTGTGTTGGGTCTGTATGTGTATTGTATGTGGTCTCATATCTGCTGCATCTCATTACCACTTCTGACCGTCTGCACTATTCTTCTAGTCCTGTATACGCTCATCACACATAACAATAGCACAAACACTGCGGGCTGCTAGCATTTCTCAGCTCGGGGCTACAGTCAATTTACATGTATTAACATCTAGGGTCAAGCGTACATGAAAGTTTTTTTTGTTTTAGGAGTCACGAAAAAAAAAAAAAAGATATTTTATATGATAAAAAAATAAATAATAAAAAATTCCAGTATTTACAGTGCATCCAGAAAGTATTCACAGCGCTTCAATTTTTTTAAAATTTTTTATGTTACAGCCTTAATCCAAAATAGATTAAATTAATTATTTTCCCTCAAAATTATACAAACAATTCCCCATAATGACAATGTGAAAGAAGTTTGTTTGAAATCTTTGCAAATTTATAAAAAAAAAAAAAATCACATGTACACTCAAAATTGAGCTCAGGTGCGTCCTGTTTCCACTGATCATCCTTGAGATGTTTCTACAACTTGATTGGAGCCCACCTGTGGTAAATTCAGTCGATTGGACGTGATTTGGGAAGGCACACATCTGTCTATACTTATGCAGTTAACAGTGCATGTCAGAGCACAAACCAAGCCATGAAATCCAAGGAATTGTCTGTAGACCTCCGAGACAGGATTGTACTGAGGCACAGATCTGGGGAAGGGTACAGAACACTTTCAGCACCATTGAAGGCCCCTATGAGCACAGTGCCCTCCATCATCCTTAAATGGAAGAACTTTGGAACCACCAGGACTCTTCCTAGAGTTGGCTGCCCGGGCCAAACTGAGCAATCGGGGAAGAAGGGCCTTAGTCAGGGAGGTGACCAAGAACCCAATGGTCACCCTGACACTTCTCTGTGGAGAGTGGAGAACCTTCCAGAAGAACCACCATCTCTACAGCACTCCAGTAATCAGACCTGTATGGTAGAGTGGCCAGATGGAAGCCACTCCTCAGAGAAAAGGCACATGACAGCCTGCCTGGGGTTTGCCAAAAAGCACCTAAAGGACTCCCAGACCATGAGAAAAAAAATTCTCTGGTCTGATGAAACAAAGATTGAACTCTTTGGTCTGAATGGCAAGCGTCATGTCTGGACAAAACAAGGCACCGCTCATCACCTGGCCAATGCCATCCCTACAGTGAAGCATGGTGGTGGCAGCATCATGCTGTGGGGATGGTTTTCAGCAGCAGGAACTGGGAGACTAGTCAGGATTGAGGGAAAGATGAATGCAGCAATGTACAGAGACATCCTTGATGAAAACCTGCTCCAGAGCGCTCTGGACCTCAGACTGGGGCAAAGGTTTATCTTCCAACATGACAACAACCATAAGCACACAGCCAAGATAAAAAAAAGTAGTGGCTACGGGACAACCTTTGAACAAAGCTTTACTATGTTTTTTGTGTTTAATTTTTTTTTTTACAATGTCAATGTCATTGTTATTATTTCTTATAGTTTTGTTTTTATTTTTATTGGGGGTGGCTTTGGTGAAACATCAGGGGTCTAAACAGAGACTACTGATGTCTCTTTTTTGAGACAGAGAAAAGAAACTGAGGACATAGGGTCCCCCATTCCCTTTCTCTGCACTGCAGCTGAATGAATAGAAGTCTGTGTATAGAGCCTCCTATACATTCACAAACTGAAGGATAGTAAACACTGTTTATTATGCTTCGGTGATGAATGAACACAGGGAGGAGCGATTGCCTACTGGGTTCATTCAGGAAGGTAAACCTGACATGGTCATATTAGATCAATGAAAAAGCAGTATAGGGAGATTACACTGTGGGTCCAGGACACTCTATTCTAGGGGTCTCCAAACTACTACCTGTGAGCCAAATCTGGTCTGCTACAATATTTTACCTGGCCTATAGCTAGGGTCAGTGGTGCATCCTCAATGTGCACCGAAGATGCTCATGGCCTCTGCTTCTGATTTAAGGGAGGACTTGGATGGCAACCCTGATAAAGGACATCCTTGATGAAAACCTGCTCCAGAGTGCTCTGGACCTCAGATAGAGATACTCATGTAAGGAGTGACTCTGATATAAAGGGGACTCTGATGCAAGTGGGGCTTTGACAGGGCTCTGATGTAAGGGGGGACTCTGATGGGGATTCTTATCAGCCTGCAAATATTTGTAAAACATGCAATGTGGCCAGAGGAACTACAGTCTGATCATATCATTTGTAATAAAAACATTTTTGCCATTCTGAAGCTTTCCTCCAATCACGTTGCAAATTATTTTATATATACTGTGATTCTGCACTTGCCAACATCTCAGCTCTGCACCCCCCAGCTCTGCAGCTCTCATTGGCCCTCTTATGACTCATCCCCCCTCCCTTCGTCGCAAACTCTAACGAGAGTGAGAGAGAGAGCTGTGCATGGGTGTCATAAGCCTAGGCTTTTTACCAGACAAGAAACAGGAAGTGGGCTGTATAAGTTATTTACTGGCAGAAAAAAAATGTTTTACTATCCAAAGTTAAAACAACAAGAGCAGAAGATTTAATACATGGAAATTACTGAAGTTTTGCTTTAAATGTTTTGAGACCTATGGCCTAGGCTTAGAGGAAGTGGGCTGGATGATACTGGCCACCAGGCAGAGGGCATCTTGTGGTTGAAAATAAGTACTGCAGGGGAGGGATTTGGATTAAAAGTGAATATTGCAACAAAAGCTGTTTTTTTATATTTTACCTTTTAATGGGCTATTTATCTTTATCTTGGTTTTTGTTTTTTTGGCTGGAGTTCTGATTTAAAATATAACACATTTCAAGAAGGGTCCCATTCGGTCCTTGGTATCAGACATTTATATTATATAGTTTTAAACTCCTCCATGTCATCCTGTATTCTGTTCCTTTAGTACATGTTTCTGTTTTTGTTATCAGGTGTATCTACTTTATCCTAGTAATTACTGAGCCCCATCAGGTCTACAGGGAGGCAGCGCAGACCCACTGTTCCTTGGAGTCCCATTATTGACTATAATCATGTAATAAGCTTGTTTTGAACATTGTGTGACTTCCCAGTGTACATACAGAGTAATCATAATTATTCTCAGTGGAGTAACCAAATCGTGTTATATGTCAACTTGCGTCATCATGGTTGTCATCCGCTTTCTAATTCCAGGAACGTAACCAGGTCTTGAAGATTGATCCTTAAAGTGTATGTAAACCCAAATTGGTTTTTTTTTTTTTTTGATGTCATAATGTAGAGAATACGATTTCCTTTCATTTGAGCCCAGTCTTGCCACACAGATTTACTCGAGGCCTGAGCAATCCTCTTTTATTGTTCAGTTAGAGAAATCTTGACAAAGTCTTGAAAACTTTGTCAAAAAGAGTGACAGGTGATTTACATATCTCATGCACTAGCCTGAGACAGGCACATCCTGTGTAAAAAGTTCACTATTCACATCCCCCTCCCCTCCAGCTCTCCCAGCTTTTCTGTGTTTTGACTGGATGTTTCTCATCATGGGATGCAGTGAACAGTCAGCAGACTATAGACAGACAAGTGATTTAGGGGACGTGTATGTAGTCAGAGCTGGACAGAGTAGAACATCCAGTGATCTGATTATAACCTGTCTCAGGCTAGTGCATTATATGTAAATCACCTGTCACTCACAGCAAGGGGGCGTTTTTGACAAAGTTTTCAAGACTTTGTCAAGATTTCTCTAACTGAACAATAAAAGAGGATTGCTCAGGCCTCAAGTAAATCTGTGTGGCAAGACTGGGCTCAAATGAAAGGAAATCTTATTCTCTACATTATGACATCAAACAAAAAATAATTGGGGTTTATATCCACTTTAAACTTTTTGTGGACACGCTGTTTACCTGGTTTTCATTTTTCATGTGTTGCACTCACCTGCTGTTAGATTCAGTTAATGTTTTCTGTCATGAGAGAAATACAGTATATGATAGACATATATATAGATCGATCGATAAAAAGAAAAAACAGGAAAAATAGCCCTGGGACTTTAGATGAGGTGAGAGAGGTTTAGCCAGCAAACACTGAGACAAAATCAATTTATTTGTTTCAAAATGTTATGTAACAGAGCGGCAACAACAATGATTGTGAGTTACCCGGCATAGTGGCCAATGTACACAACACAGATGAAAGTAAATATACAAAGATTTATTACAAATGTTGTACATCCATGAGCAACAATAAAGCTTAAAAGTTGCTAGGTCAGTGAATACACATACACAATAAGAAAATAAAATGTACATACATGTGGACAGGGAAGTATGTAAACATAATACAGACATCAATAAAACCCAGCATGTACTGGCATAAAACAAGCATCAATAAAGCCCTATGCATTTCGTGAGACCCTGCTCGCTCTTCAGGGGCGGATGCATGATTGTTGTATCTGCAATGTAAATAGTAAGATCAATCAATGTATGTTGTTGATAAATGGGGGCAGGCGGAATAATTGGCAAGAGAGGTCTGAAACAGATCTCATACTTACCGAAGGTCTGAGATAAATCGCCAAACGCTGGATATCAAAAATGGCAGTTTTCTGTTTTTTGTGCATTATTAGGGATGGAGGTGTTAGAGGGGTCACACCAGACCTTAAGCTCTCTTCTCTTGATCGATAAAAAGAGAGAGATAGATACACTATGTTACCAACAGTGTTGGTCATCTTACTTTAAAAAAGTAATTAGTTACATTACAAATTACTTCTCCCAAAAAAGTAATTGAGTTAGTAACTCAGTTACTACATTGGAAAAGTAATTAGTTACTCAGCAAAGTAACTGACTTTTTTTTTAATATTCTTAGGGGCGGGTCTAACATTACTGTAAGCAAGGGGCGCGTTCCCCCCTGCACGTCTATTTCCCCCCAACACATATATCTGTTCCCCCTCTGTACCCCACTACACGTCTGTCCCCCCCCCACACACATATATCTGTTCCCCCTCTGTACCCCACTACACGTCTGTCCCCCCCCCACACACATATATCTGTTCCCCCTCTGTACCCCACTACACGTCTGTCCCCCCCCCACACACATATATCTGTTCCCCCTCTGTACCCCACTACACGTCTGTCCCCCCCCACACACATATATCTGTTCCCCCTCTGTACCCCACTACACGTCTGTCCCCCCCCCCCCCCACACACATATATCTGTTCCCCCTCTGTACCCCACTACACGTCTGTCCCCCCCCACACACATATATCTGTTCCCCCTCTGTACCCCACTACACGTCTGTCCCCCCCCCACACACATATATCTGTTCCCCCTCTGTACCCCACTACACGTCTGTCCCCCCCCACACACATATATCTGTTCCCCCTCTGTACCCCACTACACGTCTGTCCCCCCCCCCACACACATATATCTGTTCCCCCTCTGTACCCCACTACACGTCTGTCCCCCCCCACACATATATCTGTTCCCTCCCTGTACATCTGTCCCCCCCAAACTCACGGATCGGATCGTTGCAGAGTCACGGATCGGATCATTTTTCGGATCAGCAAATAATAATTGAATTTGCAAAAACCTTTGAAAATTCCACCACCATAAAGCCCCCACTGTAATATCCATAATCTCCCCCACTGTAATATCCACATCATCTCCCCAACTGTAATATTGTCTGGGTATAGCTGGGTACGGCTGGGTATCGCCGAGTATGGCTGGGTATTACCGCGTATTGCAGAGTGTGGCGGGGTATGGCCAGGTGTTGCGGGGTATGGCGGGGTGTTGCAGGGTATGGCAGGGTGTTGCAGAGTATTGCGCAGTATTGGCAGGGTGTTGCAGAGTATTGCGCAGTATTGGCAGGGTGTTGCAGAGTATTGCACAGTATTGGCAGGGTGTTGCAGAGTATTGCACAGTATTGGCAGGGTGTTGCAGAGTATTGCGCAGTATTGGCAGGGTGTTGCAGAGTATTGCGCAGTATTGGCAGGGTGTTGCAGAGTATTGCGCAGTATTGGCAGGGTGTTGCACAGTATTGGCAGGGTGTTGCAGAGTATTGCGCAGTATTGGCAGGGTGTTGCAGAGTATTGCGCAGTATTGGCAGGGTGTTGCAGAGTATTGCGCAGTATTGGCACTGGCAGGGTGTTGCAGAGTATTGCGCAGTATTGGCAGGGTGTTGCAGAGTATTGCGCAGTATTGGCAGGGTGTTGCAGAGTATTGCGCAGTAGTGGCACTGGCAGGGTGTTGCAGAGTATTGCGCAGTATTGGCAGGGTGTTGCAGAGTATTGCGCAGTATTGGCAGGGTGTTGCAGAGTATTGCGCAGTATTGGCAGGGTGTTGCAGAGTATTGCGCGGTTTTGGCAGGGTGTTGCAGAGTATTGGCAGGGTGTTGCAGAGTATTGCGCAGTATTGGCGGGGTGTTGCAGAGTATTGCGCAGTATTGGCAGGGTGTTGCAGAGTATTGCGCAGTAGTGGCACTGGCAGGGTGTTGCAGAGTATTGCGCAGTATTGGCAGGGTGTTGCAGAGTATTGCGCAGTATTGGCGGGGGGGTTGCAGAGTATTGCGCAGTATTGGCAGGGTGTTGCAGAGTATTGCGCGGTTTTGGCAGGGTGTTGCAGAGTATTGCGCGGTTTTGGCAGGGTGTTGCAGAGTATTGGCAGGGTGTTGCAGAGTATTGCGCAGTATTGGCAGGGTGTTGCAGAGTATTGCGCAGTATTGGCAGAGTATTGCGCAGTATTGGCAGGGTGTTGCAGAGTATTGCGCAGTATTGGCAGGGTGTTGCAGAGTATTGCGCAGTATTGGCAGGGTGTTGCAGAGTATTGCGCAGTATTGGCAGGGTGTTGCAGAGTATTGCGCAGTATTGGCAGGGTGTTGCAGAGTATTGCGCCGTATTGGCAGGGTGTTGCAGAGTATTGCGCAGTATTGGCAGGGTGTTGCAGAGTATTGCGCAGTATTAGCAGGGTGTTGCAGAGTATTGCGCAGTATTAGCAGGGTGTTGCAGAGTAGTGGCAGGGTATGGAGGGATGGCTGCTGCCATCCGATCTCTCCCCTCCACTGTACAGATCTGTACACAGAGGGGAGACCAGCGTCATCTTGACGCCGGTTTGTTTACAAAGTGATCGCTCCGTCATTTGACGGAGCAGTCACATTGTAAACGGCCGACGGGTGCACCAAGATGGCCGCCGCTCCGGAGCTAGGCCGGAGCGGCGGCCATCTTGGTGCACCTGTCGGCCGCCGCTCCGGAGCTAGGCCGAAGCCGCGGCCTTTCCTAAGGCCGAGGCCGCGGACGGCTCCGCGATCGCGGCGGGTAATTGCGGTAACGCCGCCCCAGTAATGGGAACGGCGTTACCGCGAGGGGAAGAGTAATCAGTTAGATTACTCGTTACCCTCTAAGGTAACGGCGTTACGTAACGCCGCTTACTTTAACGGCGTTAGTGCCATCACTGGTTACCAATATTATTAGTACGCCTGCCTTTACACGCACATGAACTTTAATGGCATCCCAGTTTTAGTCCGTACGGTTCAATATTGAGTTGGCCCACCCTTTGCAGCTATAACAGCTTCAACTCTTCTGGGAAGGCTTTCCACAAGGTTTAGGAGTGTGTCTATGGGAATGTTTGACCATTCTTCCAGAAGCGCATTTGTGAGGTCAGGCACTGATGTTGAACGAGAAGGCCTGGCTCTCAGTCTCTACTTTAATTCATCCCAAAGGTATCCTATTGGGTTGAGGTCAGGACTCTGTGCAGGCCAGTCAAGTTCCTCCACCCCAAACTCGCTCATCCATGTCTTTATGGACCTTGCTTTGTGCACTGGTGCTCAGTCATGTTGGAACAGGAAGGGACCATCCCCAAACTGTTCCCACAAAGTTGGGAGCATGAAATTGTGCAAAATGTCTTGGTATTCTGACGCCTTAATAGTTCCCTTCTCTGGAACTAAGAGGCCAAGCCCAAGCCCTGAAAAACAACCCCACACCATAATCCCCCCTCCACCAAATGATATGGACCAGTGCACAAAGAAAAGTCCATAAAGACATGGGTGAGTGAGTTTGGGGTGGAGGAACTTGACTGATCCTGACCTCAACCTGATAGAACACCTTTGGAATGAATTGGAGCAGAGACTGCGAGCCAGACCTTCTCATCCTACATCAGTGCCTGACCTCACAAATGCGCTTCTGAAAGAATGGTCAAACATTCCCATAGACTAAGGTTACCACCTCATCCCTTTAAACCAAAACACATTTGAATTACACAGGTTCTGAGGCTAATTTAATGCAAATAAGGCACCAAGTGAGTTTAATTACCCCCTTAATCAGCCACAGAACCTGTGTAATTAATATGTGTTTGGTTTTAAAGGGATGAGGCGGCAACCCTACCATAGACACACTCTTAAATCTTGTGGACAACCTTCCCCGAAGAGTTGAAGCTGTTATAGCAGCAAAAGGTGGGCCAACTCAATATTGAACTGTATGGACTAAGACTGGGATGCCTTTAAAGTTCATGTGCCTGTAAAGGCAGGTGTCCCAATACTTTTGGTAATATAGTGTAGATAGAAAGTTAAAGATCAGATAGATAGATACTAGGGCTGTTACTGATTAAAATTTAATCGTTTTTTTTTTTTTAATTGATCGACTAATTTCGATTAATTATAACGCACATACAGATCCAACTACTTTTAGCTGATCTCCTTGCATTGCAACTCTGCATTAGTCAGTGGTAAATGTGGTATACACTATATACAATCACCCGACACTAGTTAGATTCCACAATCCATGACTTAACTTCACAGTTCACACAAATACGTTTTAAAATCAAACTGTAGCACTGACGTAAGTAATTTTTTTTTTCCACAGCAGCGTGACAATCCCTCCACCTCCGGTCTAACTAATAACTCTCACCTTATGGCATGGACCCCTGTGCAAACAGGTGGTAATGCAAGCGGGTATCAAAAGGGTTAACACGGACCATAAACTTCTCTCACGTCTCCTTAGATCTCAGCAAGGACGCCAGGTCATGGGTAGAAAGAAAAGATCTAAGTGCTAACCGCTTAAGTGTAAGATTTCATTTTTGTGTTCAAACACAAAACTACTCACATAAAGATGATAAAAACACAGCACGTAAAGCCGACAATCGTGTTAGTTCAGTAGGGTAGCAGCGGGTGACGTCATGCGTAGCTCCTCCCCCGTACGCGTTACATTCAATCAGAACTTTAACGTCACCAGACTCCTCCCCCCTTCATTAGCAGACGGAGGCACTTGGGGAAGGGGGGAGGAGTCCGGTGACGTCGATGTCCGTGACATCACCGGATCTCCGACGGAACTCCCTGAAGACTCGGAAGCCGGCGGAGAGGTGAGTACCAATCAAATAAATTTTGATCGATCAAAAAAATGTTGATCGATCAAAAAAATTAACGATTAAGCGAGGAATTAATCTTTAATTTTCACAGCCCTAATAGATACACATGTCAAGATGTGTTTTACAACTTCCAGCCCATGCTATTCATATTGGAAGCCGGTTAACAGAAGATTTTCCTCCCAGGAGGACACTTTATTTCAATACAGCAACAAAGGTCAGTGAATGGCTGGATATATATTTTTTACATCACTGTTTGGTGTGTTTTCGGTCTAAGTCCATTCCCTCACAGACAAATGCTAGCTATATACGTGTAGACAGGTGCAGGTTTTCCTCCATTCAGTAGGTGGCGCTATACAGATGGAGTGGAGTCTTTAGAGTGAATTGTACCTTAGTTGTCACACAGGTTGTAGCTGTCTGATTTGACCCAAAAACGTCTGATAACCTCTGGCAGCCATGGTCTTCTGTGTTTATTTTAGGCAATGCTGTACTATAACAATTTGTTTGAAAATCTACTAGTGTATGACCAGCTTTAGTAAATGCGGTAGGACAAGCCCACATAGTGCTGTAGTTCTTGATGGCCCAAAGACCATGTCATAAATAAACAGTTAAGATCAATTCTTGCCACCCTGCTTTCGTTCTGGGATCCTCAGCTTTAAGTTATAATGGTTTGGTTCAACTTTATTTTTTGAGTGCTTCATTTATTTACATCACTGAAAACCTGTGGTTTTACCAAGTAAACCCCTCTCCCAGGAGCTTCTTGGGAGGAAGTATTCCAATTGTCATAAAAAAAAAAAAAAAAAAAAAATAGCTGCTGCTATACTTAATAGCAAGTATTACATATAATCATAAATCACATTTAGGCAGCGCTCTAAGAGCAAATCAGTCACACATTGGGGGAGATTTACGAATACCTTCTGCACACAGAATTTGGTGCAGCTGTGCATAGTAACCAATCAGCTTCAAACTTCAGCTTTAGCAATTAAGCTTTGACAATAAAGCCTAGAAGCAGATTGGTTACTATGCAGAGCTGCACCAGATTCTGTGTACATCAGTTTTAGTAAATCTCCCCCATTATGTAATTTGCCCAATAGTGATTAATAATATAACACACTAAAATAATATAAATTACATCAAAAAGCTTATGTGTGAACGTTGTGGGATTAAACAGTCATCATTAAACAGTTCATCTGAGAAGTGGTAATGACGAAACGCGTCAGTTTGGGAACATACAGCAACCAGTGACGTCAGTACACCTTCGGGAGCTAACGGAAACCACTGCAGAGTTGTCACAGTGTGGAGAGAGACACAGATACAGACATCCAGGAGTAATCCGGGAGATTTATGCTGTTTTCTTCCATGCTTGTAAGTGTGATTTTAAGTGTAAAAGGGGGAAGGTCAATAAACTTATGTGACTGGGATTACGCTATGTAGCTCTGCTTTATTATTGGCAAGAGTACCGGAAGTGTGGTTGACCAACCCGTAAAGAATCCTTCGACCCTTTTCACACTGAAGCCATTTTCAGGCATTTTACCAATAAAAATAGCACCAGTAAAGCGCCTGAAAACGGCCTCTCATGCCAGTGTGAAAGCCTGAATGCTTTCACACTGGGGAGGTGCGCTTGCAGGATGGGAAAAAAAAGTCCTGCAAGCAGCATCTTTGGGGCGGTGTAGGAACGCTGTATCCTGATCACTTCCCCACAGTAGTACAGTGTCACTATTGTAACACTGTGCTGCTCTGGTCACAGTATGTATGTAGCGCACTACTCCCTTGAGAGCTGCAAAATTGTTCATTACCTTATGTTAATAGGTCCGGTTCTTCCCTCCCATGCAAAGTTTCACAAACACCAGGCAATCTGTATTCTCTGTAAGGCCTTTATTTTTGAAGCTTGAGTTGATGTTACAGATGGTAAAGGATATGAGTTACCTCTGGTAATTCTGGTTCCTGACTCTGATCCTGTGTACTTTCCTTTTATGAACTGACCAGTATCACTCTGAATAATACTGTGGGTTGTGGATTTTAAAGTCCCAGGCCTCACCGCCTAATTCCTTGACTCTTGCAATCCGCCCAATGTCAGTTCTGGAAAGTGTCTCTCACTAGGTCCTTGGACACATAGCAAGTTTACGGATAAGCACCACTGGGTTGCACTCCCTTTGCTCACTCCTATCGACTAGACATGTGCAATTCGTTTCGTTTTTCATTAAAATTAGTTATATTCGTTCATTCGTTATCGTACGAATAAACGAACGATTCGCTAAAAATTTTAATGAATCGTTCGAATCGAACGAATCCGAAAAACAACGAAAATCCGAAATAACCAAATTAAAAAACAACGAAACTACGAAAGAAGAAAATCCGAAAAACGAAAACGGGAACAACGAAAATCAAAATGAATGAAAAAATTCGTACATTCGTAACTTTTTTTTTTTGTTGAATTGGTAATTTTCCGTGTCTCTTACAATGGCGCTGCTTAACGTGCTTTGAATGGATTGAACAAAAAAATTCGTACATTCATAACTTTATTTTATTTTTTTCGATTCATAATTTTCCGTGTTTCTTACAATGGCGCTGCTTAACGTGCTTCGAATGGATTGAACGAAAAAATTTGTACATTCGTAACTTTTTTTTTCGATTCGTAATTTTCCGTGTCTCTTAAAATGTAATAATAGCATACACATTACATAAAATTATGAATTTACGAATCTACGAAAACAATGTTACGAAAGTACGAATAAATCAATCTAACGAAAGTACGAATGTAACTAAATCTACGAAAATACGAATGCGTCCGAATTTCGAATAAACGAAAATTAAACTAACGGAAAAAACAAATCAACGAAAAAAATAACTCTTACAAAAATACGAATCGTTACGAATATGAACACCGACGACTTACGAATTTACGAATCGTTACGAATCAACGGAAACGAAAGAAACAAACGAAAATAAACAAATTTTTCTATTGTGCACATGTCTACTATCGACAGTCCATGTTTCCCACAGAAGGTCAATTCCCAGTCTCCTCCATCCGCTTTACACCTACTTCCTCCTCCGCGTAGTCCGGCACATCCCAGACTGGGACGCCCGGTTTCTCCTCTGGTCTCCATAGCGACGTCTGTTCAGGCTAACCAGCACTGAGGTCTCTGAACCCCCAGGCCTTCAAGCCTGCTTCATGCTCTACATCTCTCCTCTCTTCTCTCTCTCCTCCTCCCCGGAAGCATGTGACCCCTAGCTTATATGCGAGTCCTGCCCCTGCCAATACAATTTAACTGCTTACTGTCCGCCGGCTGTCAATTGACGGCCAGGCGGCGCAGCTCTCATGGCGGGAGGGCGTCATATGACGCCTTTTCGGCCCACCAGGGGGCGCGCACGTGCCGCCGTGTTACTGGGGACTCGGTGCGCGTGCCCAGCGCCCGCGATGTCCGCCGGGCACCCGCGATTGCCCGGTTACACAGCAGGACTGTGGATCTGTGTATGTAAACACACAGATCCACGGTCCTGTCAGAGGAGAGGAGACCGATGGTGTGTTCTCAATACAGAGAAACACCGATCGGTCTCCTCCCCTTGTCAATCCCCTCCCCCTACAGTTAGAATCACTCCCATAGGGAACATGTTAACCCCTTCAGCGCCCCCTAGTGTTAACCCCTTCCATGCCAGTCACATTTATACAGTAATCAATGCTTTTTCATTGCACGGATCGCTGTATAAATGTGAATGGTCCCAAAAATGTGTCAAAAGTGTCCGATATGTCCGCCGCAATATCGCAGTCACGATAAAAATTGCAGATCGCCGCCATTACTAGTAAAAAAAAAAAAAACAATAAATCTATCCCCTATTTTGTAGGCACTATAACTTGTGCGCAAACCAATGAATATACGTTTATTGCATTTTTTTTTACCAAAAATATGTAGAAAAATACGTATCGGCCTAAACTGAGGAAAAAATTTGTTTAAAAAAAAAAAAATTGGATATTTATTATAGCAAAAAGTTAAAAATATTGTTTTTTTTTTTTTTCAAACTTGTTGCTCTTCTTTTGTTTATAGCGCAAAAAATAAAAACCGCAGAGGTGATCAAATACCCCCAAAAGAAAGCTCTATTTGTGGGGACAAAATTATAACAATTTCATTTGGGTACAGTGTTGTATGCCCGCGCAATTGTCATTCAAAATGTGACAGCGCTGAAAGCTGAAAAATGGATTGGTCAGGAAGGGGGTGAAAATGCACTGTATTGAGATGGTTAATGATTGGTCCAGAGCTCTCCACATAAGCTGCCTGTCACTCCAGTCCCAAGTCCTGCCTCCCTTCCAGAACATTTCCTCTGAAAGGTTGAGGGGATCTCTCCGAGTGTAGGTGGCCGCACCCCCCTCTATTCTATCACTCCCCTCTCCAAAATGAACAACCAGGCCTAGAAAAAGTGCAAGGCCCTGGCTAAACACTACCTACAGAAACATATTAAGCACCCACCTAAATGGGGTGGGCGCTACATGTAAAAAAAAAACAACAAAATCATAAAAAATAAAAGAAATGTAAAAAATGTACTGCTCTGGTGACAGTATGTAAAACAAATTGTGAAAAGAAAAATGTTTTATTTAATTTCTTAAATTTCCAAAAAATGTGACAAAAAATTACAACTTCAAAAACCTCACCATGCCTCTTACTAAATACCTTGGACTGTCTACTTTCCAAAAAGGGGTCATTTCGGGGGGATATTTGTACTGTCCTGGCATTTAGGGCCTCAAGAGATGAGCAATCAGTACATCAGGATTGATTGATTTTCAATTTTATATACATAGCTTGTGGACTCTATAACTTTCCTACAGACTACATATTATACACTGATTTGGGTTATGTTTATCAAAGAAATGTAGCAGAATACATTTTGGCCCAAATGTATAAAGAAATATTATTTATTTGCAAGATTTTATAACAGAAACAAAAAACGCATTTAGAAGAAAAAAATGAAACAAAATATAAAAATAATAATAATAATATAAATATAAATAAAAAAAACATATTGGGATTAAATACCAACAAAAGAAAGCTCTACCTGTCTCAAAAAATGATGCAAATTTCACATAATTACAGTGTTGATGAGTAATTGTCATTCAAAGTGTGACAGTGCTGAAATCTGAATATTGACCTGGGCAGGAAGGGGGTGATAGTGTCCAGTATTGAGGTTATTAACCACTTCAACTCCAGAAGATTTACCCTCCTTCATAACCAGGTCATTTTTGCAATATGGTACTGCTTCACTTTAAATGATAATTGCGCGGTCATGCAACGATGTACCCAAATAAAATTGATGCCTTTTTTTTCCCACAAATAGAGCTTTCTTTTGAAAGTATTTGATCACCTGCGGTTTTTATTTTTTTCTATCTAAACAAAAAAAGCCCTACAATTTTGAAAACAAAACAAAACAATTTTGTTTACTTTTTGCTATAAAACATACCCAATAAAAAACGTGAAAAATCTAATTTATTCATCAGTTTAGGTCAATATGTATTCTGCTACATATTTTTGGTAAAAAAAATCCCAATAAGTGTATATTGATTGGTTTGCCCAAAAGTTATAGCGTCTACAAACTATGGAATATATATATATATATATATATATATATATATATATATATATATATATATATATATATATATTTTTACTAGTAATGGTGATCAGCGACTTAAAGCGGAGTTCCGCCAAATTATTTTTATTTTTTTTTAAATCAGCTGCAAATACTGCAGCTGCTGACTTTTTAAAAAAGGACACTTACCTGTCCAGTGCGCCCGCGATGTTGGCACCCGAAGCCCATCCGTCCCTCGGCTCTCGGGTGGAGGCGCCGCCATCTTCGGTAAGGGAATCAGGAAGTAAAGCCTTGCGGCTTCACAGCCTGGTTCCCTACATGTGTGAGTCGTGCTGCGCGATCCCACTGGTCTCTGCTGTCTTCTGGGACCTGTGTGTCTCCCAGAAGACAGCGAGGGGAGGGAGGAGGGGGCGGACATGGCGTAGATCGCCACGGATACTACGGCGATCTATGCCCGGAAGTGGGAGCAAATACCTGAATTAGACAGGTATCTGCTCCCCCCCTCCCCCTGAAAGGTGCCAAATGTGACACGGGAGGGGGATAGGATTCGGAAAAGCGGAAGTTCCATTTTTGGGTGGCACTCCGCTTTAAAGCGGGACTGCAATATTGAGGTGGACAAATCGGACACCTGACACTTTTTGGGGACCAGTGACGCTAATACAGTGATCAGTGCTAAAAAATATGCACTGCAACTGTACTAATGACACTGGCAGGGAAGGGGTTAACATCAGGGGCGATCAAAGGCTTAAATGTGTTCCCTGAGAGTGCTTCTTGACTGTGTGGGGGGGGGGGGTGCTTGTACTAAGGTAAGGCAGAGACCCGTGTTCCTGCTTAGCAGAAACACAGGAGCAATGCCTTCCCTTATCACAGAACAGCGATCTGCCTTGTTTACATAGGCAGACCGCAGTTCTGTCTGTCTCCCAAACGATCGGTGGGTCCTGGCGGATATCGCGTCTGCCGGACCCACTGATTGGCTCCCGCTGTGTTCAATCCCAGCGGAAGCAGGGCACCGGCGGCGTGCGTGCGCTCCCCAGACCCGGAAGTGCAAGATCATGTACTAGGGACGTGATCTGGCACAGAGCGGCCACCCTGCAACAGTGGGGGGTTGGCAAGAGGTGAAAGGATACGTTTACACTAAAGGCAAATAGACTGTGCACTCTGCAAGGGAAATTGCTCCAGAGATTAGTAAATTAGGTAAAGATTCACTTTGCAAAGAATACCCAATCACGTGCAAGGAAAAGAAAAAAATGTATTTTTGCACGATTGGATGATGGAATTCCGCAAAACTACCCCCTCATTTATTAAGTTCTGGAGCTAATTTTTTGCAGAGCGCAACAGCACTTGCAAATCACACAGTCTATTTTCCTTTAGTAAATCAATCCCACTGTGTAGCGTTAAAATATTCAGTTTCATTCATGGTAGAAACTACTTGACTGGCCTGTATTGTGCATGCATCCAATCCCCAAGTTTATAATGCATCCAAAAAGTAGAGAAAACAAAGGGATTTTTCAGGTTCTACTTGTAAAAATGCAACATACAAATTTTAATATTTTTTGTAAAATTCTAATTTTTTTTTTTTTATCACACCTTCAACATTAAAATCATTTTCTGCAAAAGAGCTCAAGATGAGGACATTACAGGAAGTTCCAGTGGTCTCACATCGGTAAACACATGCTGAGCCACACGCTACCGCTGAAGAACCCCAGAGTGTGAACACATCAATTCTTAATTATATTAAGGTTTATTTATCCATTTAGTTGCCATTTCTGAGCCTGGGGTAAGGTTATGTTAATCTTCAACGCATTTCACAGGCTTTCTTCCTCTTCATGAGGAAACTGTGGAACAGCTTAAGTATATTAAACTGATGCTGACCGCCTGCGCACATTTACAGCGGCAGGGCGGCCACTCTGTGCAGAATCACATACAGGTACGTAATTCTGCACTTTTGGGGCTGGGGTGCGCACGTGCGCTGCCGGTGACCCGCTTCTGCTGTTATTGGACACAGCAGGAGCCAATCAGCGGGTCCAGCAGACGCGATGTCTGCTGGGACCCGCCGATCATTCGAGGCACAGGCAGAACGTTCTGTGACAAGGGAAGGCAGTGATCTTGTGATTTTGCTAAGCAGAAACACAGATCTCTGCCTTCCCACAGTACAAGCACCCCCCACACAGTTAGAAAGCACTCGCTAGGGACACATTTAACCCTTTGATCACCCCTGATGTTAACTCCTTCCCTGCCACTGTCATTAGTACAGTAACAGTGCATATTGTTTAGCACTGATCACTGTATTAGTGTCACTGGTTCCCAAAAATGTGCCAAAAGTGTCCGAAAAAAATACGGTATATCCCATAGTTTGTAGACGCTATAACTTTTGCACAAACCAATTAACTGCATGCCGACCAGCCGCCGCAGTTGTACTGCGGCAGCATGGCTCGGCTGCACGAATCGCTGTTATGGTACGTCGGTACTATAAACGGCCACTAGGGGCGCCCGCGCGCACTCCCCACGCTGATGCGAGTGCCCGGCGGTCTCGATCACCGCCGGGCTCCCGTGATCGCTCAGGGCACACAGAGAACCCGGGTGCTGTGTTTGTAAACACACAGTTTCTGGTTCTCTGAGGAGTGAACTGACAGATCGTCTGTTCATACAGAGTATGAACAGCGATATGTTAGTTTCCCTACACAGTCCCATCCCCCCTTCAGTTAGAACACCTACTAGGAACACATTAACCCCTTCACTGCCCCCTAGTGTTAACCCCTTCACTGCCAGTGAAATTTTTACAGTAATCAATGCAATTTTAATCGCACTGATCGCTGTATTAATGCCAATGGTCCCAAAAATATGCCAAAATTGTCCGTGTCCGCCATAATGTCACAGCCACGATAAAAATCGCTGATCGCCGCCATTACTAGTAAAAGAAAAATTTATAATAAAAACGCCATAAAACTATCCCCTATTTTGTAGACGCTATAACTTTTGTGCAAACCAATCAATAAACGCTTACCAAAAATATGTAGAAGAATACGTATCGGCCTAAACTGAGGAAAAAACTTTTTTTTTTTATATATTTTTGGGGGATTTATTATAGCAAAAAGTAAAAAATCGTGAATTTTTTTCAAAATTGTCGCTCTTTTTATGTTTATAGCACAAAAATTAAAACCGCAGAGGTGATCAAATACCACCAAAATAAAGCTCTATTTGTGAGAAAAAAAGGACCTCAATTTTGTTTGGGAGCCACGCCACCCGACCGCGCAATTGTCAGTTAAAGCGACGCAGTGCCGAATCACAAAAAGTGGTCTGGTCTTTGGCCAGCCAAATGGTCCGGGGCTTAAGTGGTTAATATCAGCTTATTGGGATTTTTTCTACCAAAAATATGTAGCAGAATACATATTGACCTAAATTGATGAAGAAATTCGATTTTTTAAAAAAAATAAATTATTGGGTATGTTTTATAGCAGAAAGTAAAAAATATTGTTTTTTTTTTTTCAAAATTGTCAGTATTTTTTTGTTTATAGTGCAAAAAATAAGAACCGCAGAGGTGATCAAATACCACCAAAAGAAAGCTCTATTTGTGGGGAAAAAAGAACACGTTTTATTTGGGTACAACATTGCACGACCACGCAATTGTCAGATAAAGTAATGCAGTGCCAACTCGCAAAAAATGGCCTGGTCATGAAGAGGGGTAAACCTTCCGGAGCTGAAGTGGTTAAAGTGGCTATACAGCTTTGTGTTTTTTTCTTTTTTTTTAATAAAAATAACAAATATGACTATACTCAGTGGCGTCACTAGGGGGTGGCTTTTGGGGCTATAGCCCGAATCTGGGGCCTATAGCTCTGAGTCTCTCAGAGAACGCTGTGGCCTCTCTGCAGCCGGGCTGCGAGTGTGGCAGGCAGCACTCACTGTGTAGCCGTGGACAGCAGAGAGATGACATCATTAAAGCAGAGACTGAGAGCCTGAGACTAAGAGCCAGGCCTTCTTGTTCAACAGCAGTTCTTGACCACACAAATGCACTTCTGGAAGAATGGTCAAACATTCTGATACACACTCCTAAACCTTGTGGACAGCCTTCACAGAATTGAAGCTGTTATAGCTGCAAAAGGGTGGGCCAACTCAATATTGAACCCTACAGACTAAGACTGGGATGCCATTAAAGTTCATTTGGATGTAAAGGCAGGTGTCCCAATACATTTTGTAATATAGTGTATGTCCAATATGCATCAAAGGTGCACAGTTAAAGCTGAGTTCCAGGAATTCAGCAACTTTGCAAAAAAGCAGGATGTCATAATGTAGAGGATAAGATTTCCTTTCATTTGAGCCCAGTCTTGCCACACAGATTTACTCAAGGCCTGAGCAATCCTCTTTTATTGTACAGTTAGAGAAATCTTGACAAAGTCTTGAAAACGTTGTCAAAAACGCCCCCTTGCTGTGAGTGACAGGTGATTTACATATCTCATGCACTAGCCTGAGACAGGTTATCATCAGATCACTGGATGTTCTACTCTGTCCAGCTCTGACTACATACATGTCCCCTAAATCACTTGTCTGTCTATAGTCTGCTGACTGTTCACTGCATCCCATGATGAGAAACATCCAGTCAAAACACAGCAATCCTGGGAAAGCTGGAAGGGAGGGGGATGTGAATTGCAAACTTTTTACACAGGATGTCTCAGGCTAGTGCATGATATGTAAATCACCTGTCTCTCAAAACAAGGGGGTGTTTTTGACAAAGTTTTCAAGACTTTGTCAAGATTTCTCTAACATCCACTTTAAGTCCAATTAGGTGCATGTCACCTGTGGGACTTCCCTCTATTACCTATATGGGACAGGTTTATTGCACTCCCAGAGGACACATTCTGGCTGTGCGAGGAGAGAAGCACACAGAGCAGCTAAGCCCCCCTACCGTCTGCTGCCCATTCACAGGAGCCTTTGTAATTTGTGAATGAGTTCACATAATACAAAGGCTTCTGTGGATGGGCAGAGGGAGGGGGGAGGAGCAGGCATAGCTGTTCCAGTGACTCTGCTCTTGAGAAACTGAGACCACAGTGAGCGGGGCCGTTTTTAAGGCAGAGCAAAAGGGGCAGCTGGGCCCTGTCATTGTTGTGGGGCCCAAAGCAGCTGCCTCATACTTGCCAACTATCCCAGTTTAAATTCGTTTGTCCTTTGAAGTTTTAGTCCCGTACTGTGTCCCAATATCTCAGTGTGAAGTACTGGTAGTAATGCTGCCCAGCTCTGCCTTATTGTTGTGTACAGATGACTCACCTGCAGACCTGTGTTTACATGTAAATAACCGGCATTCATATGTAAATAGCTGCGTCCGGCGGCATTGATATGTAAATAAAGGCAACATTCATATGTATATCATGCCCCCCTGCAGTGAGGAGATGATGTGCTGTAACCTCTAGCAAACACTCAGTAAGCAGTAATGATATGCTGTAACCACTGGCAACCAATCGCAATTGCTGCATGATCTGATACAGTAACTGATTTTAAGTCTAGCTGCTATTTATTGTATGTCTCAGAGCAGGTGGAGAGATAAATTGAATTAGGGGCCCAAGAAATTTTTTGCCCAGGGTCCAATCAATATGACAGTGAGCAGCGACTGAGATCCAGAAGTTATCTTCCTGTAGCACAATGAACCGATTTGAAAAATAGAGGTAAGTCTACGAGGTGGCAGGAACCTTGTTAGACTTAATTTATGGTATACCTTCAGTTTTTACAAATGTACCAGGGACATTCTGTATTCTGTATTTTATTGTTGTCATAGGGGGTGCTCTATGTGTGTGTGATGAGGTGTTTAGTAGGGGAGAAACAGAACAGGAGATTAATTGCAACAAAACAAACTAAAGTAGTTTAGAGGTTATATAAAACAAGTACAGTTTGGAAAAGGGAATGCGAATTTATTTGGCTCACTCTACTTAAAGCGGTGTTCCGGCCGAAATTATACTTTTTAAATAAAAATACCCCTATAATACACAAGCTTAATGTATTCCAGTAAAGTTAGTCTGCAAACTAAGGTCTGTTTTGTTAGTTTTTAGCAGTAGTTTGTTATTTTATAAACTTGCAGCAGGCCGTGGCCATCTTAAGTGTGGGCATCTGAAGCCAGACTGTATTTCTTCCTGGATCTCATCCTTGCAGATCTCGTACATGCTCAGTGCAGCATAAGCAGTGTAATAGGTTTCAGGTCAGGTTTCCATAGCAACGGCAGTTTGAGAGGAAGTTGCTGCCCCTTCCCAGGAGGCATTGCAAACAGGAAATGATGCGATGGGCCGCGGCCAGGGAGGAGGAAGTGAAAAATGAATACAGCAGATATACAGTCTGTGCTGAAAAAAAAATAAAAAAAATATCCAATTTGTTTACAGTGCACAGTTTAGTGAGGGATGCTGAAGCGTTGTAAAAGTGGGTGGAACTCCACTTTAATGGGTCTTCAGGGCCTACTATGGATCTGGCATTGCTCATACATTTCCCCTGGATGTGTAGATACAGGAGCCATGTGTCTCGGGCATCTTTGTATGCCGCAAACGACCATCAGAAGGACTAGCATAGACCCTATTAACAGCTAAGTAATCCCCTTAACCAAAACATTCCTGACCAGTGCAATGATGTGGCCTCCAGCATGGCCAAAACATTCCAAAGGCGAGTCATCCCCTTTACCAAAACATTCCTGACCAGTGCCGGGTGGGCAATGATGTGGCCTCTGGCATGGCCAAAACATTCTTCCAAAAGTGGCCTTTGGAATGAGTAATCCCCTTCACCAAAACATTCCTGAACAGTGCCGGGGGGGGGGGGGTGATGTGGCCTCCAGCATGGCTAAAACATTCCAAAGGTGACCTTTGGAATGAGAAATCCCCTTCACCAAAACATTCCTGAACAGTGCCAGGGGGGAATGATGTGGCCTCTGGCATGGCCAAAACATTCTTCCAAAGCTGGCCTTTGGAATGAGTAATCCCCTTCACCAAAACATTCCTGAACAGTGCCAAGGGGGGGGGGGGGTGATGTGGCCTCCAGCATGGCTAAATCATTCCAAAAGTGACCTTTGGAATGAGAAATCCCCTTCACCAAAACATTCCCGAACAGTTCTGGGGGGGAAAATGATGTGGCCTCCAGCATGGCCAAAATATTCTTCCAAAAGTGGCCTTTGGAATGAGTAATCCCCTTCACCAAAACATTCCTGAACAGTGCCAGGGGGGAATGATGTGGCCTCTGGCATGGCCAAAACATTCTTCCAAAGCTGGCCTTTGGAATGAGTAATCCCCTTCACCAAAACATTCCTGAACAGTGCCAAGGGGGGGGGCGGGTGTGATGTGGCCTCCAGCACGGCTAAAACATTCCAAAGGTGACCTTTGGAAAGAGAAATCCCCTTCACCAAAACATTCCTGAACAGTGCTGGGGGGGGAAATGATGTGGCCCCAGCATGGCCAAAACATTCTTCCAAAGGTGGCCTTTACTTTAAACTGGTGTGATTGAGACATTGGATGTACAATCTTCATTGCTCGTAAATGAAAGGTCTTTCGTATTAATTAGGCTGTGACATTTCCACAAGCTTATAGATTTCAGAGATTTGAGTGAGCCACAAAAAGATTAGTAAGTGTTTATGACATTGCTGAAACAATGAATATTTCCACACTAATGAATTTTTCCAGGAAGCGGATGTATTTATTTTATTTATGTTTGAAACTTTGATGACGTACATTTTCCATATAGATGCTATGTGTATAAGCATATAGCAATCATTATTAATTAATATCTGCTTATTTTCTTTGTGTATCCCTCTAAGCCCTATAAATATATAGCAATGCTGTCATTTTGGAGTTAAAATCTAGACAAGGAAGACTGTGAAGACTGCTATTGCTGAAGCGCTTCTGAAAATGCTTGGTGTCTGAATTTAATTCTTTCCGAGTCACTGACCCGGAACCAGCAGGTAGATTAGACAGTCAGACGGAAGGCAGATCAACTGACCTGCAGACTTGTTTCAGGTAAGTGGCTTGGTACTATAGGCTCAAAACATAAAAACACAACAGGAACACCAGACCAAATGGTGAAAGAGTCCGAGTTACTTAGCTGCGAGGCTGCCCATAGTTCCAAATCACAGCGTGACGCGTGTTTGCGTGACATTATTCCTAATGGCACCTCGAATGCAGTGCAATTCTGCCGCAATTGTCGTGGCAACTACGGCAAAACATGCGTTTATAAATCACGCTAAGGCTCTTGCCCAAAAAGGAGCAGGAGCTTCTTTTGGGTGACAAAACGCACATAGGACAGCATTGAAGCAAGCGGAAATGCGTGTAAATCGCTTGTTCCTACAGACCTGTTAGCGGGGGGGGGGGGGGGGGGGGGCGGGGGGGTTTACACACAGACCCCTGTCTCTCAGGTGGAAGCATTCGGGCGGCCAATTTCTTCTACACTATGTGCAGCCTATAGGCCGCAGAACCAAGGAGCAAGGTCAATCCTAGCATAGAGGTGTTTCTTTGGGTGGTCATGGTTGTGTGCCTACAGGCTTAAAGCAGAGCTCCAGCCAGACATAACAGGATAAAAATGCATAGTCCATTAAAAGATAAAAGAACTAAACCAACTTTTTCTGCAATATTCATGTTCGATCCAGAGATTTCCCCTGCAGTACTTTTTTCTGCCTCTAGACATCCTCAATCTGATGGCCAGCATGATTCAACCCACTTTCTCTGAGCCCATGTTGCCCTGTACCCACCCTAGCCTGTGAAGGAGAAACAGCACAGTGATGAGGCCATCCCTCTGTCACTCTGCTTTCTCCTTCTATCAGCCTGCTTTTTGTCAGCACATGAACTGATTGGCTCCCTATGCTGCTTCTTCCTCTAACACCCCAGCACTGCTGTACAGATCAAATTAAAGTATAACTAAAGGCAAAACTTTGTTCTTTAGTTTTGGATAGAGTGGAGAGGGATTAGAACACCTGCTGTCTGTGCCCCCATTAGGGAGATTCCTCCTCTCTATTTGTCCTGATTACCATTATCATTAAAGTAAAGAAAAATCCCAAATTTTCGGTTGTCCCCAGAAAAGTAATAGAGGGGAATCTTCCACTGGGGACACTAGTTCTGATGACCTGGGGGTCCCCAAGAGAGATTCCCTTAATTTGCAGGGATTTTCTCCCACTTCCTGTTTTGGTTATGGGACAGGAAGTGGAGGGGAATTTCCCCATTGAGACAATGATGGCAAAAATAAACTTTACAGGGGTAATTTTAACCCTCCCTTGCTCTATCCAAAATGAAAAAAAGTTTTGCCTATAGTTCTACTTTAAGGTACTTACCAGTAGTGGCTCCAGGTCCTTACCTGCCCATACTAGGCTATCATGGCTCCCGATACCCAGCGGGTCCTGAAACCGGAAGTGACGCGATAGTGAATTTTGGTTCGCTATAGTCAAACGTGGGAGGGTTCAGGGGCGAAGTGCTCTGCACCCCGAGCACAATGTTGTACTAGCCAATTAGAGCCTCAGGCTCTAATCACGTGCTTGTTTAACATTGATGGACCTAATAGACTTCTATTAGTCCGGCGCCCCTCAGTGCACTTGCACACACATAGAACAATTTATTTTTAAAAAATATTTAAAGATGTTAAAAAACGTTAGTCTAATTATCATTTATTCACTTTCCTATTGGTCACAGCTTTGGTGGGGGCGGCGCCCCCTGTGCCCCCTGTGGACCGGCTGCCACTGGTAATTACACTGCTTGTATTTAAAAAGAAAATACATTTATTAATGATTACAGAGCCTGAATAATTTGTCTTTTATATCTGCCTTGAGTGTAGCTTTAAGTGATGTAAATCCAGACAGATTTTTTAATCTGCATAAAGGATGGTATCACATTTTTTGGTCTCTCTCTTGACTATTCCTCATGTGTCTCTGACAAGTATTCATTATAATGATTTTTTCCATCCCACAAACATTTGCCTTGCAAACAGCCTGCGTGTGGTGAGCCAGCAGCATTTAGTGGTCTGTCTGTATCACGCAGGGTCCCATGTCATAATGCCTGCAGATCGCATCTCACCCATTCCTCCTAATTGTAACAATGTGTTCCCATTCCCTGTAGGAAGATTACAACATATTATTGGTGATCTAATTTAATATCATGACTAATTAAAAGTGACTCTGGATTAAAGAAAATATGTTTTACGGTTTTTAAGGGGGTTTTCTTCTCAAGCATGAATGTTCAGTGTGGACAAAGTTTCCCAACACATACTAATTCTGGGGGAGTTTATTCTTTTCTATTCCTTTATTTTCTATTCTATTTTATTCTCTTCTGAAATTCGGATTCGACTTCGATTCAAAAACTGTCCAAATTTTGTATGAAATTTTCTTTTTGGTTTTTCGGCTTTGTTTAAATTCCGATATATCCGAGTTCCCGAATAATAAAAAATTGAAATTCGTAATGGAACGAACTGCACATGTCTAGTAATTTTATACAAGCGGCACAATGCTGACTGGGTCACTTTCAAGTGGACCCTTTAGTAGCTTTACATAGCTCCCTTAGCCCCTTAAAGTGTTTCTAAAGGCATTTTTTTTTAAATTAAAATAAAGATGTTATACTTACCTGATCTGTACAATCGTATTGCACAAAGTGGCCCCAAACCTCCTCTTCTGGGCTCCCCCTCTGGTGATCTTGGCTCCAGCGCTACCTCATTAGTGCTCAGAAACTAAGAAAAACATATATTTTTTAAACTTTTCAGTCTTTTTTCATTTGTTTAGCAAAAAATAAAAAAGCCAGTGGTGATTTAATACCACCAAAATAAAGCTCTATCTGTCTCAAAAATTGATAAAAATGTAGTTTGGGTACAGTAATGCATAACCACGATAACCACATAACCACTGAAAGCTGAAAATTGGCCTAGGCAAGAAGGGGGTAAAAGTGCCCAGTATTGAAGTGGTCAATGCCCTGGAGGTGGCAAGGCTCTCACAATTGATTGATTGAGTGATTGGCTCTCACAATAGTAACATGATCGGGAAATCGTCACCTCGGGCTCCCAATCAGAAGCCTAGGCTGAGAGCCGTCAGTGATAGCTCATCGGTGTACTGGGAGCACGCTGTGATCGCATTCTTAGCACATTACCTTCTACCTCCAGGAATGCTTATGTGGTAGCTGGGTGTTAACGGGTGTTAATGGTAACTTCAACGACACATAGAAAACAATTGCTTTCTATGTGTGATGTTTGCAACAGAACGCAGTGTTTCTGTGTGCCAGAGCTGTGCAATTTTATGCAACACGTTTGCAAAGTATTGCATTGCAATGCACACAAAGGTGTGTAAGTGTGCACAAACTCATGTAACTGTCACCCACCTCAATTAGGCCAGAGGAAGTATGCCTTTGAAAAAAAAGAACTATGCAGAAAAACAAGTATAAAAATGCACAGAAACATGCAAAAAAAATCATGGAAACAGAGAGAAATGTGCAGAAGCACAATTGACTGCAGACACATTTTTATGTGCATTATAGTGTGAATTGGCATTCATAAAGCGTTGTGCATTACAAATGTGATCTCTGAGTCATTTGCTTGGGGACATTATGGGAAAGGACAGGGATACTGCATCTAATGAACAAAATGTAAAATACAGTAATCACTGGAATGTTCTGCAGATTATTATTATTATTATACAGGTTTTATATAGCTCCAACAGTTTGCACAGCGCTTTATAACATGAGGGTAGACAGTACAGTTACAATACAATTCAATAGGAGGAATCGGAGAGCCCTGCTTCTTAGAGCTTACAATATAAGAGGAAGGGTCCAGTGATACAAAAGGAGATAACTGTGGGGGATGAGCTGATGGAGAAAATAAAAGTACAGTTGTTAGGTGGAAGCAGGATAGGTTTCTCTGAAGAGGAGGGTTTTCAGGGATCGTCTAAAAGCCAACAGAGTAGGAGATAATCAGACAGATTAGGGTAGGGAATTCCATAGGATGGGAAAGGCTCAGGAAAAGTCCTGGAGATGAGCATGGGAGGAGGTGACGAGGGAACTAGAGAACTGGAGGTCTTGGGAAGAACGAAGATTACGATTAGGTTGGTATTTTGAGATTAGGCTAATGATGTAGCGGTAACTAGTGCATGTTTTAGAGAGTTGAAGAAGATGCCAGAAGAGAGATTGAATATGTGAGTTAGAGAGTGTAGAATAGAGCCAGAGGGTGAACGTAGCATTTGCGAGGTAACAGGGTCCAGGGGGCAGGTGGTTAGGTGGACCTTAGAAAAAAGTTTAGCAATCTCGTCTACAGTGGTGAGGTTGAATGAGGGAAGTAATGATTGTACCTGTGGACATGGAGTGTTAAGTGGAGAAGGTATCCTCACAGTGGAGATCTTCTCAGATAACTGTATCTGTTATAAATCAGAACAAGAAGATGTAGAGGCAGTGGTAGCAGTGACCAAAAAGTATGATCCGCTGCATATAAAAGAAGAGGCTTTGTCCCCCTCACCGCTGTTCACTATAAAGACAACACTAAGGGAACTCGCCTTGGATGTGGCTTCCCTGAAACAACAGGTATTCACATTTCAATGGGATTTGGCCCCTCCCCTATGGATGAGAATCCACTACGGGGGGACCCAGAGGAAGACCATAGTGCTGGCAGTGTGGTCATTTTGGGAATACAGGAAAGAACTTTTGCAGGCCTGGAATCAAAAGCACACTCAGACCGCTGTTAAAGTAGCAGCTCTTGCGGGCAGCCCCCAGGACTGGCAACCCAAGGTCCCAGCAAAACACAGTCCATGGCTGCTCCAAGCGCAGTGGTGACCACCATTGTCAATGGTCCCATTCCTGATCAACACAAGGTCTGAAGTCACTGTCATGGAGTATGACTTCTATGTCCAACAGTTCATGACACAAGATCAGCTGGACCCCTCCTAGCTATCCCTTAAAGCAGCGAATAACTTGTCCATCTTGGTAGAAAGTGTCACCTGGGTAAAGATACAGATGGACGACCAGAGATTACTCCTGGCACCCCTCCAAGGGGTAATTTGCTCCCCCCCCATTGGGGCCCACAAGAAACTACAAGGGGCCACCATGATAGAACCCCACAAGGACCCGATAGCCCCACCGCACCCTTTCCAGGGTTCACAAAGGGAAGATCCTGGTCCAACTCTTTAATCTGGGGACCACCCAACTGCACTCCCCATCCATGCGATCCTAGCAGACCTGTACATAATGCCGCATCACTGTGTCTTGGAAGGTCAGCTTGGGATAGAGGTGATCTCTGTCCCACTCCAGACAGCCATGTCCTCGTAGGACGAGTCATGGTACAAGTTACTGCTAGAACAGCTGGACATTTCCTTTCAGTACTACTGTATCACAATAAAGACTGCTTCACCGGGTGCTAGAAAAGCACCTCTTGGTCTTTGCTGCCAGCCCAGAGAGTTCCAACTACACAGAGGCCATCAATCACCAAATCCACACAGGGGACGCTCCACCATCTGGGAGCACTACCGCCACATTCCTTCCACCCTGTGCCAGGAGGTCAAGGACTTGCTTCACAACATGCAACAGTGCGGTTTGATTTGGAAGAGTCATAGCCCTTGAGCTGCTCCCAAGGCCCTGGTGTGAAAGAAACATGGAACCCTCTGGTTCTGTGTGGACTTTTGCAAGTTGAATGCCTGCACCCACCGGGATGCCTACCCAATACTTTGGGTAGAGGAATCTAATCTAACGACGTTGGGGCAGGCCAAATACTTTTCTACCCTTGACTTGGCATGTAGCTACTGGTAAGTCCCAGTAGGAGATCAGAATCGTGAAAAGACTGTCTTTATCACAACATTAGGACTGTTTGAGTTTATTTGAATGCCCTTTGTGCAGAGCAATACCCCCAGCACTTTTCAACGCTTAATGGAAAAGTGTTTAAGAGACTTCAATTTTGAGACTGTGCTAGTCTACCTGAACAATATCATAATTTTCTCCTAGACTCTTAAGGACCATGTCCACATTCCAGCATGTGGGTAGTATAGGGGCAGGTCACCCATCTGTCAGAGATGGTAATAACGTCAGGGAAAGGGTTCAGATGGGTAGGGACAGCCATTCTCCCTGGAAACCTCCCCACTTGACATGGACTGGCCAGGCCGCATTACACCCCTTAAGACAGATGCTATCAGTTCCACTGAGACCTGTTCTGCTACAAGCGCCTGTTTATCTATAAGTGTTCCTGGTTGGGCTGCCGTTCGCGGGGCTTGTGAACCAGTGGTGGAACTACCAGGGTCACAACATTCGCACTTGCGACCAGGCCTTGACATTCCACCACTATCGGGGGCCCCAGCGGGGTTGCTAGTTGCACTGCTCTGAGCTGAGAGCGTCTCTCTCTCATACATCTCAGAGCTGGCACTGCCAGTTCTCCCTCCCCACTCCCTCCTCTCTTGCACGGGATGGGAGAGGAGACAGCCAATCTGCTCCATCTCCCCTGGCCCCTCTCCTGTATGTGTACCATGGGAAATGTGGGCTTGTTAGCTTCACACTTGACTTCCCGTGGTACACACACACAGGAGAGGGGTCGGGGAGAAGGAGCAGATTGGCTGTCTCCTCTCCCATCCCGTGCAAGAGAGGAGGGGGGGAGTGTCAATTGCGGCTCTGAGCTGTATGAGAGAGACTCTCTGAGCTCAGAGCCATGCTGGGGAGGCAGGCGGCCTTGATGAGCACTGATAGGCTGCACTGATGGGCACTGATAGGCAGCATTGATGGGCACTGATAATCAGCACTGATGGGCACTGATAGGTGGCATTGATGAGCACTGATAGGTGGCACTGATGGGCATTGAGCACTGACAGGCAGCTTTGATGGGCACTGATAGGCTGCACTAATGAGGAGGCACTGATATGCAACATTGATGAGCACTGATAGGCGACACTGATGGGCATTGTGAACTGATAGGCAGCACTGATAGGTGGCACTGATGGACACTGATAGACGGCATTGATGAGCACTGATAGATGGCACTGATGGGCAGAATTGATGAGCGATGATAGATGGCACTGATAGGCGAAATTGATGGGCACTGAAGGCCGGCATTGATGAGCACTGATAGGCAGCATTGATGAGCACTGATAGGTGGCACTGATAGGCTGCACTGATGATCAGGGCACTGATTATCAGTGTAAGCTATTTACTGACATTGTTGTCAGTTAACGGCTCTCCTTTTCTCACACAGACATAGCGTGGGAGGAAAGGGCTGCCGATAACCAACAAGTCTGTTACATGTGATCAGCTGATCACATGGTAAAGGACCACTGTGATTGCGCTGGATGCAGAGGCAGGGTTCTGGGAGGATGTCCGTGGACGCCCTCCCAAAATTGGAAGCCTGGGGCTTGGATGGAAGGGGAGGGGGGGTTAGGGGGTCAGGGTGACCTATCATGGTTTCTTGCACCGGGGCCCTGAGGATTCTAGTTACGTCTCTGTTGTGAACTGTTTAACTTTGACTTCAATACAATTTCTTTCAACTTCATCTGGACTGAGTGTGGTTTACTGCTGCACCCACCCACAAGTTTTTTGGTTACGATGTCCTTAAGGCTTTAACTTAGGTTACAACTAAAGGGTGCCAGGGTTCGCAATCCCATTGGGCCACTTCAAATTTTGTCGCCCCAACAATAGGCCTCTCACTGGATTCTCCTCTCGTTGGACGCAGGCGGACTTTCCTCTCAGCCTAATTGGTATAAACAGGGTGGAACATGTGGTAATATTTAAAGGGTTTATGGCATGGTACTGATGTACTGTCTCCTGTCGTGAAATGTATGAGTCTGCTGTGAATTACCACCTCTCCCCTCACATACCGTCTGGAGGGGGAGGCCGGGCCTTCAAACGCTCAGCCGGGCCCTGTTTATTTATGTTGATCACATCCCAATACTATATCCGATTTCACCCGTCAAGTTTATTTGTTGAAATAAAAGTGTAAATACATTGCACCTCTGTGGCCTGCTAGATTTCAGAGGAGCTTTTCATGTCATCATACATTTATATTGCTCCCTGCTGTGTATGGAAAGATCTGGAAGTGACCCATGTATGAAGTGTACTGTATGTCAAGCCAAAACCTTTTTTTCTAGTTTTGGAAGTAATAATGAAGGACTAGAATCCTTGTTGGGCTTTACTGCTATTCTCCTCACTCAGGACTTGTTCACACTAGCGTTGCTCTCTGAAGAGCAATCCACATTGATCAGCGGTCATGTGATCGATCAGTTCTTGGTCTGGTGTGGACCGATGCTGCAGCCATATAGGTGAGTAGGTATGTTTGACAGCTGCATTCTGGGATGTCTTTTGTGTAAAAAAAAATATTGAAAATTTGGGAGTTCGTTCCAATCTTGACAGGAGTAGCAGGGGTGGACTGATCATTCGGCCACTCGGGCACTTCCCGAGGGCCCCGGGCCACTAGGGGGCCCCATCAGGGTTGCCAGCCTCAGTAAAACCAAGGACAGTATGTAAAAATCTTTTTTTTTTTTTTTTTTACATCTGTTTCTGAAATGTCCCTTTTGGTCTAAAAATCCAGAGATTATAGCTGCCCCACCTCTCCAGTACCTTCTCATCCAATAGAAACATGTCTGTGTATACTGTGTGATTGTATACTGTGTGTGTGTATACTGTGTGGCCCCATAATCTCTGATTGCCTGGGGGCCCCATAATCTCTTATTGCCTGGGGGCCCCATAATCTCAGATTGCCCGGGGGCCCCATGAGTTGTCAGTCCGCCCCTGCTGAGTAGAATATAATTATTATAGTCACAGGATACCTTGTCTCAGTTGTTTTTTGATATTATATTCATAATTACAATTTCACACTGTGTATCCAGGCAGGTGACACTGGAATCTGCGTATCTGAACTAGGATATAGGAGTGTCACCTGCCTGGATACACAGTGTGAAAAAGTCCAAAGTGATGTGTTTAGACTATGTAATTATGAATATAATGTTTTGCAGCCTATTAACTGGGAATCATTTCTGTCTTTGGTAAGAATACCCAGGGCCGCTGATGAGGCAGAACAGCCAGCCCTCATGTACTGTGCCTGGACCCCATCAGTTCAAAAGGGGGGGGCCCGGGCACCTGCTGAGCAAGAAGTCCAGCTGTACTTTCTTATTGAAGATACTGATCCTCTTCTGCCCCCCCTTGAGGTGTTGCCAGCTTCTCCTCCTCTTTTTACCCCTGGCTGCACTGCAGGGGGATTGGTTCTATCACATGGACCCCTTCCATTTGCTGTCCAGGCCCCCTGTGTTCCCTATTCCCCCGCAGCGCTTCCGGATTCGCTCCTCTCCTGCTGGCAGCTGCTGCAGGCACACAGGGGGATTTTTCAGGATGGAGAGCGGGGGCAGGGGCTGGTAAATATGTAATTTCTATTCCTGAATGAACGCAGTAAGCGAACGGTACCAATCACTCACTGTGTCCATTTGTCACTGAAGCATAGTAAAATGTGTTTACTATGCTTTAGTTTGTGAATGAGCAGGAAGCATCGGAGTGCTGACTGACAGTATAGTATAGTGGTCAGTGTAGTGTATTGGACAGTATAGTGGTCAGTGTAGTTCTCAGTGTAGTGGACAGTATAGTATAGTGGTCAGTATAGTGTAGTGGTCAGTATAGTGTAGTGGACAGTATAGTGTAGTGGACAGTATAGTGTAGTGGACAGTATAGTGGTCAGTGTAGTGGACAGTATGGTATAGTGGTCAGTATAGTGGAAAGTATAGTGTAGTGCAGTGGTCAGTGTAGTGCAGTGGTCAGTGTAGTGTAGTGGTCAGTATAGTGTAGTGGACAGTATAGTGGTCAGTGTAGTATAGTGGACAGTATAGTATAGTGGTCAGTGTAGTGGACAGTATAGTATAGTGATCAGTGTAGTGTAGTGGTCAGTATAGTGGACAGTATAGTGCAGTGGTCAGTGTAGTGCAGTGGACAGTATAGTGTAGTATAGTGGACAGCATAGTATAGTGGTCAGTGTAATATAGTGGACAGTATAGTGGTCAGTGTAATATAGTGGACAGTATAGTATAGTGGTCAGTGTAGTGTAGTGGACAGTATGGTATAGTGGTCAGTGTAGTGTAGTGGACAGTATAGTATAGTGGACAGTGTAGTGGTCAGTATAGTGGACAGTATAGTGCAGTGGTCAGTATAGTGTAGTGGTCAGTATAGTGTAGTGGTCAGTATAGTATAGTGGTCAGTGTAGTGGTCAGTATAGTGGAAAGTATAGTGCAGTGGTCAGTGTAGTGCAGTGGTCAGTATAGTGTAGTGGACAGTATAGTGGTCAGTATAGCATAGTGGTCAGTGTAGTGCAGTGGACAGTGTAGTGCAGTGGACAGTATAGTGCAGTGGACAGTATAGTGCAGTGGTCAGTATGGTGTAGTGGTCAGTGTAGTATAGTGGACAGTATAGTATAGTGGTCAGTGTAGTGTAGTGGACAGTATGGTATAGTGGTCAGTGTAGTGGTCAGTATAGTGGTCAGTGTAGAGCAGTGGTCAGTATAGTGTAGTGGACAGTATAGTGGTCAGTGTATTATAGTGGACAGTATAGTATAGTGGTCAGTGTAGTGGACAGTATGGTATAGTGGTCAGTGTAGTGGATGGTATGGTGGTCAGTGTAGTGTAGTGGACAGTATAGTGGTCAGTGTAGTTCTCAGTGTAGTGGACAGTATAGTAAAGTGGTCAGTGTAGTGTGTAATGGTCAGTAAAGGAATCAGGTTGGTCAGTGTTGAAATCAAGTAGGTTAGTGTAGTGGTCAGTATAGGAATCAGGTAGGTCAGTACAATTGTATTGGAAGGGACTCGGGGAGTGCTAAAAGTCTGCAGGTTAGGGGGCGCAAATTATTTGCCTTGCCCCCGGTGCTGACAACCCACTCTACGCCACTGCGTCCATTAAGGGCGCACGGGCGCGGCCTCCTCTGTCACACCACCTCCTATATTACTAGTGCCGCTGCCACCCCCTATTCAGGCGTCCTGTCCCTTTTTGGACACCGGGTGCCATAGGCTCTAATAGGCTTCAACAAAGGTGGACTCGTGGCACAGAGCATTGCGCTCGGAGCCCACCCAGGTGTGTTAGAAAAGCAAATGAATATTTGCTTTTCTAACACTGAACCGCCTCTCCGCCGATCAGGAAGCGCGGGTCTAATGCCCATCACCTGATTGGCTGAAGGCAGAGGCGATCCTGTTGGACGCCTAGTGGAATGGAAGAAGAGAAGCAGGGAAGCATGGAGGACCCGCTGCTCGTCCCACACAGCTCGCCGTCGTCAACCGCTGCCTGACCCGCCACCAAGATGGGGTAAGTGCCAGGCAGGCAACGGGCGGGCGGGGGTCACAGTGGCTGCATTTTGATGTGCACAAGTGGCTGCATATCATGGGGCATAAGTGGCTGCATATGATGGACACAAGTGGCTGCATTTGATGGAGCACAGTGGCTGCATTGGATGGGGCACAGTGGCTGCATTTAATGGGCACAATGGCTGCAATTGATGGCACAGTGGCTGCACTTGATGGGGCACAAGTGGCTGCATATGATGGGCACAAGTGGCTGCATTTGATGGGGCACAGTGATTGATGGCACCTTGGCTGAAATTGAGGGGTTTTTTTCAATATTTTTCAGTTTGTTTGCACCCCCCCCCCCCCCCCCCCCCAAAAAAAATGTTTTAAGCACCAGCCGCCACTGATATTGGGGCTTTTTGTATATGCATATATTTTGCATAGCACAATTGGCTGCATATGATAGGGCATAGGTGGCTGCATATCCTGGGGCATAAGTGGCTGCATTTGATGGGGCACAGTGGCTGCATTTGATGGGGCACAGTGGCTGCATTTAATTGGCACAATGGCTGCAATTGATGGCCCAGTGGCTGCACTTGATGGGGCACAAGTGGCTGCATATGATGGGCACAGTGGTTGCATTTCATGGGCACAGTGGCTTCATTTGATGGGCACAGTGTCTGCATTTGATGGGACACAGTGGCTGCATTTGATGGGGCACAGTGGCTGCATTTGATGGGGCACAGTGGCTGCATTTCATGGGCACAATGACTGAAAATGATGGCACAGTGGCTGAAATTGAGGGCACAGTGGCTGCATTTGATGGGCACAGCAAGGCTGCAATTGGTGTTTTTTTTTCAGTATTTTTCAGTTTGTTTGCGCCCCCCCAAAAAAATTTCGAGCACCAGCCGCCAGTGATATTGGGACTTTTTGTATATACATATATTTTGCATAGCACAATTGATCATTGATGTGAATCATTACTGTATTAAGGTTGCAACTTTCATATTTGATGGTATAATTTGACACACATATCTTCTGATATTTTGATATTATTTGACACTTTTTAATATTTCTTGGCACCAAAGGGTTAGTGAAGTTATATATATATATATATATATATATATATATATATATATATATATATATATATATATATATATCCTCTAATCGTCACCACTGGTACTAGTGGGGAACCGCTAGCTGCAGCATACCCTATATTGACACAATTTTTGTTTTGGTGCGCCGGTGGCATATATTACACATGCAGTGTGGCAGAGCTGTGTGTTTCACAAGACAACAACAGAACAGAATTCCATATCTATTGGCAGGTAAAAGAGTACATACATATAATTCAGTGGTGTACCAAATTTGCCCGGAGTTTCTAATTAGTTAACCATCACAATACACAGAAATGTTGGGTAAAGATGGTGGTGTCTGTCTACACTTTCACAAACACAAATAAAGAAAACTGTGATGAAAATTGTAATGTGTTGATTGATGCTGTAAGTACACTTAGTACAGAAAACAGATACTGTATCATGTATCATGTTAGGAACCGACATTCGCTGCCAATTTTCTTTCCCTGACGTAAAACGTAGAGCCGGGAGAGAGGGCAAACTCCATTCTCCCCTGAGTAACAGGAAAATGAGAATAACGAGGTCATGTCTCAGCAGATAATCTGCGGCAGGCTCTCGGCCTTCATGAAGCAAATCAGAGATAACATCAGTCCCATGTATGTGGTCTATTCTTCTGGAAACCATCAGAAATTTCAAAAGAATCTGTCATTTTTGTAACTCAGGGCAATATGACAGGTTCTCTTGATACGGTACTGCCCACCTACTTATACTCACCTTACCTCCGACACAATATATACATGTGGGGGGGCTAATCCCTGCATAGGATTACTATTATACCTTACACAGGGCTAATCAGGGCTGGACTAAGTCATTGTGCTGTCTGGGTCCAAGAATGAAATCCTGCCCCCCACCCCCCACGAAAAAAAAATCCACCCACAAAAAGGACCCCACATCCATTATTTTATATCATGATCATTTTAACTAATATGTAATTTATCAAGAAGTCAGATTTTGCACTAAACACAAAAGTCTGAACCTAGGTTAAGGGCCATTTCATACCAGGATCACATGGCAACACACACTTTCCAGTGGCGAGCATTTTAACAGTCCGATCATTTGAATGGGCTGCAGAAAGTAACAGACTGCGGAAAAAGTAGCGTTTGCACTACTTTTAAAAACACACTGCACCAAACCACAAAGTACTGGGTTACCATGCGATTTTGTGCCTGTAAACACACCTGCTGCGTGGGAAAAACGCATATGCGGCGCACCTTAGCCGCACCGACCGCGTGCTGGTATTAACCGGCCCTCAATCAACCAGGTATAATAGGGAGCCACCCCCACACATGACATGAGTATGACATTTGTCGACTTTTCAATTTACAATCAATCCCCCATACAGCCCAGCAATCTCCATGGCCACATGGATAGCTCCCAACTGTCCCTGATTTTGAGGGACTGTCCCCGATTTGGAACAATGTCCCTTTGTCCCTCTTTCCTCCTCATTTGTCCCTCATTTTGGTCTGATCCATATAGTTATAAAATGCACTTTTTATCATTCAAATAATGTTTCCCAGTGCTAAACCTTTCATCCAATTTCTAAATTGCTGCATTTGTAAATGTCAAAAGCCAATATAAATGAATAATAGTAAAAAAAACTAAAAATACTTGTGGGTTTAACTAATATTTTTTTTTGTATAACTCCTTATAATTTTGTTTAATGTTTTTATAAATCTTATTTAAGGGGGCGTGGCAGGGGTGTGTCATATGCCTACATACTTTTGCTAATAGGTGTCCCTCGTTCCTACCTCAAAATGTTGGGAGGTATGCACATGCATTCTCCCCCCAGGAAGAAGGAGAGGACAGGGTGTCTGGTCCGGGACTTACCTGAGACCTGCAGACAGTCCGGCTGGGGTGATCACTCTCGGGCTGGCCCTAATAACGTGGTGGCGGCGTGGGTGTCCCTGTTGTCTGTCCACTCCAGCAGTGTGCCCAGCGGGTGGCAAGTGAGGTAATGGTACGTTTCGGTCACGGTGCCGTGGTGGCTGTGGCTCCGCCTCCTTCCCTCTCTAGAGCCTGTCTATAGCCGGCCCGTGCGGGCGGCAATCCCAGTTAAGCGATGTGGTCCCTCGTCTGGCTGGGAGGGAGGTGGTCAATCTCCGGAGTCCAGAGAGGGCTCTTTAATTAGGCAGCCGGGAGGCCCCTGTGAGTGCAAGGCCTAAGGGGACCACCTAATTTGCCTAATTGAAGAGCCACCTCGGCTGCCCCTCTCAAAGTCCCGCCGGGTCCAATGGACCCATGTTAGGGCCAACCCTAGGGCTAATGACTCTCTCCCTCCCCTTCTAACATGAGAGTGTTCGGGCATGGCAATTGGCCCCTCAGGTCCAACCACTGGAGGAAGGAAAGAAGGTCAAAATCTTTCCCATACCCCAAAGTACAGCGTATTTCTCAGGGCTCCATAAAATGTGTCAAAGGTGGGTATTATAGGGTTGCCACCTTTTCTTAAAGTCAAACCCGAACACTTTAGCCGGTCACAGCACTTTTTTTTTTTTAGCATATACTATAGGATTGTAACAGATCTGAAACACCTTTTGGGCACTCCAAAGAGAATAGTAATGAGACCACCCTCACCTTCCTGTCAAGCCCTTTTCTAAGCCACATATCTGTCTGAATATTGTGTCTGGGTTTCAGGCGGACTGAAACCTGGACACATGATTTAAACCCGGACTGCCCGGGTGAATCCCAGACAGGTGGCAACCCTAGGGTATAAGCAGCTGAGAGGGATTCCCTATTACAGTTTTTCTCCATTGTTTTGGCTCATTTCTTGAAACAGAAATTACATTCTCAAAACAACATGGACAAATCTCCAAACCACTTGGCAATTGTTCACAACTGAATTGAATTTCTCATTCATTTCTTCAAATTGCAAATGTCTCAGTACATGTCTCAATGTCTCAGTACATCTTTCAAATGATTAAGTACAAGTAGCCTACATTTAGCACAATTTCCAAGTAAATATATCTTGTTGATCTAAACTGATTATCAATTCTCAGTCTAATGGTCGTTCACTCCAAAACATGTCAGCGTAATTTCATTGTTTAACCACTTCCCGACCGGCCACTGCATATATACGTCAGCAGAATGGCACGGGCAGGCAGAATCACGTACCTGTACGTGATCGTGCATGTGCCTGCCCGTGGTCGCGCTGCGCGCCGCTAGCGGCGCGCTCGCGACCCGGTCGGGAGCTCCGTGACCCCGGCCGCGGGACCAGCGGACCCGATCGCCGCTGGTATTCCGCGATCGGGTTACGGAGCTGAAGAACGGGGAGAGGTTTATGTAAACAAACCTCTCCCCGCGCTTCCTACACTGACTGTCAGTGATCGGCGGTTCCCTGTCATCGGGAACGCCGATCAATGACGTCAGACGTACAGCCACGCCCCCCTACTGTAAAAAAAAAAACACAACACGTCACACTGACTCCTCCCCGCCCCCTAGTGGTTAACCCCTTCACTACAACTGTCATTTACATAGGAATCAGTGCTATTTAAATAGCACTGATTGCTGTATAAATGACAAATGTCCCAAAAATGTGTCAAAAATGTCCGATGTGTCCGCCAAAATGTCGCAGTCACAATAAAAAAATCGCTGATCGCCGCCATTACTAATAAAAAAAAAAATATTAATAAAAATGCTATAAAACTATCCCCTATTTTGTAAACGCTATAACTTTTGCGCAAACTAATCAATAATCGCTAATTGCGATTTTTTTTACCAAAAATATGTAGAAGAATACGTATCGGCCTAAACTGAGGAAAAAAAATGTTTTTTTATATATTTTTTTGGGGATATTTATTATAGCAAAAAGTAAAAAATATTGCATTTTTTTCAAAATTGTCGCTCTATTTTTGTTTATAGCGCAAAAAATAAAAACCGCAGGGGCGATCAAATACCACCAAAAGAAAGCTCTATTTGTGGGAAAAAAAGGACGCCAATTTTGTTTTGGAGCCACGTCGCACGACCGCGCAATTGTTAGTTAAAGCGACGCAGTGCCGAATTGCAAAAAGGGGCCTGGTCCTTTAGCTGCAAATTGGTCCGGGGCTGAAGTGGTTAAGTCATCACATGCACAATAGTCTGTTCAATTGTCAAAATTATTCAGGAACATAATACCATGAATACCATATATGAATCTCTTGGAACATTTGATAAAATGATCACAGCAATTGACAGTCAGGTGCAACTACAACTTGACTAACGAAGGAGGAGTTGGAGTTGGTCTCAGATGACCGATCAAACAGTATGTTACCTGACTGGTGCTGTCCATGATTGTGAATGCTGCCAAACATGTATATATATAGCTTGACCATGCAGTACAATTTCTGAACATGGAGGCACCTAACCAAGTAAATGAACAAGGGCAACTGCCTGCTCGAGGAAGAGGAGGAGGAGTAATGCCCCGTACACACGGTCGGAAATCCCGACCACAAAATCCATCAGATTTTTTCCGACGGATTTTGTCCGACGTTGGTGTTGCATACACACGGTCCGACGAAGTTGTTGGAAAATACGATCATTCTGAACGTGGTGACGTTCGTTGCGTACAACAAAACTACGTAGAGGCTAGTAGCCAATAGCTTTGGTTTGGTAATTTGATCTGAGCATGCGTGGCACTTTGTCCGTCGGAATTACCTACACACGGTCGGAAAAAGTCTGATCGGATTTTGTTGTCGGAAAATTAGAGATCCTGCTCTCAAATTTTTTCCGGTGAAAATTACACACGATCGGATTTTCCGACAACATAATCCGATTGGACTTTTTCCATCGGAATAAGATACGGGGCATAACATTTCAGTAAGTCTACTCGTTGATAATTTTTCCCCTCCCCTTTCTGTCAAATACCCCCTGTAGTACCTCTGCATAGAGTACATGTACCCCAGGTTTGGAACCACTGGAATACTGGCTAGTAGTATATTGAACTTGTGTAGAACATAGAACATTCCTATGTAACTGTCTGTAACTGTGTCACGTACTGGGTACGGCGGGGAACAGGAGGTGGATCCCCTATGCCAATGGGGCGATAGCACGGGTTGTATTGGAGGACCGGTTCTAATGTTGCTACTGGTTTTCACCAGAGCCCGCCGCAAGGCGGGATGGACTTGTAGCGGCGGTAGCAACCAGGTCGTGTCTTCCAATAGCAACTCGACCCCACTGACAGCTGAGACAGGCGCGGTACACAAGGATTAGGCAGAGGCAAGGTCAAACGTAGCAAAGGGTCAAGGCAGGTGGCAAAGGTTCGTAGTCGGGGGCAACAGCAAAGGTCTGGATACACAGAAGGAGCAAAACACACAAACGCTTTCACTGGGCACTAAGGCAACACAAGATCCGGCGAGAACAGGAAAGGGAAGTGGGTTTTTAATGGGATTGGGAAAACTGTAATTGGACCAGGCACCTGGGGACCTGGGCTGTTGATGATATTAGAAAGAAATTGGCAGCCTGAGGAGTGCGTAACATTGCAGCGTGACGAATGTGCTGTGTCGATTAGGAAAGGTAGTTTTACCTGACCGAGCGCTTCCGTCACAGAATTTCTTCTGAGCATGCGTAGCACTTTGTCCGTCGGACAAGCGTACACACGCTCGGATTTGGTGTGATCGGACCGGGTTGACGGCAAATCTTTCCAGCAGGAGATAAGACTTTGTCCGACGGACAAACCGACGAACACTGTCCGATGGTGCATACACACGGTCTGATTTTTCAACAACCTTGTCCGATCGGACCAAATTGATGAAAAAGTCCGACCGTGTGTATGGGGCTTTAGTGTCGGGGATCTCATACAGAAAATGCTCATTTCGGTGCAATAGGTGCTCATTCTTATGTGGATGTGTTGGATAATGAGCATAGAAGCCTAACTAGACAGGCAAGGACAGAAATGTGCATTAGCATTGGCGCATATATGCGTGATCGGGCGTGCTTGCATACGCACATGTCCACAGATCATGTCGCCCAATGGTCTATTTTCTTCAGCTCCCTATATTTCTGGTTATTGAAAGTCTGCTAACCTTGTTCCTGACCCGGCTATGCCTGGCATCTCTCTTGGATCACCCCTGCCTGTTATGTCAGCTGCTCATTTGTGTTACCGACCTCGGCTTGGACTTCTGACCATGACACCACCTCCTAACTTGGTACCTCACAGCCAGCACGTTACCGACTCTTGCCTGTTCCTGACCTTGATCCTGACCCAGGCCATTAGCTTTCTGGCACCTGTGCCCTTCTGCTGCCCTAGTAGTCCCTGCCTCCACTACCAGGGGTGCTTGAAGGGGAATTGCACAAGAAGCCACCCTCGTTGTCTCAGGCTCCACAGTCAGGTACGTGTAGGGTTGCCACCTCATCCCTTTAAACCCGAACACATTTGAATTACACAGATTGTGTGGCTGATTAAGGTGGTAATTAAACTCACTTGGTGTCTTATCTGAATTAAATTAGCCTCAGAACCTGTGTAATTCATATGTTTTCAGATTTAAAGGGGCGAGGTGGCAACCCTAGGTACGTGACATTATGCATGGATCCTCAACTCTAGGTTTTATCCTTAACAGTCATGTGTTTTTTTTTTTTTTTTATTGTTATTCTTTTAGGTATGCTACTCTGTTATCTTATCCGCTACATCTTCACATCCTGTTTTGGTAAGATATAGCAAAGGTGAGACCTCAAAGTACCATAGCTGAAACATACCACATTGTCTTTGTTACTGAGATAAAGATCATTCCTCAAACCTTGGTGCACTTCATTTATATAAAAAAAAAAAAAGGTGATATTTCATTTTATTGCAAGTGCATGGGCCAGTTATTGTGATAACACAGTTTTTTTTGGTGGTATTAAACACCAGATCAAAAATATATTATATACCAGATTACCAATCATTAGACGTGGTAGCTGTATTAGTGAGACACAACAGCATACAGCAGCATTGTCAGTCTGAGGGGAATGTTCAATGTTTAATAGATTTAGAGCTACTAACAAATTGAAGCCAAACTCCAGTTCACACTTTATAATCAGTTACAGTAAACATTTTTTTTTCCTTTTGGGATAAATGTTTTGCATGAATAAATAAAATCTGATCATTGTAAGCACCCCTGCCAGTGTTAAGTGGTTGGTCTTATCCATGTAAACTAATACAATCTGCTGGAGAGCTAAAAAACAACAGACTTGCTGGCTGGTTCACCAGATGAAAATAGAAGAAAAGAAAGCCTAAAAAAAATCTTTTCCTGACAGACTCCATGGCAGCATACGTATTAGGTGGGTTAACCCCGCCTCCACTCCTCCCCTATAGGACCCCACTCCCATAAATCCTGCCGCCAGATGCAGCGTGCCACTTGCCCCCTTTAGCCTGCCACCAGATGCAGTGTGCCACTTGCCACCTATAGCCTGCCACCAGATGCAGCGTGCCACTTGCCACCCGCAGCCTGCCACCGGATGTAGTGTCACTTGCCAGCCAATAGTAAGGGTTTATAGTGAGGTGTGCAGGATTCTATGGGTTGGGGCAGGGTGTATAGTGAGGGGTGCAGGGTATTATGGGTTGGGGGCAGGGTGTATAGTGAGGGGTGCAGGGTTCTGTAGAGGGTTGCAGGGAACTATGGGTTGGGGGCAGGGTGTATAGTGAGGGCTGCAGGGTTCTGTGAAGGTGTGCAGGGTACTATGGGCTGGAGGCAGGGTTCTGTAGAGGGGTGCAGGGTACTATGGGTTGGGGCAGGGTTCTGTAGAGGGGTGCAGGGTACTATGGGTTGGGGCAGGGTTCTGTAGAGGGGTGCAGGGTACTATGGGTTGGGGCAGGGTTCTGTAGAGGGGTGCAGGGTACTATGGGTTGGGGGCAGGGTTCTGAGGAGGGGTGCAGGGTACTATGAGTTGGGGGCATGGTTCTGTAAAGAGATGTGGCTACTATGGGTTGGGGGCACGGTTCTGTAGAGGGGTGCAGGGGACTATGGATTGGGTGCATGGTTCTGTAGAGGGGTGCAGGGTACTATGGGTTGGGGCAGGGTGCTGAGGAGGGGTGCAGAATACTATGGGTTGGGGGCAGGGTTCTCTAGAGGGGTGCAGGGTACTATGGGTTGGGGGCAGGGTTCTCTAGAGGGGTGCAGGGTACTATGGGTTGGGGCAGGGTTCTGTAGAGGGGTGCAGGGTACTATCGGTTGGGGAAGGGTTCTGTAGAGGAGTGCAGGGTACTATGGGTTGGGGCAGGGTTTTGAGGAGTGGTGCAGGGTACTATGGGTTGTGACAGGGTTCGGTAGAGTAGAGGGAGTGAGGGGTACAGGGTAGATGGGAGGTACAGGATGAGGAGAGGGCTCCCACACAGGGTCAGGGGAGAAGTAGAGGGCAGAGGACCGTGTCAGAGGGAACCCTGGATGGGGACAGCCTGGAACAGTCAGAGGGACCCAGATCAAAGCCCTCTGTACTGATCAGAGCTGGGACAGACGGTCCGGGATGGAGCAGCTGGGGGTGAGCGAGCACCGAGAAGGAGGGACCCGAGGACTGGGACGCACAGGATGGACTCGGGGACACAGACACAGGCAGCGCAGCGTCCCCATTTCAGTCACGAGAGATTAGTGGTGTCAGAGCACTGATCACCAGGATCAGCCGTACACTGCACGTCTGACAGGGAGCCAGCACTGCTATCCTCGACCTACACCTCCATCCACTGTACTACTACCCCACTGCCAGCCCCGCTCCTCTAACCAATCACTCTCTACTACCTTGAAGGCAAAGATGGCCCTGCCTATCAGCAGAGCAGGGGGCAGGAGGAGCTGTTATGAAGACTCCCCCAATCCCAATGTCTGTGCAGATCTCCAGCTCCTCCCGCCCCCTTGCTCTGCTGATAGGATGAAATTGTTGGTGAGGCGGGAGAGCCGGAAAGAGGAGACACAAACAGACATGGCCACAGAATCCTGAACGACTGCATCGGCCATGTATTGTCCTGGAATGAAGGTGCCTGGGACCCGGGACAAATCTCAGAAAATCGAGACGTGTGGTCACCCTAGTAATTTCACTGGAGAAATTCAATCAGCGGTCAGTACTGTTGATATTGGGATTTCACTGTGGGCAGCTTGCAGCAGTTTCCCTAAATGCAGTGTGCGATCATCACAGGTATATGCTCTACATTAACACCCTGGTATGCTTGTGCAGGTTGTCTGTCTGTGCCGTTTACACACCGTGGATGTATCACTGCCCCTCCGGGTGGCCAGCTCTTGTGTAGCAGGTATGAGAGGGTGGGTTTAACCCTTTCCTTGCTGACCTGGGTACTCTTTTTGGGTTCTTTAACCATTTCCTTTCTATCCTATTTTGCTTTTGTGAGTCCTTCTAGGTCCGATTGACAATACTATATATTTCTTCCAGATGTATTTGTCATAGGTCACCATCAAGATCCAGCCTCCATAGCAGACGCTCTGAATCCTCCTTTAGGCACCCACTGCTTTGTAAGCCATTCCAAGGAGGGAGCCTGCTGGGTATGCAGGACTCCGGTCCCAGAGGGCAAGAATCTGTGAGAGCTATGCTGAGTCCAGGCGGTTGGGAAAGGGGGTGGTGATTTCCAGAAAATTGAATCTCTGGTGAGGCACGTGGTGCAAGGATCCCTTAAAGAGTGGGATACAAGCCACACGCAAAGTTCAACAAACCATAGTGGCGTGTTATCCTACTAGGATGACCAGGAAAAACTGGAACTGTCCCATCCAAGCCATCCATCAATGAAGACCTTAGACCAGTGGTTCTCAACTCCTGTTCTCAGTACCCACTAACAGGCCAGGTATGCAAGATAACTGAAATACATCACAGGTGATATCATTTTCTGCTAAGTGATTGCAGTATTCTAGTCTGCATCTCTCCAAGGTAATATTTAAAATCTGGCCTGATAGTGGGTCCTGAGGACAGGAGTTGAGAACCACTGCCTTAGACAGTGAGACAGAGGGAGATGAGTCTCTTTACCCTTGTAATGCCTTTTGGTCAAGGCGATGATGGGTGCATTTACATGAATAGAACCTTCAGAGTCTCCTGCAAAGCAAGAGGATGTTATGTAAGCACCTTGGGCTCTGTATTCCTCTAGTGTGACTTGTCACGTGACTTTGGACACATAGGGTCGCATGACGAGTCACCTGTTCCAATTTATGCGACTTAAGGTTGCAGCGACTCTGGAAAGGTTTCTGCACTACTTTGGTGTCACTTTTGATGCACCTTTCATCCGGAGACTGTAAAGTTGGATCGGGGCTTCACTCGAGATCGAATCAAAGTCGCACTCCAAAGTCGCACTCTTAATCGTGTGACTTTGGGGTCGCAATAGTGGAGACGTAGCTTTAGAGAGAGTGTTCTATTTTCCCCATTCCTAACGGAACCAGGGGACATCATTTTGGATTAGTGGAGCAAGTTTGCAAGATGTACCTCCCTTCTGAGAAAGCATGTCGCTTTTCCTTGGAAGATGCAGTGAATAGCCTGAAAGTCGGCCTGGGCTCTTGTGGCCATGTTGAAAAGGAGGAAAATGTGCAGTATTCAAGAGCGTTTTCAGAAACTCTGTAGTTCAGGAGCCGCAGCTTTGGTTTACACGGTGAGGCTCCAATTGGCATCATCTGCATAGTGGCGTGGGTTATGCTCTCATCAGTTACGGAAACTGAGTGCTATGGCTTGGGCCTGGGCTTACTGATCCCTCCTCTAACAGGTGTAATATAGCATTCCTTTTGAGGGAGCATCATCTTTTGGCAAGCTGGATAGCACCGTAACCTGGGCCACAGTTGGCAAGTTGGGGTCCTGCCTCAGGACCGGCGCCTGATAGGCAAGAAGACAATAGTCTAGAGAACAAAGTTCAGAGCATGCAAGGGTCGCATGTTTTTACAGACCAGGTCAGGTTTTTAAGAAGAGCTGGTGAGGAGACCAGATACCCCCCTTAGAAGTATGCTAAAAGGCTTGAATTAGGGTATCCAAGAAGCTACTGAGTTTGGTCCTCAGACTATTGGGATGTCAAAATGGTCTATCGGGACATGCATGGTCCTTTAGAAGTCCTCCTCATTTCGGATTCGCTGTAGGTTAAGACCATCTCCAGCTCCAGCCATTTAGGCTTTCAACATCACTCTTTGTGTTTTCAGGGTCTTATTGGTTGTTATGGTCTTTATCAAAACAAGTCCCCAGAGTCCGAAATATTCTAACTGACTTTCTTTCCAGAGTCCAAATGGACAACAACGATAGGTCTCTACATGTGGAGGTTTTTGAGCACAGATGCCCTGATGGATCATTGGACATGCACTAGGACCTGTGCATTTCTTCCAGTCCTGGTCAACCTTGGGTTTATACAAAGACTCCGAACAGAGGTTGTGGAGGTAGTGGCAGTGATGCCTTATTGGCCAACTAGACACTTGCTAGCACAGTTCAGCGCACCTTCTCCTCAGGCCAGACCTTCTGTCACTGGGTGCAATTCTACATCCATGTCCAGCACGGTTGCATCTGACAGTCTGGTTCTCGAGATTGGAGGTCCTCGGCTGCTCCTCCAGAGTCATCTCCGCTCTCTTGAATACTAGAGAATGAATGCAAACAATGTTTATGGGAGAATCTGGTCAAAGTTTGTTCAATACATGTCTGCTGCTGACAGATCATGTAGTGATCTAGACCAGTGTTTCTCAACTCCAGTCCTCAAGGCGCCCCAACAGGTCATGTTTTCAGGATTTCCCTCAGATGAAACGGCTGTGGTAATTACTAAGGTAGTGAAACTGATCAAATCACCTGTGCAAAATAATGGAAAGCCTGAAAACATGACCTGTTGGGGCGCCTTGAGGACTGGAGTTGAGAAACACTGATCTAGACGTTTTAAATATCCCAGGCTTCCTGCAGTCGGATTTAGGTCTGGCTCTATCGGTCAGCTCCCTTGGAGTTCAAGTGTCAGCTTTATCGACCTTCACGGACATCTTTTCCTGCCCAACAATTCCTCAAGGAAGTAGCTAGGCTCAGACCTCAGAGTAAGCAGAGGTTTTCCAAATGGAGTCTCCCTCTGGTTCACAACTACCACTCGGGAATTGGAGCGGAGTGTTCTAGGGCTGTCCCCATTAAAGGCCTCTTTGCTATCACGTCAGAATAAAAAGCCTCAGAAATAGATTAACTGGTCATGGAGAACTTTTCTTATGTTCTTTTCAGTCGAGTGGTGCTGTTACCTATGCTTGACTCAATTCCCAAAGATGCATCAGTCCTTCATGGGAGCCTAGAAATTGTTCTGCCAAACTTTTGAATTCTAACTTGTGTCTTTTAGACATGGGAGAGGACACGATGTGGCTTAGTTGGTTAAAGTGCATGTCTAGTAAACAGGGAAGCCTGGGTTGACTCCCAGCAGGGCCTTCCTTCAGTTTTAGGAATCCCTCATATATTGTGAAGTCATATCTACAAGCTACAGCTTCCTTCAGGCATCAGAATGCCTGTTTATTCTTTTGCCAGAAAGGACAGAGAAAATGTGCCTCATCTAGGACGATTGTGGCATGGATTGTGTAGGCCATCCAACAAGGCACTTGGCTCCTTTGGAGGTAGTGACTGCTCACTTGACCAGGAGTGGGTCTACATCTTGGGCAGCTTTGCAGCATGTGGTTCCCAACGTAATCTAAGGCAGCCTTGTGGTCCACAATCTATACATTTGTGGCTCATTATTGTGTAGAGTCTGCTTCCTTACCCTCTGTTTATTCTGGCTTGCCGGTCCTGTCTGACGGTACAAATTAAAGCCACTGGATTAGCATTGCCTGCCCATTGGGTTAATGGCTAGTTAGTTCCCATACGTATGCTGCCATGGAGCCTGTCAGGAAAATGGAAAATTTCCTATCAAATACATACCGTAATTTTCCTTTCCTGCTATAACCCCCCCCCCCCCCCCCCCCCCCAGTGTCTAGAGTAGGCTAGTTACAGAACGTGACCTCTGGCTCAGTGCTAAGATTTATGGGAGTCAGGGTTCATATAGGGGAGGATTGGAGGTGGGGTTAACCCATACGTATGCTGCAATGGAGTCTATCGGGAAAGGAAAATTACAGTAAGTATTTGATAGGAAATTTTCCATTATACAGTCATCACATGTAAGAATTGGTAAGCTGCAATATAATAAATGTTTGCTTTTGGGTTTATAACAGCTTTAATCTTACTCTGTACATAGGTCTGTAGTATAGGGCAGCAGGGCAATGAGGATAAACACCAATATTCAGGATTAGACTTCACACATGTATGAGCATATCCATGAGTTCTGGACTGAAGCATTCAATACTTTTTAATTTGATATTAGCTGACTGGTCCAATCTACTAAATAGACTTGAGGAGGAATAACGTTTCCAAAAGGTTACAGCAACCAAGGACAAATGTGTACAGTATTTGGATATACAACATGCAACATATTGATGTGGAATAATTACTGTGTTCCTGATAAATATTCAACACCATTAAGAAAACATCTTGGGAAATTTCATCCAGATGCCAACCATTAACAAACAGAACCAGGAGATATGGATCCCCCATGCAGCCAACAGTTACGTCAAAACCAAGAAAACCTTTCAAGGCTCAGGAGAGATCATTAAAACACTAATGGTTAGTGATCAAAATGTCTTGTCCCGGACAAAAATATGAACTAGCAAGACCTAGCCTCATATATTCTGGCCTGAAGGCATCTTAACTTTTCATAGCCACCTCAGATATGGTCAATGTATGGGTCCCCCTACTCTAACTAGAAAGAAGTTCTCAGTTTGTTGACCTGTCATCACTCTGATGGCCCCTCTTTTTACAGAGGACTGTACTGGTTTGTATTGGTCTTGCTTGACTGATGCTACTTCCTCTACCATGACTCACACCGTACTCCCACTGTCAGCTGTCCTCTCTTCCACTGATGTCTCAGTTTTCAGCTGTCTCTCAATCTTCATATCCTCCTGGGTGGTATTCTTACATCTCTCCAGTGACTACACATGTGTCTTCCTCTGCTCCGTCACATGTCATTCTTGCTACTCATTCTCATAACTCTCAACTTTGTTCTCATCCTGTCTCCACTGACAATAGAGAAATGGAGTGTATAACAGTAATAACAAATAGTAACTACAGTATAATAAAAAGTAAGATCATGTAAAAATAAGTGGCTAAGATGTCTAGGCATCAACATGAATGGAGAAATATCATCAGCACACTAAGGATTCCTAAGAAGGGTCCAAAGCTTTATTTACATGGTCACATGGTACACATACATGTCAACATGAGTACATCTTATTCCAGCTGCATTTTACCATCCAATCATACTATTCTACGTAAAATAGCTCCAAGGAGCTATCAGATCTTTGGTATAGTTCGCAATATTTATCACTTCTGAAGCCTGAAATTTGCAGCCCATTCATAAAATGCAGCATAAAGGAACAGAGCTCTCTGTGATTGGATGATAGCTGGTCATGTGACTTTGACAGACCATGTGACCAGGATTTAACTCCCATCTTTTTTAACTTTCTTTTATTGCACGCTATCAGCTTTAAACTCTTAAAGGGGTTGTAAAGTCTCTACTTTTTTCACCTTAATGCATTCTATATATTGCAACCGCCGGACCCGCTGATTGGCTTCCGCTGTGCACTCAATCATGTACATGTATGTGATTTCATGCAGGAGGGCCGTCCTGTCACAGTATATCTGCGTGGGGCGGTCCTTAGGTGGTTAAAGTGGAAGTCTGGGCTAGTACTATCTAAGCTTAAAATGACTCTCACCCACCTTCTAACTCCTATACTAACTACCCTGTAGAAGTAAGATGCTTATCTCGGGGTGCTCTGGTCCAGTCATGTGATTGGCTCCCAGTGGCTGGCTTCAGGGGAAATGAGGGACATGATGTCATCCATAGTAGGCCTATGGATGACATCACCGCCCAAGCATTTCATCGGTTGCTGGTGCTCGCTCTTCTCCCCTGAAGCTGCCTGCTGGGGAGATCACATGACCGAACCAGAGCACTCTGAGATTAGGTTATTATTAAGTATAAGCATCTTCCTTCTACAGGGTAGTTAGTATAGGAGTTAGAAAGGGGTGGGAGCCGTTTTAAGCTTAGTTAGTTCCAGCCTGGATTTACACTTTAACTGGACCATTGTTATTTCAAAAGTCATTTTTAATATATTTAAAATCTTCAGATTTCATTAAAATAATACCTGGAGATCCTACCATCACTGTCCTTGTCCATGTGCTTCCTTTTATGGGGTGACAACACTCTTTCTCCCAATTGTAGCCTTGTGTTGTCACCCTGTAAAACAGGCTTCCTGGAGACTACAATTCTGAATGGAGGGTGTAAATACAGCAGGAGGAGAGTGATAAGTGGAATCTTGGTGTGAGGGAGGATCCAGAAGACAGCGAAGATCACTGTGGTACCAGCACCTATTATGGTTATGGGATAGCAGTCAGCAGAATTTAAACACAATAAAACACACCAATACTTTTGCTTGGAAAAATATTTGTCCGCAGCCTTTATTATTGGCTTAAATACATATTAAAAGTTAAACTTTAAAACACGTAAAACAGCTCAGCCACTACGGCTCAAGCTGTATAATCAAATAAAGGTGAATCTCCCAACTTTCAACATATAACTTCATCACCTTTTAAATAATTTGTTTAACTTTGCTTAAAATAAACTGCCCCCCTTACAAGGTGACACTAGCCACATAATAAAGTTTTTAGCCACAACTTAGGGAGGGTGGGAGGTAACACCATAGCTGTTGCTACTGAGGCAACTGACCCTCTGGGGCTCGGAACTCGGAAAATATTTAAAATTTCACACAAAAATCCCCCTAAACTTCTCAGATACCGTGGTCACCTGACCTTTCAGGAGGCCCAGGGCCAATGAGAAGTCTTCCCGCAAATTTTAAATGTGAGGGGATCTTTTAAAATTTCACACAGAAATCCCCTTAAAATGCCCAGATGCAGTGGTCACCTGACCTTTCCAGGGGCCAAGGGCCAATGGGAAGTCTTCCTGCTAATTTTAAACCTGAGGGGATACTAGAAACCCCGCTGACGCAATCCCATGAGGGAAGGGGGGCTTAAAACAGTTTCCCCCCCTTTTCCTTTCAAGGGATAGCAGTCAGCAGAATTTAAACACAATAAAACACACCAACACCTTTCCTTGGAAAAATATTTGGCCACTGCCTTTATTGTTGGCTTTATTAAATATTAAAAGTTAAACTTTAAAACACGTAAAACAGCTCAGCACTAAGGCTCAAGCTGTATAATCAAATAAATAGGAATCTCCCAAAAGACAGGTGGTAAACCACCTGTCACCCACACCCCATAACCACGGCCTTTTCAATGCATGTGCTGAGACCAGCATTGAGAATGTCCAAGCCTATCTCCGTCAAATGGACTCCATCCCTTCTACACAAACCGGAAACCCCACCCTCTAATTCTGTGTGCCTATAAGAAAAATCCCCCCAAAGAACCTAAAAACTTCTGTATTGCCTGATTAACCCTTTTTCTCACTTTCTCTAAGGGGCCTAAGAAATTATAATTTAACCACTTCAACCTAGGGATCATTTCTGAAAAAAATCAGAACTGTCAAAGGGGATGAAAAATTGAACCTTACCAAATTGTCCCTGATTGTAAAAATTTGATCGAGGGTTTTAACTTTCCCCAAATCGTTTCCTCCCAGCTGCAAAATTAAAATATCAGATATAAAAATCCCAACTCACTAAATAAATCTGACCAAACCATTCCACACTTCCCATGCCACATCACTTTGAAATCTGTGCGGTCTAAACTCAAGTTCTTAGAATGTACTCTCTCATCCGCGCTCCTGCTGGCCCAATGTACGAATCAATGTCCGACAATCCAGACTATTTTCTGGGGACCTGAAATTATTCAAACGAAAGAGCCACATAATAAAGTTCTTAGCCACAAATTAGGGAGGGTGGGAGGTAACACCATGGCTGTTGCTATTGAGGCAAATTTCACACAGAAATCTCCCTAAACTGTCCAGATACCGTGATCACCTGACCATTCAGGAGGCCAAGGGCCAATGGGAAGTCTTCCCGCAAATTTTAAACTTGAGGGGATCTTTTAAAATTGTACACAGAAATCCCCTTAAAATGCCCAGTTACAGTGGTCACCTGACCTTTCCAGGGGCCAAGGGCCAAATTGTCCCTGATTGTAAAAATTTGATCAAGGGTTTTAACTTTCCCCAAATCGTTTCCTTCCAGCTGCAAAATTAAAATATCAGATATAAAAATCCTAACTCACTAAATAAATCTGACCAAACCATTCCGCACTTCCCATGCCACATCACTTTGAAATCTGTGCGGTCTAAACTCAAGTTCTTAGAATGTACTCTCTCATCCGCTCTCCTGCTGGCCCAATGTACGAATCAATGTCCGACAATCCAGACTATTTTCTGGGGACCTGAAATTATTCAAACGAAAGAGTTAGGACGAACATACAATAAGAAACTATCCGATTTCCACCTGCCTATTTTCTTGATCAAACCTTCACTGATAATAATCCCCACGGAGATGGGGGGAGGGGGGGGTGCCGCACAGAACAGGGGCTTTGAGACCCCTTGCGCCCACTACATGTCTGCTTCCTCCTGCTTGGCTTTCAGAGGACTACAACTGGGAGTGTCAGACCGCTCCTATGGATACCCCTGATTTGGAGCAATGTCCCTCTGTCCCTCATTCCTCCTCATTTAGATCTGATCCATATAGATGTATATAAAATGCACTTTTTCCCAGCACTAAACCTTTCATCTGATTTCTAAATTGCTGCATTTGTAAATTCCAGAAGCCAATATAAAGGAATAGTAGAGGTAAATAAAAGCACTTCTGTGTTTAACCAATCTTGTTTTTTGTACAATTCTCCTTTAAGGGGGCGTGGCAAGGGGTGTGTCCTAAGCCTGCATACTTTTGCCTATAGGTGTCCCTCATTCCCATTTTAAAAAGTTGGGAGGTATGGATACGGGAGGACTAGCAGCCAGCGGTCTTACAAACAGGAAGTCACCAGGCAATAACGTTTTTTTCAGCAAGTTCAGCAGCCTACTACAGAGGAAATGCAGAGCTCAGAAGAACATGGGTGACATACTTGGTGTCGGTGAAGGTAGGAGATCAGCAACAAGGACATAGAAAACATTTTTTACCCGGAGTTCTGCTTTAAGAGATTATTTATCTCTGTTCTGACTGTGGATGCAGTACAGACAACCACAGATAACATGAAAAACTCTCTTAGTTGATTTTGTACCATCACATGCTGCCATCTAGTGACTACATGTATTTGCAAGTATTTTGTATATAACGTTTCTTTATTGTATTTCTGGGGGTTTACAAAGTATTTTCATCTTGGATGATAAGTTTTGTTTGCTTTTTCATTTGTTGAATGCTGTTCTTATCCATGGATGTTCATACTTATAACACTTTTTTTATTACACTTTTTTATAGATTGTAGTAGCTAGAATAATTAGCGATAGTGCATATAAAATTGTACTTTCCATTCCCACCTCTCTATTGCTGTATATTGCAGGATCATGCTTGTTAACATGCACATTGCCACAACCACACGTTACATATGTAGTGCGCTGTAGAGAAAAAAACATTTCAATGGCACCCCAATGTACTATCCCAGTGATGGCGAACCTTTTTGAGCCCGAGTGCCCAAACTGAAATAAATACATTGGTTTTGTGTTGCAAAGTGCCAACACGGCAATTTGCGAGAGAGGGGGGCTGAGCGAAAGAGAGGGGTTGTGTGAGAGAGAGAGGGGGGTTGTGAGAGAGAGAGAGGACAGCAAGAGTGAGGGGTGTGAGAGAGATGCTGAGAGAGAGGGGGGCAGAGAGAGGGGTGTGAGAGATATGCTGAAAGAGAGAGGGAACAGAGAGAGAGAGGGGGGCTGAGAGATATGCTGAGAGAGAGGGGGAACAGAGAGGAGGGGGCTGAGGGAGAGGGGCTGAGAGAGAGAGGGAGAGGGGACAGAGAGAGAGGGAGAGGGGACAGAGAGAGAGGGAGAGGGGACAGAGAGAGAGGGGTGTGAGAGAGATGCAGAGAGAGGGGGGCAACAGAGAGAGGGAGAGGGGACAGAGAGAGAGAGATGGGGGGCAGAGAGAGAGGGGTGTGAGAGAGGGGGAACAGAGAAAGAGAAGGGGGACAGAGAGGGAGAAGAGGGACAGAGAGAGATGCTGAGAGAGGGGTGAGCTGAGAGAGAGGGGGAACAGAGAGAGGGGGGGGGCGGAAAAAGAGGGAGGGGGGCTGAGAGGAGAGAGAGACCTCTAGCTCTGTCCTGGACCCTCTTGTGTGCCCACAGAGATGTGCCATAGGTTCGCCATCACTGTACTATCCCAACGCAACTTCACATGAATTGCATAGCACTAGAAGGCAATAGGGTTAATTTACTAAAAGCAAATAGACTTTGCAGTTGCAATGTGAAAGAGAATTTGCGCTAGAGCTTAGTAAATAAGGTGAAGCTTCACTTTGCAAAGAATACGTAATCACGTGCAAGAAAGATAAAATAACAGCATTTTTTTCTTGCACGTGATTGGATGATGGAAGTCAGCAGAGCTTCCCCTCATTTACAAAGCTCTGGAGCAATGGCCCTTGCAGACTGCAGATCACTGGAGTATGTGCTTTACTTTACAATTCTTTTGCCAACTGGTAAACCACTCTCTAAATATCTTTAATTTCAGTATTAGTATTTCGCGAGCGGCCATTAAAGAGAGGTAAGTTATAAAAAAAAAAAAAAAAAAAAGAAAAATGATCCATACATTTATTTATTTTTTTATAATACCACATATACATTGTTTTCTTTTTGTTTTGTTTTTTGTTTTTTTTACAAATTAGACATTGTAACATGAGGGCATTAAAATACAAAATTATAATTTATGACAACAATATTTTTAAGATGAGTTTTTTTTTAACCTGGAAGCAGTTTATAATAAAATGTTTCTAAGCCTTAATATGCACTAAATCTATTTTATATCCCCACTGCTGTACAACTGAGCTTTATTATGAGTTTGGGGTAGACAGCACCATGGAGGTTTAAAAGAAGGTTTAGGGACGATTTACATCTATGTATTCCAGGAACGCTTGTGTTAACGTGTGCCTAACCACAATGCACGGCAAATTATTCTACATGTATTGACGCGTTGCAGTGTCATTTATTTTGAATAACACCCCAACACAATAATGCCGCGTACACACGACCGGACTTTGACGGACTTTCGGCGGAGTTCCGACTGACTTTTCGAATGAACGGACTTGGCCACACACAATCACACTAAAGTCTGACGGATTCGAACGTGATGACGTAGGACGGGACTAGAATAAGGAAGTTCATAGCCAGTAGCCAATAGCTGCCCTAGCATTGTTTTTTGTCCATCGGACTAGCATACACACGAATGGATTTTTCAATAGGAACTGGATCCGGCAGAGTTCTGACGGAAAAATTTGAAACATGTTCTATTTCTAAAGTCCGTCCGTCAGTCCGTTAGCCTGCACGGTAATGCCACAGATGACGTCAATTATGACGAAACGTATTGGAAAGAGCTGACGCACTTGACGTTGCCATGCTTGCATGCAGTTTCTGGAATACTTGGAATCGTTTACTACTATGTTTTGTATATACAGCACTGTTTTTATGATCTACATGTGAGTAGCTTTGCATTTTACTTTTAATAAATGTGTTTTATGGATTCCCACTATGTGGGTTTATCTGTTTTGATTCTATGAGGAGTCTTGCACTACCATCTTGGCCATATATATCCATTATATTCATGAGGAACCAGAGATATCATGAGGATTAGATGTAACCATCTGGGTCTCGGTACGGAATACTAGGATATTGTTTGCAGGCCTATTTGACTAAGTAATAGAGTCCAAAGATTCTGGTAAGAGGCCATTTAACTACTGGTGATGGTCCACGTGGTGAATATAGAGTTTTTTTTGATACTCCTCATTACACACTACAACAGGTGGATGTCACCTTTTGATTGGGGCTGTGGTTTTTAATTTATGCACATTTTAAACAGACTTATAATTTATACATACTGATTCGACGGATTCGAACGTGATGACGTAGGACGGGACTAGAATAAGGAAGTTCATAGCCAATAGCCAATAGCTGCCCTAGCGTTGTTTTTTGTCCATCGGACTAGCATACACACGAATGGATTTTTCGATAGGAACTGGGTCCGGCAGAGTTCTTGCGGAAAAATTTGAAACATGTTCTATTTCTAAAGTCCGTCAGATTTTTGGACAGCAAAGGTCCGATGGAGCCCACACATGATCGAATTGTCAGACGGATTCGTTCCGTCGGACCTTTGGTGTCGAAAAGTCCACTTGTGTGTACACGGCATTAGGCAATGCACAGGCATTGCAATACACTGCAACACATGACAGCACACCATAGTGTGTTGGAGAGAAAAATTGGATTATGTCTTGTATTTGATGTGTTGGAAACCCGATAACTTCAATGGACACTAGCGCACATCAAAAACACGTTAACACAAGTACATTAACACAGTGTACACATGTAAATGGTCCCTTAGTGTATATAAGGGTTTAGTCCTAAAGAACACAAATGCAGTCAATGATCCATCAGAGTGCACCCTGGGTAACCATTGAGATCTAAACCCTGGCTATTCTGACAAAGATCAAGGCTGCCCGGTTACATGGTGTAAATGGGCAGCATTGTGGGGTGCAGGTGCTGCAAACTGCAGTAGATTGCTGGTATGTGAACAAGTCCTTAAAGTGTTTTTAAATCCAAAGAACAAAATGTTATATAATGCAGGTTAACCGTGGCATTACTATGCATTGTGGTGCGGTGCAACACATGTGCATTGGTAAGGTGCATTGGGATAGCATCAAGAGTGAATGGCACTACAGTGCACCAACAGGCAACACCCACCTTTCCATGTATACTAGCACAGGGCATACAGTAGATGTGAACACAACAAGAGGAGTTCCAGTCTCCCCCGCCACCAAAAAAAATCAGCAGCTACAAATACTGTAGCTGTTGACTTTTAATATAAGGACACTTACCTGTCCAGGGGTCCAGCACTGTCCTCCCCCGAGCAGGTTCTTTACTGAGTTTTGGGTCCCTAGCGTTGGCATCATAACTAAGGGAGACCGGCAGTGAATCTGCAAGACTTCCCACTACACATGCCCGAGACATGCTGCACTTTGCGAATAGCCTCGCAGGCTTCCGGGGCCTATGATGTGCCCCAGAAGGCTGCGGGTGAAGGGGGGGTTCAACTTTTGGGTGAAGTTCCTCTTTAAGGAGCAGTGTTGTCACCCTAGTGTAATATCTTCATATAATGCCTTCCTCAGTTCCAACTTCCCCCTAATGAACCTGGATTTAACATTTTGTCAATCAAATTATTTTGTTTTCAAGAAAAACCTCAATTGAGACATAATTACTGGGTCGTCTTCTTTCTTTGTTTGCTCCATGATGACACCGAGTTTGGCGGCAGGGGTAAGTAGGCTCCTATAAACATCAAGGCACTCTACTCTTAGATCTTCTTTCAAGAGGCAGAGCATTATAGGAAAAAAATGAATCACCATCATTCCTTTCGATGTGCATGCTCCTCTGATGGACACTGAGTGCTTCAGACTTTAGTTGTGCAATCTGTTCATCGATGGCTTGACTACAATAGAGTGTGTAATAACAAATATAACACAACATTTATATATACGGTAAATAATGGCGCAATAACAAACTAGTGAAAGGCATATAAAAACCTTAGTGATAATAAATTACCACCAGGTGAATAATAAGTGAATACTGCTCTTTAAAGAGGATCTTCACCCAAAAGGTGAAACCCCATCATAGGTCCCGGAAGTCTGCAAGACTATTCACAAAGTGCAGGGCGTCTCGGGCATGTGTAGTGGCAAGTCTTGTAGCTTCACTGCCGGTCTCCCATGACAAATCACGTTAGCTCTTTCCAATACGTTTCGTCATAATTTACGTCATCTGTGGCATTACCGTGCAGGCTGCTACACTCTAGTGTAACAGGACAATCCACAGGATCTAAATTATAAACTCTCCTTTACTGTTGATCTTACCACTGCGCCATTAACCGCTTCAGCACCGGGCTATTTTTACCCCCTTCCTTACCAGAGCACTTTTTGCGATTCGGCACTGCGTCGATTTAACTAACAATTGCGCGGTCGTGCGACGTTACACCCAAACAAAATTGACGTCCCTTTTTCCCCACAAATAGAGCTTTCTTTTGGTGGTATTTGACCACCTCTGCGGTTTTTATTTTTTGCGCTATAAACAAAAGAAGAGCGACAATTTTTAAAAAAAACTCAATATTTTTTACTTTTTGCTATAATAAATATCCCATTTTTAAAAAAAAAATAAATTTTTTTTCCTCAGTTTAGGCTGATACGTATTCTTCTACATATTTTTGGTAAAAAAAAATCGCAATAAGCGTATATTGATCGGTTTGCGCAAAAGTTATAGCGTCTACAAAATAGGGTATAGATTTATTGCATTTTTTTTTTTTTACTAGTAATGGCGGCGAGTGAATATCTAGCTGACACTTTAAATAAACAGTGTATAATAATAAATCTACCACAACATTGTTATAGTGCCATTATTTACTGTATATATATATATATATATATATATATATATATAAATGTTGTGGTAGATTTATTATTATACACTGTTTATTAAAAGTGTCAGCTAGATATTCACTCATTTATTTCACTCATCTTTTAATGGCGCAGTGATAGGTTCAACAGTATAAGAGAGTTTATACTTTAGACCCTATGGATTGTCCTGTTACACTAGAGTGTAGCAGCCTGCACGGTAATGCCACAGATGACGTCAATTATGATGAAACGTATTGGAAAGAGCTGACGCACTTGACGTCGCCATGCTTGCATGCAGTTTCTGGAATACTTGGAATCGTTTACTACTATGTTTTGTATATACAGCACTGTTTTTATGATCTACATGTGAGTAGCTTTGCATTTTACTTTTAATAAATGTGTTTTATGGATTCCCACTATGTGGGTTTATCTGTTTTGATTCTATGAGGAGTCTCGCACTACCATCGTGGCCATATATATCCATTATATTCATGAGAAACCAGAGATATCATGAGGATTAGATGTAACCATCTGGGTACCAAATACTAGGATATTGTTTGCATGCCTATTTGACTAAGTAATAGAGTCCAAAGATTCTGGTAAGAGGCCATTTTTTTTTAACAAGAAAGGTAAGAGGCCATTTAACTACTGGTGATGGTCCACGTGGTGAATATAGAGGTTTTTTTGACACTCTTCATTACACACTACAACAGGTGGATGTCACCTTTGATTGGGGCTGTGGTTTTCATTTATGCACATTTTAAACAGACTTATAATTTATACATACTTTTTTCACATACGTTTTTTACTGTACCAATGTGGTTTGCAGTATATTATTATTAGCATTGCAGAAGTTAGTTTATTTAGCAGATTGCACAGCTAATCCGCATTTCTAAAGGGATGCTGGGAATGTGTTCTTTCAAAAGGAGCAGTGTTGTCTAGACATGTGCACAATAGAAAAATTTGTTTAGTTTCGTTTCTGTTCGTTTCCGTTGATTCGTAACGATTCGTAATTTCGTAAGTCGTCGGTGTTTGTATTCGGACTCGTATGTATTTTCGTAAGTCGTTGGTGTTCGTATTCGGACGCGTTCGTATTTTCATAAGAGTTTTTTGTTGATTCGTTTTTCCGTTAGTCTAATTTTTGTTTATTCGAAATTCGTATTTTCGTATTTTCGTTATATTTTGTATTCGGACGCATTCATATTTTCGTAGATTTAGTTACATTCGTACTTTCGTAAGATTGATTTATTCGTTCTTTCGTAACATTGTTTTCGTAGATTCGTAATCTGAGCATAATTCATAATTTTATGTAATGTGTATGCTATTTACATGTTTAAGAAACAAAGAATTTCTCTCTCACGAGTCAGAACTTAAAGCGGTTTGGTACTCAAAAAATCTTCTTTAGCTTATTAAAAGCATTTAGTAAAGCTGATGCACTAATGACCATTTAAAAAAAAAAAAAAAAATTATTTAACTTACCTGACAGCTTTTTCCTCTGGCTTCCGGTCTGTCCTCCCGTGGGAGTAGGCGTGTTTTCGGCTGTCCCCCGGCTCCGCAATGACTTCTGGGAGCTGTTCTGCATTCCTCCCATGAAGCCACGGGGGACGCCGTCAGCACGAAATCTCGAGAGATTTTGGCCGTTGTGATGGCAACCAGAAATTTTACGAACTGAGCATGCGCGGGATGCGGCATGCGCGGGATCGAGCGGTGAATGCTGGGAGCGCAGCATTCACCGCATCCCGGAAGTTAATGCTTGTGCCCACAAGCAAGATGGAATCGTCCAGCAAGATCTTTTCTAAGTTATCCAAACGGACAGAATCGGCGATCGGCGGCGAGAAGAACTGCAGCAGGTAAGTGACATGTTTTGTATGTGTGTATTTTACACTGATTGGGGGGAAAAAAAAAACTTATTTCGGCGGAATCCCGCTTTAACTCAAAAAAACACCAAAACAGTGCCTCCGACCCAACCACGTTTATCAACTAACAAAAAAAAGTAACGAATTTACGAATCCATTCGAAGCACGTTATGCAGCGCCATTGTAAGAGACATGGAAAATTACGAATCAACAAACAAAAAAAAAAAGTTACGAATGTACGAATTTTTTCGTTCATTTTGATTTTCGTTATTTTTTAATCTTTGTTCGGTATTTTCGTTGTTTCTGTTTTCGTTTTTCGGATTTTCATTCATTCGTAGTGTCGTTGTTTCTAATTTAATTATTTCGTATTTTCGTTGTTTTTCATATTCGTTCGTTTCGATAATTCGTTATTCGTTAGAATTTTTACTAAATCATTCGTTCATTCGTACGATAACGAATGAACGAATATAACAAATTTGAACGGAAAACAAATTCGTAACTAAACGAATTGCACATGTCTAGTGTTGTCACTCTAGGCTTCTTTCCTGATTTTAAATACAAACATCTACCCCTTGCCTCATCTTCATTACACAGTGGGGCAACTTTTTCAATATACCGTATGTGCTCATGACTCCTAAACATCTCCTATTTATGTGTTTTCACCATCTCAGTTGTCTGTAACATTCAGTGTATTTCTTTATAAATGTGTAACAAAATTCATGATTGTATCTGGAGCCATTTTTCTCTTGCAGTAGGAGCCGGCCAAGTTAACACAACATTATTTCTCCCAACTAGAGTGAGGAATAAGAAAAGGAAGCTGGAAATAATAGTAATCAGCTGCTAAGATATGAGTACACTGTCCCTCTCCTGAAACATGGACATAGAGAAGAGAACAGACTCATTCCAAGGGAGCGCAAAGCTGTCCACACATATTATAATTCTTCCAGGGTTCTTCCAGGAACACGCATACCTTAAATGTTCTTCTGCAATACAATTAGACTCTTCAAAGCTGAACTCAAAAAGAATTGCTAAATACACATAAAATATATATGGAGTTTTTTTACCTGCCAAAGAATTTGTATTTCTGTCCATCTAGTCCTGAGATTTACATATCCCTGACATGCAGCATAGCCTGGTTGTTAACACCACTTCCATTTAAAGGGTAGGAAACTTTCCCATAAAGTTTCCTTACCCTTTGGCCTCAAAATGGCTCTACTTACCTAATCAAGGTATTGTGTTCATTTAATGTCCATACATGCGCAGTTCGGCCCAACAGACTATAAATCCGCCCGGTTCAACTCTACAGGTCTGTACACAGACATACACAGACATACACAGACATCAGATCAAGGACCAAGGGACTATACCGTGGGTCTCGGAGTGAGATTCAGTACAGCAAAGTGGCGGTTGGGATACACCTGTTCAGGGGTGGTGACAAAATGGTAAGGAAACTTTGTAGGAAAGTTTCCTTAACTTGGCCATACACTAGTAGAGTTTTTTTTGGGAAATTTTACGTTTTAAGAATGTTCTTTCGATTTTCTAATCATTCGTGAGGACAAATCGGCACTTGTCTTTCACCGCAATGACAAGAAAAGTCAAAGGAGCAGCAGGATTAGAACTTTTTCTTGAACAAACAAATTTCTTATGCCCTGTACACACGATAGGATTTTCCGACAACAAAATCCATGTTTTTTTTCCAACAGATGTTGGCTCAAACTTGTCTTGCATATACACGGTCACACAAAGTTGGTCGAAAATTCCAAACGTCAAGAACGCGGTGACATACAACACGTAGGACGAGCCGAGAAAAATTAAGTTCAATAGCCAGTGCGGCTCTTCTGCTTGATTCTGAGCATGCGTGGAACTTTGTGCGTCGGAATTGTGTACACACGATCAGAATTTATGACAACAGATTTTGTTGTTGGAAAATTTGAGATCCAGATCTTAAATTTTGTGTGTCTGAAATTCCAATGGAAAAAGTCAGATGGAGCCTACACACTGTCGAAATTTCTGACAACAAGCTCCAATCACACATGTTCCGTCAGAAAGTCCAACCGTGTGTACGGGGCATAACAGTGTATGTGTTTTTTTGTATGGGAGAGTCCATTCATTCGCAAATGTAAAAAGCAAACAAAATTCTGAAGTACTTTCAAAGGACATTCATCAAATCATCAAGTGTACTGGGAATTTTCATATGAATGTTCATATGAATATTCAAATTAATGTTTTCTCAAAAATCTGCTAGTGTGTTGCCAGCTTTATCCTAAAAGGAATGCATCCTGGTATTCTTTTTTCTACCTGCAGCCTGCTGACTAGACAATGAAAGAGCAGAAACAGACTAATGAGGTCTTCTTCCTACTCACTTTGTTCTCTTATCTTACCTCCATGTTCCCTTTCAGCACATTTACATGAAGCACACCTAATTGAATCCCAGTCCAACCCCTCTATTTTTTGAGTTCTGCTGTATAGGAGCTGATACCATATCACATTCAGATACTTACAGTAATCACATTAAAAAAATACATGTATGTACTAAAACACAGAGCTGTATTACTCTGTGTATTTTATAACTGCCTAGATTTCAGCTTTAAGTAACAGCTTGTAAAATGCAATGCTTTCACCATTTTGTTGTTGTTTGATATTTCACTAACAAACCTAAAATGCTTGCGGTCGCATTAGTGCGAGTGAGGGGGGCAGGTTTGTTTGCCACCCCCCTCAAAATATTGAGCACTGGCCGCCACTGGACCATTCCATACCACCACATGTTACAATGATTTTTAGAATGATGACATTCTGAACACATCTATTCTTAGGTATTCCCATCTTTTCATTTTACAATGAAAATGTACCCAGACGTATTAAAATGCATTTTCTGATTTATGTAAATAAAGCAGGAAAAGTCAAAAAGTATTTTTTAAATATGTTTTTCCAGTAGCAAATTAGGACTGTCCCAGTAAAATCAGGACAATTCCTACTATATTTAGCAGTGTCTACGAGCCAATCACTGTTACCCATCTAATGGTCTTCTTCATCATAAGCGCATCCTCACGCGTCCATATAAATGAGATTCTTCCGATAGTGTCTTCTGTAAGCATCCACCTTGCATTCACTAATGTTAATCTCATTATTATCTGTTTTATAAAAGCACAGTTGTTTTCCAGGTTCACAAAGCACTGTTGACATTTGGCAACACCAGTACTGGCTTTTGAGATGCCAAGAAGATCCAACCTTTTCACAAATGAATAAATAAGTCCACACTTTTTTTATAATATTTGATGATCGCCAGCAAAAAATAAAATTTGTTCTAGAACGCTTCTGTGAATTCCTCCATTCACTGGCACTTTGGAGGAAATTTAGGCCAAAGTTCTCATTATTTCCATTGTCATGTAAAAATTTCAGATTGGCCTGTTCTAGATCCTAGGTGTTCTTCATCTCTAGCTTTTACATAACACTTGATTAGCTACTGGTCTTTTTTAATACGGAGCTCAGTCATTCAGGCGAATTGCCACCTTCACTATCAGACCTCCGAATTGGTTCCCCTCGAGCTGATTTCACTGGTAGCCGGCTGAAGTGACCCCTGGAGTAAGTTGCATTTGAAGCGTCTAAGTCTTCTTCTTCCTGGGAGACTCCATCACCAATTTTCCCATCTACATCTAGAAAGAGAGGCAACGGTAATCAGAAATTACGGTAGTTATTTTCCTGATGATTGTCTGGAAAGGTTCTAATTTATTCAGGTTTTGGAATAATTAGTAGTAGTTGTCACTTTCAACTGGACATGTTCCTAACACTTATAAGATAGGAGCAAGCAAACTTTACAGAACAAGTCCAGCTGAAGGTTACTACTACTTCAATTAATCTAGACAACCCTATATTTACTGATTCATACAAAAGAAGATTGTAGAAATCAGCTCAGTTATTGCAATATATATATATATATATATATATATATATATATATATATATATATATATATATATATATATATACACACTGAGTTTTTTGTGAGTTTGCCCACTTACAAAGAAATGAAGGGTCTATAATTTTTTTTATCATAGGTGTATTTTAAATGATAGACAGAATATAAACCAAAAATCCAGAAAGACACATGATAAGAAAAACGTTATAAAGTTCAGTGAGTAAAATAAGTTAGTACTTGGTGGATAAACCCTTGTTGGCAAGCCCAGAGGTAAGACTTTCCTTGTAGTTGGTTACCAGGTTTGCACACATCTCAGGAAGGATTTTGGTCCACTCTTCTTTACAGATCTTCTCTAAATCCTTAAAGTGGAAGTAAACCCCCCTATCGTTTTTCAGCCAAGGAAGCTGCCATCTTTGCCTCTGTTTAATCTTCAACTGCCACAGTGCTGCACATGTGATCCGTTATGACACCAGCCATTGGATGGTTTGACTGTTTGGTTGAGAGCACAGCCAATGTGCAGTTAGCATTCACGGCATGCCTTTTTTTTTTAGACTGTTAAATCAATGGGTTTACTTCCGCTTTAAGATTTCTAGGCTGTCGCTTGGCAACTCAAAGTTTCAGCTCCCTCCATATATTTTCTATAGGATTAAGGTCTAGAGACTGGCTAGGCCACTCCATGACCTTAATGTGCTAGTTCTTGAGCCACTCCTTTGTTACCTTGGTGGGATGTTTTGGGTCATTGTCATGCTGAAAGACCAATCCATGACCCATCTTCAGTGTTCTGGCTGAGAGAAGAAGGTTCTTATCCAAGAGTTTACAATACATGGCCCCGTCCATTGCCCCCCTCAATGTGGCAAAGTTGGCCTGTACCTTTAGTAGAGAAACAGCCCCAAAGCATAATGTTTCCACCACCATGCTTCACTTTAGGGATGATGTTCTTAGGGTCATAGCCTGTATTTTTCTTCCTCTCAACACAGTGAGTCGAGTTAATGTCAAACAGCTCAATTTTGGTCTCATCTGACCACAGCACTTTTTACCAATCCTTCTCTGAATCATTTAGATGTTCATTGGCAAACTTCAGATGGGCCTGTACATGTGCCTTCTTAAGGAGGGGGACCTTGCGGCCACTGCAGGATTTCTGCGTATTGTGTTACCAATGGTTTGTTTGGCGACTGTGGTCCCAACTACCTTAAGTTCATTCACAAGCTCCTCCCATGTAGTTCTGGGCTGATCCCTCACTTTTATCATGATCATCCTTATGGTCTTGTGGCCCATGCCAGCCTTGTGCAGGTCTACAATCTTGTCCCTGATATCCTTTGACAGCTCTTTGGTCTTGCCCATGATGGTGGGTTTGAATGGAAGAAAGAGATTCTGTGGACAGGTGTCTTTTATACACATAACGACTTGTCGTTAGGAGCAACTTCCTAAATTGACAGGACTAATCTGTGTACCACATGAGCACATACTGTAGCCAGTCTGTGGGAGCCAGAATTATTGTTGGTTGGTAGGGGATCAAATACTTTTTTCACTCATTGAACTGCAACTCAATTTTTAAAATTTATCGTGTTTTTTTGGGATTTTTGGTTGATATTCTGTCTCTTATAGGCCCTTAATTTCTTTGTTAGTGGGCAAACTTACAAAATCTGCAGGGGATCAAATAATTATTTTAGCCACTGCATATATATACTGTATATATATATATATATATATATATATATATATATATATACACACACACGCGCACACACACACACACATACAGTATCTCACAAAAGTGAGTACACCCCTCACATTTTTGTAAATATTTTATTACAACTCTTCATGTAACAACACTGAAATGTTGAAAGAAATGACACTTTGCTACAATGTAAAGTAGTGAGTGTACAGCTTGTATAACAGTGAAAATTTGCAGCCCCCTTTAAAATAACTCAACACACAGCCATTAATGTCTAAAACCGCTGGCAACAAAAGTTAGTATACCCCTAAGTGAAGATGTCCAAATTGGGCCCAAATAGCCATTTTCCCTCTCCAGTGTCAAGTGACTTGTTAGTGTTACAAAGTCTCAGGTGTGAATGGGCAGCAGGTGTGTTAAATTTGGTGTTATTACTCTCACTCTCTCATACTTGTCACTGGAAGTTCAACATGGCACCTCATGGCAAAGAACTCTCTGAGGATCTGAAAAAAAATTATTATTGCTCTACATAAAGAGGCTATAAGAAGGTTGCCAAGACCCTGAAACTGAGCTGCAGCACGTGGCCAAGACCATACAGCTGAGTGGAACCTGTCCTGTTAAACATGTTGAACTTCCAGTGACAAGTATGGGAGAGTGAGAGTAATAACACCAAATTTAACACACCTGCTGCCCATTCACACCTGAGACTTTGTAACACTAACAAGTCACATGACAACGGGGAGGGAAAATGGCTAATTGGGCCCAATTTGGACATTTTCACTTAGGGGTATACTAACTTTTGTTGCCAGCGGTTTAGACATTAATGGCTGTGTGTTGAGTTATTTTGAGGGGACAGCAAATTTACACTGTTATACAAGCTGTACAGTCACTACTTTACATTGTAGCAACGTGTCATTTCTTCAGTGTTGTCACATGAAAAGGTATAATAAAATATTTACAAGAATGTGAGGGGTGTACTCACTTTTGGTAGATACTGTGTGTGTGTGTGTGTGTGTGTGTGTGTGTGTGTGTGTATATATATATATATATATATATATATATATATATATATATATATATATATATATAGTATATGCAGTGGCTAAAATAATTATTTCATCCCCTGCAGATTTTCAAGTTTAATCCCCCCAATAAAAAAAAACAAGCTATGGACTGATCTGTGTTACTGAGTGACTGTAAGATGGATGTCCGGCTGGGCAGGGTGATGGGTGAAACCCAACTTTCAGCAACCCTCACGGGGGCATGGTTATATATATATATATATATATATATATATATATATATATAGAGAGAGAGAGAGAGAGAGAGAGAGAGAGAGAGAGAGAGAGAGAGAGAGAGAAAGATACCATATACAATGTATACAGTATACTCTACATGTTGGTATCCTATAGAAAATAGTCTACAGCAGCCTTTCTCAACCTTATTACCCCCTCCCCCCACCCCAAGGAACCCTTGAAAGAATTTTCAGGTGTAGGGGAATCCCTGTTAAAACCAATTCATTGTGGGTCAGTAGGTAAAATGAACCCTACATTCGTGGTCAGTGGGAAAAATGCCCTCCCTACAGTGGTGGTCAGAATGCCAGACAGATGATTGGTGTCATGCTGCTGGCTCTTTTAAGTAGCACTGATCCCCAAACTATGCAGGCACCATCAAATAAGAGGGCATTCAGCCACAGCTGAAGGAACCCCAAGCAATCTCTGGAAGAACCCTAGACTCTAGTAAACCCTGGTCTACAGGCGTGGATGCCCCCTACTGTGTTAGTACCAGCCTGTATGCCCACTGGGCAGGTGCATGAAGAAGGCATCAAACACAAATGGGCCTTCTTAAAACATGAGCCAAGTTCTGATTGGGACCAGATGCTTTTTTATCTTCAGCGACCCAAGAAAAGCACAGCTTTACACAAGTGAAGTTGTCACAAGTGATAATATACGTACATCAAGTTGCCAAGCCATGCCCAAGACCTTTAACAGGGCTTTAATAGCAATCCATGAAATGATTTAACAATGAAATCTACCCTAACCCTAACAACCAGTCTTTTACTGAATCTGAGGTTTGACAAATATACAGTCCAAATATATATGTTTTCAGCAAATAAAAGGAAGACTGGAACCCTATGTTTGAATTGCTGCTCTAGTTGGAATTACACTATAATGGGCTTATTTGGAGCAAGAAAAGGGAAAATAAACCCTTGGACACCTCCCATTTGGCCACTGAATTTCATGAAGAGTCTGGCCACTTTTAATGCTGGGCTTCTGTTCTAAGAAAAGACCCACATCTTGAAGCACCTGCTTCGGCTGTTTATAAGATGGCAAGGGACCTGTGTACTGGCAGTCACCTTTACTGGGGATAACATCCCTGGTGTACCAAGATATTTTATTTTACCTTAACAAAAAACTAATTGGGTGGTAAAATGGTAAGGTAAGTGATTTGACTCTCTCTGTTCATATTAAAATGATAATGAAAACATTCCCTTATCTGCAGATTTTTACACTATCCAGGATGATAGGCTAGTGGGCCCTAAACAGAGGTACTGCATAGGAGCCACATGTAGTTCCCAAGAAGTCCCAGTATAGGTGCTAAATGTAGGCAGTGCATTTATATGAACATCGGCTGTGTTATACACTGCAAAACAACATGAAATATAACACAAGAGACAAATTTAGAACAAAATGAAATGCCATACAATATGCTTTAGCTCATCCGCTGTGCAGAAGTAAATGAATTGGGTTTAAATCACTACAGACAGATAGAAATGTACCTGGTGTTTGGGGACAGGCTTCAGCACCCTCTGCTGTACCCTAAAACAGATCACCAATACAGAATTACTTCCATGTAAAATACTTTCATATATTACAGTACTATTATATTTTTTCTAAATCCTTTATGACATTTTTTTCTATGATAAATACCTATTAGCTAAAATCCTATGAGCTAATTGCCTATTATTATCTAATTACCCAAGTTAGTCTCTTTTCCCTTTATTTTACCTAACCGTTCCTAATCCTTTACATTCTCTTAAATTGTTTTCTCTTTTTGTTTTATTCTCTATGTTTTTTTTTTTCATTTACATTATTTTTTCTACTTGATCTTTTTTCTGTCTGGTCCCTTTCTATCTCTTACAAGTTACAGTAGAGCAACATGCTTCAGCACAGCTCCAAACGGCAAAACAAAGTTCAGTACCTTAACAACTTGCCCACTGGGCACTTATACCCCCCAACCAGGCCAATTTTCAGCTTTTTAGAGCTCTCATATTTTAAATGACAATTACTCAGTCATGCAACACTGTACCCATATGACATTTTTGTTCTTTTTTCCACACAAATAGAGCTTTCTTTTGGTGGTATTTAATCACCACTGTGTTTTATTTTTTATTTTTTTGCGCTATAAATGAAAAAAAGACCGAACATTTTGTAAAAAAAAAATGCATTTCTCTTAATTTCTGTTAAAACATTTTGCAAATTAGTAATTTTTCTTCATAAATGTGTGCCAAAATTTATACTGCTACATATCTTTGGTAAAAATAACCAAAATCAGTGGTCTTTGTGAAAGTTATAGTCTACAGGCTATGGTACAAATCACTGAAAATTGATCACACCTGATGTACTGGCGGCCTATCTCATTTCTTGAGACACTAAGGCCCCTTTCACACTGGGGTGGTGAGCCGCGGTGACGGTAAAGCAGCGCTATATTTAGCGCTGCTTTACCGTCGTTTTCACCGCGGTTTTCGGCCGCTCGCGGTGCGGTTTTACCCCCCGCGAGCGGCCGAAAAAGGGTTAAACACCCCCCGCAGAGCGCCGCCGTAGCCGTGGTATTGCCGCGGTAACCGCGGTATTGCCGCGGTTTTACCGCGGTCTCCCATTGTAATCAATGGGAAGGAGCGGTATAGGAGCGGTGAACACACCGCTCCTATCCCGCTCCAAAGATGCTGCTAGCAGGACTTTTTTTGTCATCCTGCTAGCGCACCGCTCCAGTGTGAAAGCCCGCCGGCTTTCACACTGGAGTTAAAGGGGCCGGATTTTTTCATGCGGTGAACAGGCGCTATTTTTAGCGCTGCACCGCATGAAAAACGCCCCGGTGTGAAAGGGGCCTAAGTGCCGGTTCACACTGGGACGACTTGTCAGGCGACTTAGCCGCCTGACAAGTCGCGTCCCGTTCTGTACAATGGAACCGTTCTAATCGGAGCGACACAAGTCTTGGAAAAAGGTTCCTGTACGACTTTGGGGGTGACTTGAGGCGACTTGCATTGACTTCTATAGAGAAGCCGTTTTGCAAGTCGCTGCAGCTGTCGTGTCCAGGTCGCCTGAGGCAGTTGTGCTGCAAGTCGTGCTGCCTCAGTGTGAACTGACACTAAGAAGCCAGGAAAGCACAAATACCCCCCAAAAGGACCCCATTTTGGAAAGTAGACATTCCAAGGTAATTAGTAAGAGGCATGGTGAGTTTTTTGAAGTTGTAATTTTTTCCCACAATTCTTTGCAAAAAGAAGATTTTTTTTTTCTTTTCACAAAATTATCTTATTAACAGGTTATTTCTCTCACACAGCATATGCTTTCCACAAATTACACCCCACAATACATTCTACTACTCCTCCTGAGTATGGCCATACCACATGTGTGAGACTTTTTCGCAGTCTGGCCACATACAGAGGCCCAACATGCAGGGAGCACCGTCAGGTGTTCTAGGGACATATAGTGCCTTGCAAAAGTATTCACCCCCCTTGGCTTTTTACCAATTTTGTTACATTACATCCTTTAGTTCTATGTTTTTTTTTTAATCTGATCTATATGTGATGGATCAGAACACAATAGTCTAAGTTGGTGAAGTAAAATTCGAAAAATATATACATAAAACTATTTTTCAGAAATAAAAAACTGATAATTGGCATGTGCGTATGTATTCACCCCCTTTGTTATGAAGCCCATGAAAAGCTCTGGTGCAACCAATTACCTTCAGAAGTCACATACTTAGTGAAATCATGTCCACCTGTGTGCAATCTAAGTGTCACATGATCTGTCATTACATATACACACCTTTTGAAAGGCCCCAGAGGCTGAAACACCTAAGCAAGAGGCACCACTAACCAAACACTGACATGAAGACCAAGGAACTCTCCAAACAAGTAAGGGAAAATGTTATTGAGAAGTACAAGTCAGGGTTAGGTTATAAAAAAAAATTCAAATCTTTGATGATACCTAGGAGCACCATCAAATCTATCATAACCAAATGGAAAGAACATGGCACAATAGCAAACAAGAGATGGCCGCACACCAAAACTCACGGACCAGGCAAGGAGGGCATTAATCAGAGAGGCAGCACAGAGACCTAAGGTTACCCTGGAGGAGCTGCAGAGTTCCACAGCAGAGACTGTAGTATCTGTACATAGACCGACAATAAGCCATACTCTCCATAGAGTTGGGCTTTATGGCAGAGTGGCTAGAAGAAAGCCATTACTTTCAGCAAAAAATAAAATGGCACCTTTTGAGTTTGCTAAAATGTGGGAAACTCCCAAAATGTATGGAGGAAGGTGCTCTGGTCTGATGAGACTAAAATTGAACTTTTTGGCCATCAAATAAATGCTATGGCTGGCGCAAATCCAACACATCACATAACCCAAAGAACACCATCCCCACAGTGAAACATGGTGGTGGCAGCTCATGCTGTGGGGATGTTTTTCAGCAGTGGGGATGTTTTTCAGCAGTCGGGACTGGGAAAGCGGTCAGAGTTGAGGGATGGTGCTAAATACAGGGATATTCTTGAGCAAAACCTGTACCACTCTGTGTGTGATTTGAGGCTGTTCACAAGCACAAACCATCCAACTTGAAGGAGCTGGAGCAGTTTTGCAAGGAGGAATGGGCAAAAATCCCAGTGGTAAGATGTGGCAAGCCAAACGCGACTTGGAGCTGTGATAGCCGCAAAAGGTGGCTCTACAAAGTATTGACTTTAGGGGGGTGAATAGTTATGCACATTGACTTTTTCTGTTATTTTGTCCTTTTTGTTTGCTTCACAATAAAAAATAAAAAAATTTTCAAAGTTGTGGGCATGTTCTATAAATTAAATTAAATTATGAAAATCCTCAAACAATCCATGTTAATTCCAGGTTGTGAGGCAACAAAACATGAATTGTGAATACTGGTAAATGGTGAATACTTTTGCAAGGCACTGTAAATTACACATTTAATTTCTTGACTACCTTTTACATTTTTGAAGGCCCTGAAGCACCAGGACAATGGAAACGCCACAAAATGACCCCATTTTGGAAAGCAAACATCACAATGTATAATCTATGAGGCATAATGAGTCTTTTGAACATGTAATTTTTTTCCACAAGTTTTTGGAAAATGTGGAAAGAAAATGAAAACACATTTTTTTTACACAAAGTGGTAAATTTATACTATATTTCTAACACATAGCATGTACATAGCAAAAATTACACTCCAAAATACATTCTGCTACTCCTCCTATGATGATGTGACAATACCACATGTGTGAGACTTTTACATAGCCTGGCCACATACAGAGGCCCAACATGCAGGGAGCACTGTCAGGATGAGCACTGATGTGGCATGGATGAGCAATGATGTGGCACTAATGTGGCACAGATGAGCACTGATGTGGCATGGTAGGCATGGATAGGCACGGATGAGCACAGATGTGGCACGGATGTGGCATGGATGAGGCACGGATGAGGTATGGATCGGCATGGATGGGCACAGATGTGGCATGGGTGTAGCCACCTCTGTTCCCCCTGCTCTCCTGCCCCACCACAGTAACCCCCTGCTCATCTGTCCCACCAATATACCTCCTTTAACATCTGCCCCACGGCTCTACCCCCCTTCTTTTCTGTCCCACCACTGAACCCCCTTCTCATCTGCCCCAACACTAAACCCCCTGCTCATCTGGCCCAGCACTGAACCCCCCTGCTCATCTGGCCCAACACTGTACCCCCCTGCTCATCTGGCCCAACATTGTACCCACCTGCTATTCTGCCCCACTGCTGAACCCCCTTCTCATCTCTTCCACCACTGTACCTTCCTGCACATCTGTCCCACCTCTGAACCCCTCCGGCTCATTTGCTCCATCGCTGTACCCTCTTCTCATCTATGATATGCGTGATATGCAGAGTGGTAAAAGGAAGCCAAGATGAGATACATCTACCTGTCCTGGCAAACTCATCCTGCTGATCCAACTCTTGCATCCAGCCCACGTGCTTGTATGTGATGTCACATACAAGCATCTGGAATGGATGGACAATGATGAGCTCAGGTCAGGGGCATTTTCTGAAAGCAGTGGGCCTGTGTGGAGGATCATAAGTTGGGCCCCCGCTGCTGAGAAAAAGTGGCTGGGTGTGATTTTCATTGCGCTGAATACTGGATGTGGCTTAAAGGGACACAGAGTGCTGGGGGGTTCAGTACTAAGTGATGCAAAGGTTCAGGAATAATTTCAACAAAGTTCCCAGAAGCTCAACAGTAATTCCACAAACTGTCACCTGATGAGTGGTTGTGGTTTTCTCAATCACAGTGAAATCCCTTCTTTCTGAGATTGGTAGTGGCAACCAAGCAAGTCATCTTCCTCTAGATGGTGGACAGGGCTAGCAGGACTGTGATTGGCTTTAGCAGTGGCCAATGACAGTTCTTCTCCTCCTGGAAACAGGGACCGCCCCCACAGCAGAACTGCACCAAATCTCTTCCCCATCACAAAAGCTGACGATCGCAGATACAGAAAAGTAAGAGAACCAAACAATGTTTCCCATCTTTTACAATGTGTGGGGGCACAGTGCCTCCACCCTCAGTGCAGGTGCGGTGTGAAGAATTCTAAAATTGGAATGTATTAGTGTCTCACTGACACTTCCCTGTGCTGCTCTGTTGATGGGGAGGAGTTGAGTGCCGGCTAAAGAGGCTTTGTGTGCCGCTTGCGCCACCAGAGCCGGGTGTTGCCTACCCCTGAATATAATACAAATAAATTAGTGCAGAGCTTACCTCATAACATACTGTGTGTTAACTAGTGCATCATATTATACAATTGTGCAATTATAAAATAAAATTAAAATAACAGCACTTCCAAAATATATTAGCAATTATACTTCTATATATATATATATATATGCATGACTATTCTGTGGATGGGCATGGATGAGGCATGGATGGACACGGAGGAGCACAGATGAGGCATGTATGAGGCATGGATGGGAATGGATGTGGCATAGGTGGGCACAGATGAGGCATAGATGGGCATGGATGGGCACGTATGAGGCATGGATGGGCATGGATAAGGCACGGATAGGCATGTATGAGGCACCAGTGGGCATATATGAGGCACGGATGGGCATGTATGAGGCACCAGTGGGCATATATGAGGCACGGATGGGCATGTATGAGGCACGAATGGGCATGTATGAGGCACAGATGAACATGTATGAAGCACGGATGGGCATTTATGAGGTACGGATGGGCATGTATTGTATGAGGCACAGATTGGCATGTATGAGGCACGGATGGGCATGTATGAGGAAATCTTCCAATGGGGACCTGGGGGTCCCCAAGAATTAACTTTAATTTGCTGGGATTTGCTCTCACTTCCTGTTTGACTATGGGACTGGAAGTGAAGGAAAATCCCTGCAATGGGACACAGATGAGGACAAAAAACTCTGCCAGGGGTTATAACCCAACCTTGCTCTATTCAAAATGAAAACACACGTTTTGACCTTAGTTCTACTTTAACTACTGTATGGGGTTGATTTACTAAAACTGAAAAATGCTAAATCTGGTGCAGCTGTGCATGATAACCAATCAGCTTCTAACTTTAGCTTACATATATTGGTAAACATCAGTAGGGTACTTGGCAAACATCTGAGCTTATATCAGTTTATATAACACAGTCAATTTGTTGAGTGCAATTATTATCTTACTTCTGCCACTAGTAACTCAACAGAATCCAATTCTGCCTCAGATGGCTCCTCTGCTGCTCCCTGGTGGCCGGATACAGGAAGCTCGTCCATTCCAAATATTTTCTCATAGTTGTTGATGAGGAATTCGACAGCTTGTGCCTGATAGCCAGAATCCAGCAGACAGGTCATAGGCTTGTCCTGTCCAGGAGATGGACGAATCAGCGTTGGGCCGAAGATAATTCCCAGGTTATTAGGATTCATTTTGTTCTCCTCAAATCTCTCTGAAACACTGGAGGTACACAAAGGGAGCATATGTTGCACCTGCACACTTCAGATAAAAATCTCAAAACAATTTCAATAGTTCATTCAAATGTTCCAGTATCTGAAATCTACATATGAAATCACACGTGTATTTTATATATTAAAGCCCAACTGCAAAAGAAAAATGCTCTTTTAGGTATAAGGGACAAAGAGAAGAAGATTTACTTACCTGATCCTCCTCACCTCTGTACTACTAGACTGGTTCTTGCAGCACCTTTTCCCCCCACAATATAGTCTAATGCCCTGTACACACGATCCGAAATTCCGCCAGCAAAAGTCCGATGAGAGCTTTTGGTTGGAAAATGCGACCGTATGTATGCTCCATCGGACTTTTACTGGCCGAATTCCCGCCAGCAAAAGATTGAGAGCAGGTTCTCAATTTTTCAGTTCTGATTCTGATCATCTGTACAAATTCCGACGTGCAAAATTCTTACGTATGCTCGGAAACAATTTGACGCATGCTCGGAAGCATTGAACTTCATTTTCTCGGCTCGTCGTAGTGTTGTACATCACCGCGTTCTTGACAGTCAGCGAACTTTTGTGTGACCGTGTGTATGCAAGCCAAGCTTGAGCGGAATTCCGTCGGAAAAACCATCCAAGACTTTTCAGATGGAAAATCCGCTCGTGTGTACGCGGTATTAGGTTCTGATGTCATCAAAACCATTACAGGCTCCATAGTCCTGCATTGGACATGAGGATGCCAAAGGAAAATCCACCACTGGAGTGTGGAGGAGCGCCATCTGTTGGGGAGCAGAGGATCAGGTAGGTAAAAGTGCTTCTCCTCTCCCCTAGACAAAACAAGAGGTTGACCCTTGCAGTGCAGGTGCAGCCCCACTGCAAGGGATAATTCAAAAGTTTTCCAGAGTTGGGCTTTACAGCTGAAAAAAAATACCTTTGCAATGAGATGCAAGAGTTGAATGCTCATTTTTACTTAATGTACCAGTAAAAAAACACTTTTACTTACCTTACCCCTAACGCCCTCACCGGTACTGTTTCCCCGCAGACTCAGTGATCCAAGGTACCATCCAGCATCATTCAATCCACTTCCTGGGAGCCCAGATCATAGTAGACACACCCCCAGGGTTGCATCAACACTGGATTTGGCTCACAGAACGTCTTCACAGAACAGTGCTCACATGCTCCAATGCCATTGTTGTCTATCTATCTTGTCTCACTATCTAAGAGAGGTAATCTTCTCACTTCATTGGGACTTCCGCTAACTTCCTGTTGCAACTTTTGGAAAGGAAATGAACGGAAATTTCCCCAACAAGACAAATATATAAAAAAATAAACCCGTCAGGGCTTGTAAACGTTACCTTCTCTACACACTGGATTCAGATATCATTTAAGCTGAACGCCAGGCAGATATAGATACAAAAATGAATGCAGCTCTGTATTCATTTTGTTTAAAGCTCAATACATCATTTAATGTACAGTACTGTACAAAAGTTTTAGGCAGGTGTGAAAATATGCTGTACACGAAGAAAGCAAGAAACAAAAGTGTTAATAATTTATTTTTATCAATTAATAAAACGAGTAAAAAAAAAGTAAATGAACAGAAAGAGAAATCCAAATCCTATCCATACTTGGTGTGACCACCCTTTGCCTTCCAAACAGCATCACTTCTTCTAGGTACACTTGCACATAGATTTAGAAGGAACTTGGCGGGTAGGTTGTTCCAGGTTGTTCCACAGATCTTCTGTGGATGTAGGCTGCCTCAAATCCTTCTGTCTCTTTATGTAATCCCAGACAGACTCCATGATGTTAAGATCTGTTTTTTTTTGGGAGCCAAACCATCATTTCCAGGACTCATTGTTCTTCTTTATGCTGAATATAGTTCCTAATGACATTGGCTGTATGTTTGGGGTCGCTATCCTGCTGCAGAATACATTTGGAGCCAATCACACTCCTCCCTGATGGTATGGCATGATGGATAAGTCCTGTATTTCTCAGCATTGAGGACACCACTGATCCAAACCAAATCTCCAACTCCATTTACAGAAATGTAGCCCCAACTTGCAAGGAACCTCCACCATGCTTCACTATTGCCTGCAGACACTCATTGTACCATTCAGTGAACAAACTGCCTCCTGCTACAGCCAAATATTTAACATTTTGACTCTTCATTTTAGTGCATAGTTCAGTCGCTTAGCCTTGTTTCCACGTCAAAGGTATCTCTTTTTGGCCGCAAATCTTTAATGAAGACCACTTCTGGCCAGACTTCTCCGGACAGTAGATGGGTGTGCCTTATGGCACTGCTGGACATCTTATGATGTCAAAGGAAAGAGAGTCCCGGCGGCTGACAGCCGCAGGGGGGTAGGCGTAGGGACGGCATGACATGTGCTGGACTGCACAGTCGCCGTCTTAAGAGGTTTGGCCGCTTTAAAAAAAAGGGTGGGCGGAGCCATGGCACTCTCACATGTGAGCGGCGTGTAACGCCATCAGTCGGAGAGCGGAGGAGGAAGCAATCCCCACCCACCCTCCCTGTTTTTTTACTGGGGTTGGGTCAAGGTGTATCAGGGTGAAATTCTTTAGGCGGTTCTTGGGGCTTTAGAAGAGGAAGTGAGGTACAGGTAAAAAACCTGTTGTACCCATCCATGGGATGGGGGTGGTTTAATGTACTTCCAGGTTACGAGGGGTTAACCTCGAAGGGTTTAAAAAGGGTAGGTCACTGCTACAGATGGTTATAGCCTCAGAGACAGGGGTTGCCGTCTGGAGGTCAAAAGTTGAAGTTGTTCGAAGTGACCAGTATGTTGTTATGCTACGTACCCATGACCTATTGAAAAGGCTGGGAATGTTTATAGTATTAAAAAGTTTATGGAATTTTATTAAAATATATTTTGTTAATAAAGTTTAGGCCTGATGGCCATTTACTCCAAATCTAGTCCAGTCGTTGTAAATGGGGGATGGGATTTGGAGAGGGTGTGCCGGTCATGGGGAAGGTTATATATATATACATACCACTGGGTTAAGTCCTACAAATGTCAAGTAAACATGATGTGTCTCTCATCTGCTGCATTAAGTTTCCTTGGCCAACTACTGCACCTACAATTCTCAATGCCGCCTGTTTCTTTGTGCTTCTTCAAAAGAGCTTAAACACCACATCTTGAAACTCCAGTCTGCTTTGAAATCTTTGTCTGGGAGAGACCTTGCTGATGTAGTATAACTACCTTGTGTCTGGTTGCTGTGCTCAGTCTTACCATGGTGTATGACCTGTGACATGAAACTGCCTTCCACAACCTCAACTTAGTAGCAGAGTTTGGCTGTTCCTCATCCAGTTTTAAGCCTCCTACACAGCTGTTTCAGCTCATTTAATGACTATGTTTCAACCTACATATGAAGACGAAGCTACGCTACTCCTTGGTGCAACACGTTGACGTTATCAGCATCATGTGACGCCACCTGTTGCATTGCCCGGTGTGTTGGAGCGGGAGCGGGACTAAGTGCACAAG